>CM053771.1:137388572-137421968 GCA_028658325.1 Potorous gilbertii | reverse complement strand
GCTGTTTACCTTTTCATGTTTCTTTTCATTCTTGTGTTTGAAAGTCAAATTTTCTTTTCAGCTCTTGTCTTTTCATCAACAATGCTTGCAAGTCCTCTCTTTCATTGAAAGACCTGTTTTCCCCTGAAGTATTATACTCAGTTTTGCCGGGTAGGTGATTCTTGGTTTTAGTCCTAGTTCCTTTGAATTCTGGAATATCCTATTTCACACTCTTCGATCCCTTAAAGTAGAAGATGACAGATCTTGTGTTATCCTGATTGTATTTCCACAATACTGGAATTCTTTCTAGCTGCTTGCAATATTTTCTCCTTGACCTGGGAACTCTGGAATTTGGCCACAATGTTACTAGGAGTTTCTCTTTTTGGATCTCTTTCAGGTGGTGATCTGTGGATTCCTTGAATACTTATTTTGCCCTCTGGCTCTTGAATATCAGGGCAATTTTCCTTGATAATTTCATGAAAGATGATGCGTAGGCTCTTTTTTTTTTGATAATGCCTTTCAGGTAGTCCCATAATTTTTATGTTGTCTCTCCTGGATCTATTTTCTGGGTCAGTTGTTTTTCCTATGAGATATTTCACATTATTTTCAATTTTTTTTTCATTCTTTTGGTTTTGTTTTGTGATTTCTTGGTTTCTCATAAAGTCATTAGCCTCCATCTGTTCCATTCTAATTTTGAAAGAGCTATTTTCTTCAGTGAGCTTTTGAACCTCCTTTTCCACTTGGCTAATTCTGCTTTTGAAATCATTCTTCTCCTCATTGGCTTTTTGAACCTCTTTTGCCAATTGAGTTAGCCTATTTTTCAAGGTGTTATTTTCTTCAGCATTTTTTTGGGTCTCTTTTAGCAAGGTGTTGACCCTCTTTTAATGCTTTTCTTGCATCTCTCTGATTTCTCTTCCCAGTTTTTCCTCTACCTCTATAATTTGATTTTCAAAATCCTTTTTGAACTCTTCCATGGCCTGAGCCCATTGAATATTTATGTTGGATGTTTGGGATACAGAAGCATTTCTTTCTATGTCTTTCCCTGATGGTAAGCATTGTTCTTCCTCATCTGAAAGGAAAGGATATATCTGTTCACCAAGAAAGTAACCTTCTATGGTCTTATATTTTTTCCCTTCTCCAGCTAATTATTTGACTTCTGAGATTCCTTTCCACACCCACCTTGCCTCCAGATCCACCCATTTAGTGCTTGTGGTCTGAGATTCCACTCAGCTTGTGGTGCTGCTTCCCAGCCTCAGGATTTTCAGCAGGGGCAGGGCTGCTATTCAGTGTAAGTTTAAATTCAGGTGCTCAGGTTTGGCCAGTACTGCCACTCAGTGTGAGATTAAGTTCTGCTTCTGGGGTGGGAGCAGGGCTGCTGCACAGGGCTCAGTTCCCTGAGGGGGTTTATGTGGAGACCTTCAACAATGGATCCAAGCTCGTGCCTGCTTTGGGAGCCCCTGTTCCCTGCTACCCCCCTGCTGCCTTCCAAGGGGGCCAGATCTGTGGAGACACACTGCTCCCTTCTTAGCCAGCCATAAAGACTCTCTCACTGATCTTTGGCACCTGTGGGTGGAGGGACTGTGCAGCTGCTGGAGATTCCATCCTTGAAGCCTGCTTGAACCTGCCCCCACCCCCAGTGCTGCGATCAAGTCAGGGCTGGGCTCTGCTCCAGGTCTGGTGCACAACGGACCTTTGGTGTTGGTTTTCCAGGTCTCTCTGGAACAGAAATCCCCCCACTCTGCTGCTGCATGGCCTCCACTGCTCAAGAACCTGTCGGGAATTCCTCTCCACAAGCACTTCATGGGCTGTGGGTTTGGAGACAGCACATTTGAATCCTTCCATTCCCCCATCTATATACTATATATATAACATAGAGGGAAATGAATATCTTCCTTCTTATTTACATGAAACCCATAGTATCTGCAGAAATAAATAGTAGTAATAATATTCACCCAATCAATTGATCAGTCAATCAGTATTAATTGGTAATTAATACCTATGTACCAGGCACAATGCTAAACAATAAAGGTACAAGGGAAAAAAAGGAAGAAGTCCCTTGATCTTTTTATTTAAATTTATTTTAGACTCAAGGGCCAGAAAACAGTTACAGATCAGAGAAAAGAAACAAAAATATATCGTAAATTTAAATATTGGAACTTAAATACAAAGAAAGAAAAAAAAATGCCATGTACATAACAGAACAAGAGAATTCAAAATATGTAACAATAAATTTTCATTTCAAGAAAATTTGATAAATTGATATGATATGATAAATAATACATGTAGTACTGAGAACCATACATCTTTGCTTCCTTGTAAGGTTTCTTTTGTTCTGTGCTGTGCACTTTTTAACTTTATTCTTTTTCAGAAGCCTACAAGAAAGTTTAGATATGTTTCTCTATAGCTATAGACATATACATACACTTATACATGTATAGACATATACCTTCCCAAACATATTCTACTCCTGATCTTTTTTTTTGTTTGTCCATATCTCTTGTTTCCAATCCCTCCTGCCTCCTCTATTTTACTTTGACCTACTACCTTTCCTTCCTATTACCTATTACCTCCAATGATCCCTTTCCTATTCTCCCATTCCCATAAATCTAAACACCCTTTTATACCCCCTGTTACCTGTTGCCTCACCCTCACCTCTAAAGAATCCTCCTTTGTCCTCTCCCTCATCCCTATCCCCCTACAATTTTGTTTCTTCTAAATTTGGAAGATTTTTATACTCTTCTAAATGTATATGTAGTATTCCCTCTTAAACCCATTCCCGATGAAAGTAGATTACCAGAACTATCAGCCCTCCTCCCCCATCTAATTCCTCTGTATGAATTCTTTCTCTTGTACCTCATTTGTATAAAATAATTATTCTTTTTAGCTGTTCCTAAGTGGTTTTAATTTTTAAGTTCATATCACACTCAGGTCTACCCCAATCTCTTTTATGAGCTACTCAATTATTAATAAGAATCCTAGACATACATTTTACATATATAAAAAATAAAGTCTGACTTTAAGAATTTCTTGCAGAAAATCTTTGATGTGTACCTTATAGTTCTCTTTGTTCTTGTATGTTGAATCTTCAATTAAATTCAGGATTTTTTTTAACAAAGTCTTGAAAATCTGAGAGTTCCTCAAATGTCCATTTTTTTTCCATTCAGGATAATACTTAACTTTTCAAAATATGATGGTTTTGACTGTAGTCTCAGTTCTTTTGGTCTTCAATATATTGTTTTCCAAGATCTGTGGTCCCTTAATGTCTTTGCTGCAAGATGTTGTTTAATTCCAATTGTGGCACCACCATATTTAAATTATTTTAATCTTCACACTTTTAATAATGTATCCTTGAGCTGGGGGTTTCAGAATTTGACTGATATTCCTGTGAGTTTTCCTCGTAGGATCTCTTTTAAATGGTGATTGATGGATTGTTTTTCTGTTTCTAATTTCCCCCTTTATTCTAATACTGCAGGACAATTTTCTTTAATTATTTCTTTATTATTGTATCAAGATTCTTTTTTAGTTTTTTGATTATAACTTTCAATTAGTCCAATTATTTTTATATTTTTTCTTCTTGATCAATTCTCCAAATCTGTTGTTTTTCTTATAAAATGTTTCACTTTCTCTTCTATTTTTTCATTATTCATATTTTGTTTAAATATTTCTTGATCTCATAATTTTTCTGGCTTCACTTTGCCCATTTCTAATTTTCAAGGTGTCATTTTTTTCTTTAAGATTCTGAATCTCCTTTCTAATTGGTTGACTTTCTGTTCATGTCCTCATTTTTCTTATATTATTATTTTTTATTGTTAATTTTTCCCTCTATCTCTGTCATTTAACTTTAAAAATTTTTTTTAAAGATCTTCTATGAATTCTTTTTGGAGAGATGGCCATTTGACTTTATTCTTTGTGGATTTTTTACTTCAGTATCTTCCTCTGAAGATGAACTCCAGTCATTTCTATTCCCGTAATAGTTTTCTGTGGTTGGATTTTTTTTCCTTTGCCTGTGCATTAT
The DNA here is from genome assembly GCA_028658325.1 of Potorous gilbertii. Lineage (NCBI taxonomy): Eukaryota > Metazoa > Chordata > Mammalia > Diprotodontia > Potoroidae > Potorous > Potorous gilbertii. The sequence continues at coordinate 137,417,974 of CM053771.1, read as the reverse complement.
TTTGTGTGTGTGGTAATAGCTTAATTTTTGGATTCACCTCTAGTCCCGGAGTATGGGAAATGATACCCCTTAACCCAGATTTTTAGTTCTCCCCTCTAGCCTGGAAATGAAGCCAAACCTCCAACCTCCTGTAAATGCCCACAGCCAGGAGCTTTCTGCCACACTGCTTCTGCACTTGGTTCCTTCTCACCTTGCTGCTTTTCACAGCATGGCTGAGTCTGCTGTTCCTTGTTAGCAGAGCTTCCCTCAATCTTCCTGGGCTGAAACACCCAATTCCCCTCACGATGAGGCTGAGTGTAAAAGAGCCTGTAACTGGGGCAGATACAGCTTCTCAAACCAACTAACCTCATGATTTGACACTTGTTAAAACTGAACCTAGCCTGAAGGTTTCCCTAAATAATGTTAATCTAGGGTAAATAAGTTTTTCATTTCAGCTGTACTCTATCTCTATTCCTTAATGAGGAAGAAATGCCCAAGAAATACACACAAATGCACATATATACATACCCATGCATACATATACATATATATATATATATATATATAGTCTTGACTCCCTTACCATTGAAGGCTATTCACTTAAAGACAACAGTGAATTCTAAATAAATTTATTTATCCAAGCTGATAGCAAATGGAAATCAGACAGGTTATATGGACTGAATGTATGAGCCAATGTGCAGAATGAATGAGTTCTCCCAATGGGAGCAAGTTATCTCAGTTCAAGGAAGAGAGAGAATCTCATGTTTTGCCAAAGGGAATTTCCCTGAAATCTCTAGAGAGGCAAACTCACCTGTTTGAGTCTCAGTACTTCAATATTTAATAATCAAAAAACACTAATTAAGGAACTACTATGTGCAAGGCACTTTGCTAAACTCTAGGGGGTGCAAAGAAAGGTATATGCCAACGTGTGCCCTCAAGGAACTTATAATCTAATGGGGTAAGAGAACACATAATCAACTGAAAAAGTGGGGAAGGGGAAAAAGAAGGGATATGATGAAGTCCAGTAGCCAGGGTAAGAAATGATTTAAAGAGTTGTGAATTAGAGGGTTGATCCCATGTGGCATGACGAATTTTTGGGGGTTGTGAATTCCAGGAGAGCAGTCAATTAGAAAGTATTAAATGGTCTTCACTGCCAGATTGGGAAGAAAATACATATACCATAAACTCACCAAGCCAGGATCCACAAATTCCTCCCTCCCTGCAAGAATTCATCTCAAAAGAATTAAGGAACTTTGTAACAAATGGTTTTAAAGTTGTAGGGTAACTCCTTCAAACATTTTTTATATGTTCCCTTAAATTTAATATTTTAATTATCAAGTTTGCATGTTTCTTTATTAAATTCTTTCCTATGGATTGCTCCCTAGTGCATGGGATAAAAAGGTGACTGGGGGTCAAGAGATTTGGGTTCAAGATTCAGTTTTACTATTGCTTGTGTGACCTTGGACAAGTAATTTTAACTTTTTGGCTACAATTTCCTAAGATGCCAAAGAAGCAGAATGAACTTACAGATTTTTAGCCTTCTTTGCGTGGCTAATGTCTTCTGTATAATTTACCCAGTGAAGCTGGATGTCTGAAGCAAACAACTCACTTGTTAGGGTAGATCTATCTGCTAGTCATGAGAATCTTCTCCTTTCTGTGTGACATCAAGGCAAATTGCATTGCTATGTGGATTTTCTATGTTAGTAAGAATAGTAGAAGGACAATCCTAGGTTGAGTTGCAGAGGTAGTCTACTACTCCTTAATTCTAGATAGAGTTGTCCCCAAAACTGTTGTGGGGTGGGCTTGTTTCAATTACTATAGTTGGTGCCAGGGTATCAGGTGTTTGCATGTACAAACTAATTTCTATTTGATTTTTTCTTTAAAAAAACATTTTTATTGATATCCTTTGTTTTTATATTGCCTAGATTTTTCTCATATCCTCTCCTTCTCCCTTTCCATAAAACTAGACCTTATAGCAAAGATATTTTTGTGGTGTTTTTTTTAGAAGGGAAAGTGCTCTACTATCTTCAAGCTTAAAACCTGATGTGTTACAACAGGGTGCAAGCACAATAACATGGAGGACTAGATATTTTCTCCAGACCTCTTTCAATCTCAAAATCTCTGAAAAAGAGGGAAAATGTGCCAAAAGTGGGGTGACCACAGCTGTCTCTGTAGGCCAATCTGTCAAGAGACCTAAAAAATAATAGTTTTATAAATTAAGAGGAGACAACATTCATCCCTGATTTCTTGCCCCCACAAAGCACCCCCATGCTCTGGTGGGGCACATAACCTGACTCACCAACTTGTATTCTGTGATCAATCAATCAATCATTCAATAAATAAGCATGTATTAAGTGTCTACATTGTGCCAGGTATTGTACTAAAGACGAGAGATAAGAAATGAGGCAAAAGACAGTTCATGTTCTCCAGGAACTTATAATTTAATGAGGGATTAAAATAAATTAAACAATTATTGTAGCAAATAATATGTATTCAAGCCTTGTACAGGAAAACAAGGAATAATTAATAGAGGGGAAGCACTGGATTTAACAGAGGTTGCAAAAGGTTTCCTGCAGAAGGTGAGATTTAAGTTGGGACTTAAAGGAATCCAGAGAGGTCAGTAGTAGAGGGAAGGAATGAGAGTATTCCAGCTATGGGAGACAGTCAGAGAAAATGTCTACATCTGAGATATGGAGTGCCTTGTTGAAGGAGCAGTCATGAGACCAATGTCATTTCATGGGGGCATATATTTTGAGGAGACGGTGTTAAGAAGACTAGAAAGGTCAGAGGTTATGGATGACTTTGAATGCCAAATAGACAATTTTGTATTTGATTGTGAAGACTGTAGGAACCCATTGGAATTTATTGATTAGGTGGATGCCATGACTGGACATCCATTTTTGGAAAGTCAGATAAGTGCCTGAATGGAGGTTGGATTAGGGTGAGGAAAGACTTAAGGTAAGCAGACCCACCAGCAAACTACTGCAATAATCCAGGTGTGAGGGGACGAGGGCCTATATTAGAGTGCTAGAGTGGTGGCAGTATCAGAGACCAGGTATGGTACATTTGAGATATGTTGCAAAGGGGAAATCAGTAAGTCTTGACAAGAGACTGGATATTGGGTGTGGAGAGCTAGGAGTGTTTTTCATAGGTCAGCATCATTTGACCAGAGAAATAAAGAACAGAGGGAATAGGAACAAGGTGCTATAATGAAAATAGGGCCCCACCAATCCAGAAGGAAAGGGAATTAGATGGAACCAGTCCTATTTCCCCCAGCTGTGAGGATTCAATACTACTGGTCAATGAATTTCACAATGTGAGAGGTGGTTGAGATACCTTCCATGTTCAGGAGTAGGGATCCACATCAAAGTGGAAGGAGTCTGAAAGGGAGTTATTAGGCAGTATCAGGAATAAAAAGGGCCAAATTCACCAAAGTTCATAGGAGGAAGAAAATAGTTCAGAACTAAGAAGACAAGCAGATAAATCAATGGATCACATTAATACATATATTCCTCCAAGGTGATTACACGATTTGTTATTTGTTAATAGAACTATAAAATTTAAGTACTATATGTCTTAGAGTTTGTAGTATATATATATATATATATATATATATATATATATATATATATATATATATATATATTTCTTTTTTTCAAGATGTGACCTGTGGATTCTTTCATTTGGCATTTTATTTTTTGTATACATAAATTTTGAGTTGTATTTTTGTATCATTTCCTAATTTATTCTGTTCAGGGTTTTAATTTTTTATATTACTCAAGAATAGGGAGGAACATTAAGTTGTTTCTATGCATTTGGGACTTGGGGATTTGTGCTTTGCTTCTAGAGAGATCATCTGTTATTTTTACCTTATTGCTTTTTGCATCTTATCTTCAAGACTTTTCTTTACTCATAGTTTTAGTCCTCCAGATTGACTTGAATTTTACTTTTATTTGTCTTCCCAGTCAATTTTCTCTTCTTCTTCTTCTTTTGAAAGCTACAAGAGCATGAATTTAAGTTTTTCTGTACTATAAATTATTTCTGCTCTGCAGGGTATAAATTCTATGTTTACCTTTTGCTCTTTGTTTCAATACTGTGATTTCTCTAGTACGGATAGTTAGGAATAAACTGACATAGTTCTATACTTGCCTGAGAATCCACAAAGTTTTTGTTTTATTAGGTGATAAATGCTTTTATTCAAAAATATTTATTTATATATATTTGAAGATATTCAATATATTGGTAGCTGTCTTCCATTCAATTTTTTACTTACATAATGGATTTTGTGCTTAGAATACTGTGGCTATGCTGATTCTAATTTGTATTCCTTTGTTTCTGTAAACTTAGCACTATAAATTACAAATAGGTTAGACTTGTAAAATTATAAATCTTCTCCCACAAAATTCTTAATATTGTTTATCTTGTGAAAATTTGGGGATTTAATTACTAGTTGTAATAGCGATTTCTCTAAAGAAAGACATGAAAAAATTCATTTTCACATAGATTTTTAAACTAGTAAAGATATATCTTTATATATCATTAGCAGGTTAATCCATTATTGAATGGCATAGGTACTCTGTTAATCTCAAATGTGACTAGAGCAATATTAAATAGCAAGACAAACACAGGAAGATAAATTCTGTCCAGACTACATTGAGAAATATGAGCAAAGCAGCTATGAATTAAGCTTCTCACTAATAACAGGTGTGGGGGTAGAGTATATAGCTATACAAAGCAAAGTTTCTCTCTCTCTGCACATAGTCCAGTATCCATTAAACCCATTATTCTGACATTTCTACTTAGATTAGAATATCTTTCTTTCTACCATTTTGTTCAAAGCAATTTTCACATCCTTATTTCTCAGGCTGTAAATGAGAGGATTTAGCATGGGCACTATGGTAGTATAAAAGACAGAGGACACTTTCCCCTGATCCATGGAGTTGGATGGAGATGGCTGCAGGTACATGAGTGCAGAAGACCCAAAGAAGACACCAACTGCTACCATATGGGAGCTGCAGGTGCTGAAAGGTTTTGATCTGCCTTCAGCACAGCGAATTTGTAAGATGCTGGCAATGATAAAAGCATAAGAGCAAATAATAATCAGGGTTGGGGAAAAGATAGTAAATGCACCAAATGCCAAAATTACAACTCGTTGACACAGGTACTAGAACAAGAGAGTTTCAAGAGTGGAAGGAGCTCACAGAAGGAATGATTAATAGCATATTCCTTACAGAAGAGCAGTCTGAGCAAGCAGACTGTGTGAGCTGTGGCCCCAAGCAGGCCAAAGGTGTACACTCCAGACACCAACGAGTAGCGCACCTGACGGGACATCATAAGGCTATAAAGAAGGGGATGACATATGGCAACATAGCGGTCATATGCCATGACAGCCAGCATGTGACATTCAGAGATTCCAAAAATGGCAAAGAAATAGAATTGAGTCATACACTCAGAGTAGGAGATAGTATTCTTCTCTGAAACAAAGTTCACCAACATTTTGGGGGTGATGATAGTTGATTCACAGAGATCAATGAAGGACAAACAGGAGAGGAAATGGTACATGGGGGTGTGAAGATGAGAACTGAGTTTAATCAATATGATCATGCCCAGGTTTCCAAGCACAGTGACCGTGTAGATGCCCAGGAACAGAAGGAAGAGGGGCAGCTGGAGCTCTGTTTGGTCAGTCAGTCCTATAAGGATAAATTCAGTTACTAGGGAATAATTACCTGTAGCCATTCTTTTTGGGTGTAGAGTAAGAGAAGATAACAACCTGTAAATATGAAGGGAAAAAGAAAAAAAAGTTTTCATAATTACAAGTCTCAAGTGAGTGTACAAGCAAAAAAGTAAAATTATAATGTCAATTTTATTATCCTATTCCGCCTCTATTTTTTTCTACTACCAGGTACAATGAAAAATTGTAAATACAATGTACCTAAATTTTATCAAAGTTTTTGTTGATCACTATGTGTTAGCAATATCAAAATTTGTGACTCACTTTGACCGATATCTCAGATAGAAAACAAAGATAGTATGCACACAAAATTTGAACTTGACAAAGCTTGCAGATATCATTAACTTACAGTTTGACCAAAATATTATTCAAAAATATCAATAAGACAAGGGGTTGAATCTAATATGATGACATTTAATAAGTATAAATGTTAAATTCTTCATAGCACTTAAAAATTCAGTTTCAAGACCACAAAAATATGGATGAACATTTAAAAGTCTGTCCAAGATCAGGAATTGTTAGAAGGCTACAAATGAAATATTATATGAGTCAAAGAATTAGTGTAATCTTAGGTGACATGAAGGGAGGTATAGATTCTAGTAATAAAGAGGTGATGTTGTTTAAACTTCATCTTGAATACTTTGTCTGGCTCTTTTTCCCATAATTAAGGAAGGACATTGACCAAGTGGAGAACATCCAGAAAAGATCAGTGAAGGTCATGAATGATTATGAATACATGCCACATAAGGATAATTTGAAGGCTTTTGAAAATTTAGCCAATAGAAAGGATGAACCAAGAAGACATGATAACTTAGGGTTTTTAAGCGCTGTCATGTGAAAAAGCGTTCTGACTTGTACAGTTTTTGCCCAAGAGCATGAATAAAAGTTGTGAAGAGGCAAATTTAGGCTCCATGTGAGGATGAAATTCATAACTATTGTTCAGAACCCAAGATGACTTGGGATACCTGGGCAGGAGTGAGTGCCCCTTCAGTGCACATCTTCAAGTAGGAACTTAATGACCACCACAGCTACAGTGGGTGTTCAGGGGGGAAGTTGTGGAGTATGGTTTGGATTAGATCAAAAGTTTCTTCTAAATATTACAATTTTATAATTCTGAGCTGTAGTTATTCATACCTTCAAATCTCCTATTTTTTCAAGGAACTTTTCTTAGTCTTTTGCCCCATCCCATCATCAGAGGTGGGGAGAATGGAATGTGGAGATAGTTTTTCTTTTGCAAAGTCCAGAGGTTTCATGAATCCCTATTTAGAAGGTATAAGAATGTCAAATTAATCAAATACTCACCCTCCTGCATTGGATCTTAGAGCCTCTTCTCACAGTGCTTAAATGAAGGTTATTATAGTCTTGTCACAGAGATTTCTAATTATTATAAATGTTAAGGGGAATCAGGTCGCAAAACTTAGTCTCTGAAATACTCTGGCAATTGATTAAATCTGAAGATTTTTTTTCTAATTGTAATTTAATCCAGAGTATCCTCTTCAGTCAGGAGAAAAGAAATGGTGCCGCTTAGTGTCAACAGAATTTCTGATGATGTAACTGAAGGGTTTTATGGTGGTTTATGAGTTTCCTGGGACTTCATTACTATTTCACAGACAGAAGTTCTCATAGGGACTTATCTCATAAGGGATCCCCAATTTGTGGGAAGAACTTATTGATACTTTTCTTTCTTTTTTATTTTCTCTCCATGTGTAAAATGATCTTTTCAGGTCATGATCCCAATGTTTTACCTAGGAATTTTGGCATTTAATACTAATTTGTTTGAGTTGAATGTGGAATCTTGGGGAGTGTCTAAGTATTCAATAATATTTTTAATGATTGGTGTAGGTTGAATTGAAAGGATTAAATTGAGGAATTAGGGTAATTTGCAGACCTAAGTGTTCAAGGGAGGGATGAGTAGTGCAAAAAGAAATGTGAAAGTCAAGCACTGAACTTATTGGAAAAGGGATAAAATGAAATAGAGGTCCACAGTTGACACCAATAAGGATTTCAAGATGACAATTGACGAGTGATAAGGATAGAATGAAAGTCTGAATGTGGCGAGGCCAAGCAAAGAATGTATTAACTTCTCCTCCTGATCCTCTGTATTAGAAATCTATGAGAAGGAATGTAAATCCTTGACAAGCATGCTCAAAGATACTGTATTTCCAGTAGAATACAATGTTCCAATAAGCACTGGAAAATAGAAAGAAATATAACAAAGAATTAGAGGCTTGAAAGGGAATTTATTAATAATAGAGTTCTACAGTTCACATTAAAAAGGCATGAACTGTGATAACTTAAGAACAGGTTAACCATAGCTGACAGCATTTCCCTAGCTGCTGATCTCCTCTGTAAACATGTTTACTGATCTTTAATCCATAGCGCATGGATCTTCTGTCCAGTCTGTACATTGAGATAACATTTTTTCCTATAGATCATCAATACAGAAAACTGTGGTCATCAAGGTTCCCCGTGGATTCCTGGAAGATGTACCCACATCTTGTCTAGGTAAGGGAACAAGTAGACTAAGTGGTAAATCTCTTTACAAAAGAAAACGTTTGCTTCCAATATGTCAGGACCTGAGCCAAACCTCTGGAGTCCTTGTGCTACTATAGGTGTGGATTTTCTTCTTCCTCCCTGGCTAGTTAGGAGACTGCCAAGCACTAACAGACTCTAGAAAAGATAAGAAATTTTTGGTAATTAGGAACTCATTGTTATATTTCTTTCTTAAAATAAGAAGAGCTTTTATTTTAGGATGAGAATCAATATTGGCAATCATATTATATTCCCATTACATCCCCCATGCCTGAAAGTGCTCAAAAGGAGCCAGATGACCAACTGTTGGAGACATTATAGTGGGAATTTCTGTTTTGGTGATCTGCTAGGCTGTAGCTATCTTATCCAGCTGCTGTTCTCAGAACTCTGCCCAACTGACTTGGAAAGTTCTTTATGGATTAGGGAACATCAGTTAATGGATTAATATCTTTTGAAGTCTCAGTACCCATATGTTTTAATAACTTTGTTTCTTAATACAGTTGTCATGATGTCCCTACACTACCAAAGTGAGAAATATTGGCACTAGAAGAGGAAGAAACTCATTAAACTTTTGCAAATTCTATTAATCCTGGAAATTTTGGTATTGACATTATGATTTACCATCATGTTGTCATATGTGATAGGTTCTGAATTGATCATATCCTATTTCTGACATTCTTTCTATACCTCAAGAAATACTAACATTAGGCCATGTCCTTAGCCCTTATTTCATTTTATACCTCTGCTTTCATTCATTCATTCTCTGAGTAAAATAAAATTTGATCCCATACTTCTCTATGAAAATCACTGGGTCCAGTGAGAAAGAAGTCATGATGATGCTTCCTAGGTCTCCTTCCCAATTTGTAATGAATCCAGCAGAAGAAACTAAAGCGGAGTCCTTCGTTATATATAGTGGCTAACATTGATGCTTGTGATGGTAATCAAAGTAGAATCTTTTGCTGTTTTTGTTTTAGTACAATCAAGTGCCTCTGATTGAATCTTGACTTTATCAGTCAAGAGTCTTTACTGGGCATAAGTACAGAAACAATATTTTCTTTAACAAGAAACAGTATATGTATTTGTATTGTTAACGTGATTAAAGAGTTTCCCCGTCCAATAATAAGCCTGTCCATTAAGGGGAGTTTGATTAGGGAAGATTTGTAGGAATGCCTTTTGTTAATGAGGCACTGATTTTCAAGGGTTGTGATGCCCTCTGTCTCTAAAAAAGTTATAAATACTCTGAGCTGAGGTTTTACTTTGGGGCTTACTGACTGGAAGTGTTTGTTTGTCCAGATGAGGACTCTAGGAAGCTGTTAAAGACCCTTCCCAGGCTTTGAAAACCTGGTTGCTACAGCTTCCCTCTCTGGTAACTCTGGTCAGACATTGGATCTGTCCGTTGAATTCAGGCAGAGGAAGCAATGTCAGTTGATTTTTGATTTCTCTGTACATTTTTTTGAATTTCAGGCTTCTGACTCCCCTAAACTAGGTGAATGATATATGTACTTGGCTAAAGGAACGATACATGTGCTTGATTAAAGTGATTGTTAACCCCTTGAAAGTTTCTTTCCTTTTATGAATGCAAATCTAAGAACCTGTGATAGCAGGCCTCCCTGTATATATTGGGATGCTTACTGTTACAATGCTTCATTCTAAACCAGGAAATGCAAAATTTGTTTCAATAGCTAATAACAACTGATATTTACATAGTGTTTTAATGTCTACAAAATATATTCATACATATCTTATTTATTCTTCATATTATTTCTGTATGAAGGTGCTATTATTATGTCCTTTATATACCTAAAGAAATGTTGCCTTGGAGAGATAAATGACTTGCCAAGATTTACATCTTTGATAAATGCTGAAGTTTGAATCGAAACCCATATTTCTCAAACCTAGGACATGCTTGCTTCCTCTGCCATTTTCTTTTTAGAACTTTAGTCCTTTTGACTCTAAGCATCTTGATGGCAGGAAATGTCTTTTGCTTCACATATTATCTGCAGTCCTTGAATGGCACCTGGCACATAGTAGGTGTTTAATGAACATTTATTCATTGATTGGTACTAGCAGTTATGTTGTTTTGGATGATGAAGCTGTCCTAAATTTACCCCATTTGTCTTCAATCATAATGGTCCCTTTTCTATTCCTTGTGGTCAGTAGGATGGTTCATGCTTTGGAGACAGATTAAAGAGTGAACTGTAATTTGATCTTCATGCTTCCATCCTCAGTAATATCAAAGATTAAAAAAGAAATTTTCTAATTCAAGGTTCGGAGAGATTGAAGCTAATCAATCCACTTCCACTTGATGTTTGGGGCACTCATGGAGTAAGCCTCATAGAAATATTAAATATAAAGATCAGCAGCAACAAGGCTGGAACTGTATAGATGAATATTCTGTTGATGCATCATTTGAACTTCCTTTCAACTTGATTTTCTGTCAAATACAGCTGATTCCTTGAGATTTTCCCTTCAATGATTTTCTGTCCCTCAGGAAAGTATAGATCTTAGAGCTCCTGAGATAGTAATTTTTTTTAACCTTGTTCTTCCAATAGAAAGAGGGTGTTCAGCATCTTGTTATTGGATGCTACCTTATCCAGGGAAGAGATTTCAGGGCCTAGAGTAAAAATACCCATGTTGGTCATGTCCCCTCTTCACCTTGAATTGCTCTCCATGGGTAAGTTCCACATCTTTGATGAAAAATAAGAATATCCACTAGTTAGATGTAACCTGTAAGAATACCATAAATAAAGTGAATATAGAAAGAATCTGATTCGGACCTGAACTGTGCAAATTAATGCAGCTATTTTTTAGTCATAATGGAGAGCATTTGAAATGGATGAAGCTCGAAATCTCATTTTTTATGCTGTCATGAAAGGATCTGGTGTCATTTGCAATGGTTTTTCTAAGAAACAAGGAAGTATTCTTTCCCTTCATGTAATCCCCAAGTCTTATTCCATGTGAACCCCAGTAATGGAATTTCCAGTTTGAGTCACTTTTATGGGTCAGCATCCATTCAAATCTATAGTTCATGAGCTATCAAGTCTCTTTTTATTAGATCAACCAGAAAACATAAAAGTAGGGTATGTTTAATGAAATAATATTGTAAAATAAGTGACAACATAGATCTCCCACGCACACAGGAGCACACACTCCTACTAATTACCACCAGAAAAGGAAGTAGAGAGCTCTGAAAGGAGTACCTGAGACAAGATAACACAACTGCTGGGGCAGTTCCATAGGGGCCATGTGTGGTCAAAGCATGTGGATATCTAGGTTGATTTACATCTTTACTAGCTTCAGAGTAACAAGTCGCCTCTCGATTTCATCAAAGAAATTTCTTTCTTCATTGAATTGGATTCATTTGCTATGTTCTCTTTATACTAGTCTACATTGTAACAAGGTGCTATGTTCTATGAACAAAGAAGACTGATAGCAGCTCAAATGAAATGAGACATGTGCAAATGTGGAGACATCTGTACTACAAATATTCATAGAAACTCTTTTTGCCTGACCAGTAGTGGTGCCTTCAGTTTTTGTATTGGTGTGATCAGCACATTTGGGTGCACACATATGTTGACCCTGACATAATGATCTCATTTTGCTGTTTTTCAAGCACAAAGGACAACATGCAACATATTCCCTTTGCTACAGGGCTCTCTACTGGGAATCTTTGGTGGAACTTTCCACTGAGGTTCTTTCTTCTGAGTATCCCTGTTGCTGATCTCTGCTATTATCTGATGGACTGCAGATGCACTGATCTACCCTTCTGTTTTTTTAGTTAGTACCAAGTGGTTTTGATAATTGGTGCTTTATAATACAATTTGAGATCTGGTAGGGCTAGGCCACCTTCCCTAGCATTTCTTTTCATTAGTTCCCTTGATATTCTGGACGTATTGTTTTTCCAGATGAATTTTGATATTATTTTTTCTAGCTCTAGAAAATAATTATCTGATAATTTGATTGATATGGCACTGAATAAGTAAATTAATTAAGGTAGAATTGTCATTTTTATTATATTGACTCAGCCTACCCATAAGCAACTGTTGTTTGTCCGCTTACATAGATCTGACTTTATTTGTGGGTAAAAAGTCTTGTAATTGTGTTCATATAGTCCTTGGATTTGTTTTGCCAGGTAGACTCCCAAATATTTTATAGTGTCTTCCCTAGCTTTAAATGGGAGTTCTCTTTCTATCTTTGCTGTTGGGCTTTGATAGTAATATATAGAAGTGCAGAAGATTTGTATAGTTTATAGTGTAACCTGCAAGTTTGCCAAACTTGTTTATTATTTCAAGTAGTTTTTTACTTGATTCCCTGAGATTCTCTAAGAATATCATCATATCATCTGCAAAGAGTGATAACTTAGTTTCTTCTTTGCCTGTTCTAAGTCCTTCAATTTATTTTTCTTCTCTTATAGCAATAGGAAACATTTCTAGTACCATATTGAATAATAGTGATGATAATGAACACCCTTATTTAACCCCTGATCTTATTGGAAATGCATCTAGTTTATTTCCATTGCATGTAATGCTTGCAGATGGTTTTAGGTGGACACTGCTTATTATTTTATGGGAAGTTCCATTTATTCCCATACTCTCCAGTGTTTTCAATAGAAATGGGTGTTATATTTTATCAAAACCTTTCTCTGTACCTATTGCGATAATCATGTGGATTCTGCTAGTTTTCTTGTTGAGATGATCAACAATGTTAATAGTTTCCCTGATATTTAACCAGCCCTGCATTTCTGGTATAAATTGTACCTGATCATAGTGTATTATTCTCATGATAGGTTTCTGTATTCTTTTTGCTAAGATCTTATTTAAAGTTTTTGCATCTATATTCATTAGAGAAATTGGTTTATAATTTTCTTTCTCTGTTTTGGCTCTTGGTTTATGTATCAAAACCATATTCCCCTCTGCCTTTCTGCACTGGATTGTGAGGTTTTATGCCCTAATACATGGTCAATTTTTGTAGATGTGCCACGTACCTCCGAGAAAAAGGAATATCCTTTTCTATCCCCATTGAGTTTTCTCCAGAGATCTATCATATCTACCTCATCCAGAGTTTTATTCACTTCCTTAACTTCTTTCTTATTTATTTTGAGGTTATATTTATCAAATTCAGAAAGGGAGAGGTTGAGGTCCCCCACTAGTATAGTTGTGCTGTCTATTTCTTCTTGTTATTTCCTCAACTTCTTCTCTAAGTATTTGGATGCTATACCACTTGGAGTATATATGTATAGTAATGATATTGTTTCACAGTGTATGGTGCCTTTTAGCAGGATATAGTTTCCTTCCTTATCTCTTTTGATTTGATCTATTTCTGCTTTTGCTTTGTCTGAGATTAGGATTCGTACCCGTGATTTTTTTTATATCAGATGAAGCATAATATATTCTCTTCCACCCTTTTATCTTAACCCTGTGTGTACCTCCTTTTTCATATGTGTTTCTTGTAAACAATCTACTGTTGGACTGTGGATTTTAATCCATTCTGCTATCTTTCTCCATTTTATGGGAGAGTTCATCCCATTCACATTCACAATTATGATTCCTACTTGTGTCTTTTCCTCCATCCTCTTTCCCTTGTTGTTCTTTTAGTTCTCCCTTCTCCCTTCCCCTCCACAATAGAGTTTTAACTTGTGACCACAACTTCCCACAGTCTTCCCTTCCTTCTTTCAGCCCCCCTCCCTTTTACTCCCCATTACCCTTATTACTTCTTCCCTTCTTTTTTTCCTCCCCTCCCTTTTCTTTCCCCCTTCCTCTCTTACTGAGTATACATCTAGTTAGACTTATATATTTTGTTTGTTGTTCCCTCTTTGAACTAAATCAGATGAGAGTAAATATCAGACAATGCTCATCGCCCTCACCTCTTTCTGTACTGTAATATAATTCTTTGCCTCTAGAGTTCACCATGTTCTGCCTCCTCCTTTTCACATCTCATGTTATCATCCCTTGCACCCTTAAATCTCATTTTTATCATCACATCATTTACTTTATACATGCTCTCTTTATATCTATCCCTTTTATATTTCATAATGAGTACACAATTCTCAAGATTAATAAGTATCATCTTCCCTTATAGGGATGTAAGCAGTTTGCCCATGTTGAGTAACAAATTGTTTTTTCTCCTGTTTACTGTTTTATGCGTCTTTTGAGACCTGCGTTTGAAGATCGAACTTTCTCTTGAGTTCTGCCCTTTTTATCAAGAACATCTGGAAATCTCTTGTTTCATTGAATGTCTTATCTATTTTCCTGCAATATTATGCTCAACTTTTCTGGGTAATGGATCCTTGGTTGTATTCCCAGCTCCTTTGCTTTACAGAATATTGGGTTCCAATTATGTCAATCTTTTAATGTAGAGGCTTCAAGGTTTTATGTGATCCTCACTGTAGCACCTCAATATTTGAATGGTTTCTTTCTGGCTGCCTGCTGTATTTTCTTCTTCAATTGAAAGTTGTGGGAATTGGCAATGATATGCCTTGGTGCTTTTAGTCTGGGATTCCTTTAGGAGATGAACGGTGTATTCTTTCAATGAGTATTTTGGACTTCTGAATCTAGGACTTCTAGGGAATTTTCCTTGATGATTTTTTGGAAGATTTTGTGCAGGCTTTTTTTTTTCATCATGGCATTCTGTTGGACCAATAATTCTTACATGTTCTCTCCTGGATATATTTTCTAGGTCAGTTGGTTTTGCAATTAGATAGTTTACATTTTCTTCTATCTTTTCACTCTTTTCATTGTGTTTGACTGATTCTTGATGTCTTATAGAGTCATAAGCTTCTACTTGTCCAATTCTAATTTTTATTAAATTGTTTTCTTCAGTTAACTTTTGCATCTCTTTTTCCATTTATTCAATTATTTCTTTAAAGAGATTACATTCTCCAGTTAGTTTTTGCACTTCCTTTTCCATTTGTCCACTTTTCTTTCCAAATTCTTCTTTGATTTCTTTTTTCATGTTTTTAAAATCATTGGCCTGTTTTTCTTCCATCTCTAAAGTGGCTTTTAAAATCCTTCTTCTGCTCTTCCAAGAATGCTCTTCCTACTTCAGACTAGTTGGCATTCCCTTCTGAAGTTTCAGATGGGTGTACAGTCTCAATGCTGATCTCTTTGGTATTTGTGTTTTGGTCACTGTCGCCATAGAAAGATTTTATAGTCTTGTCTTTTCTGATTTGCCTCTTACTCATGATGATGATGTCCATCCTTTTTCTGATTTTAAAGTATATCTCTGCTTCTAGGGCACAAGGGGCTCAGTCCCACAGTTCTTGTTCGCTTGAAGCTTTGGGTGTTGTGGCCTCTGGTTCTTTCAGCTAGAAGCTGAAGTGCTGCAGCTTACTTGATGCTGAGCTGGATAGTGTGAGAAAGCAGAGGCCAGGTGAAGTCTTTTTGGGTTCCCCAGATTTACCCTGGAGCTAGGTTGTTCAAATGTGGGGGAGGGGTGATCTGACCACAGGAAATCTCCTCTGCTGAGCTAGAGCATAGGCAAGATCAGTGGTTTGTGATCCTTACAGCCCTAGTGTCTTCCCAATTTCTCTTAGGGTGCTGAGGTATGACTAGGATCCTGGTACTGGCAGGATCCCGGTACTGGCAGGATCCCTGCCAGCTTCACTCCCTGGGGCTCAGGATCTCCTCCCAGTCTGTTGGGGTGGAGCTCTCTGGGATAGCTCTGGTCCTGCACTGGTCCCCTTCAGCCACAGCAAGAAGGCCTCTCCTTAGCAATTTTCCTAGACTCATGTGCTTAGAGACTGTTTGCCCCTTCTGCTGATTCCACTGTAACAGGATTTTTCTGGGGAAATATTTCATGGTTCTTTCAATGTCAACAAGGGGAGGGGGAGACAGCTTTTACTGATCACTTGGTCATCTTGGCCCTCAGAAGTTCGAGTAGGTGATTTACAGACATTTAATCTGCGGGCTAGTAGTCTCAGGATCAGCTACTGCAGATACCTGGGGTTCAACAGCTCTCACTCCCTTGATTCTACTGGACTCCCATCCTGGGCTGACATGCTCCAGACTCTCGTTTCTGCTCGGCCCTGTCATGGCTGGGTTATGCTGGTACAACTTGTTCACTGTGCACTGTGTGCTTCTCTGGCCCTGAGGAACAGATCTTTCCTGTGAACCTTCCAGTTTGTCCTGGCCTGTGAATTGGTCACAGTCTGTTTCCTATTGGATACTGCCCCTCCAAAATCTGGTCAGATTTTCTTTTTAGATGTATCTAAAGGAATTCATCTAAGAGCTTGGGTGAGTTCTTGTTCTCACTCTGCCATCTTCAATTTTCAGAAATCAGCAAGTGATATAAACCAGGGCATTCACAACTCCTTACATCATTTCTTACCCTGACTACTGAACTTCATATAACTTCCTTTCTCCCTTCTCTCCTTTTCAAATTTTTAGAATTTATTTAGTTATTTTTAGTTTTCGACATTCACTTCCACAAGATTTTGATTTCCAAATTTTCTCCCCATCTCTCCACTCTTCATCCCCAAACTATATGCATTCTAATTATCCCTTTCTGTAATCTGTTTTCTTATTCCCCGTCTCTTATCCCTTTCCCTTTCTAATTTCCTGTAGGGTAAGATAGATTTTTATACGCCATTGTCTCTTTATCTCATTTCCCAGTTGCATGTAAAAACAAAAAAAATTAACATTTATTTTTAAAACTTTGTTAAAGTCAAATTATGAGTAGCCAGGTTGTGCAGTGCATAAAGCTCCAAGCCTGGAATTAGGAAGACCTGAGTTATAATCCAACCTCTGAGACTAGCTGTGTGACCTAGGGCAAGTCACTTAATTCAGTATACACTTTAATTTCCTCATCTGTAAAATGAGCTAGAAAAGGAAAGATTAAACCATTCCAATATCTTTGCCAGGAAAATGCCAAATGATGTCATGAAAAGTTAGACACAACAAGAAAAAGTTGGACACTGCTATGGTTTGAAGAAGGTACTATCTCAAACTTTAGTTATTTTATCCTGCTGTTTTCAGAACCATTTTTGAGTGTCATTATGTTTTTCTGGCTCTTCCAAGGTGGTCTGATCTAAAGAGAGATGTGGTCACTGTTCTCCTGACCTGTGAGCAACCATAAACACTTTTGTATGTACTGGAATTGTGACCAAGGCCCCTGCTACAATGTGGCCTCAGTTGCTTTCTTGCCTCATAACCCTGGAATTGTGACTTGAGCTCCTACTATGTTGTGGTTCCAAGAATTTAGTGCTTTTTACTGCCTTGAACCCAAAACTAGGGCCCTTGCTTCCCTGTAAGTACCACAAGCATTCTTCTACACCTAGAACTGTGACTAGGGTCCCACTATGGAGGTGACATAAACCCTAGTGCTCCTCCTACCCTGAGACTGTGAATCAGAACTGATTATATGTGCAATGAAACAAGGTCTTACACCCACTGCCCTCAGAGGGATCCATGTAACTCTCACTCCAGAAAGTGATTTGAGACATTGTTTTAAGGTTGCTTGGAGAGGAATTTGTGTGAGCTCCCTGCCTTTTCTCCACCATTTTGACTTCACCTTTCTCTACTATTTTCTTTCCTAATTAGCATTTTCATTAGGTTAAAACTTATGTAATTTCTGATAACAATGATGTGGTTCCAAATATCCTTCTCTTTCCACAAACAAATGTACATGGCACAGCTATTTATTCAGTACTTATTTGTTATGCACCATTGGATATAACATTGGATATCATTGTATGAATTTATGTGTATATTTTACATGGAGGACTTCTCGGTTCCATCATTAGAGAACTATTAGAATTAGGCCTTTCACAGGTTCTTTCTGCAGATGACACATTTTTGCCGTTATTTGATGAAGTGATAGCTACCACTTTGATTGCTTCTCTAGATTTTTGCAATATTTATCATATGTTTTATGAATGCTCCTCCTTTGTGTCATGGAAATCTTCATCTCTCGATAACTGCCTTAGAATGATGATCCTTGTATTTCATTAAAATTGTATGGATTTTTGTGATACTTGAAAAATTTTCTATACTTTATTTTAAAATTCATAAAACATATATTATGTTTGGAATTTCATAGACATTAATCACTTTAAATAGATTCTTCCCATTTAACTTTGATTTGGTTTTTTAACATGTCTTCTAAAGTATTGAGTCATAGCTTTCTCCTTGATATCTTTATGCTCAGAATGTCTTGCTAAATAAATCACACTGTAAATATTGCCCTCATGGATTGTATCTATGGGACCTCTGGATTCAAGCTCAAACTTTCAAATAAATTTAAATTTATTTGAATTCAAATTTTCTCCTTAGATCATTGGAACAATTATGCCAGAAAATAAGGGAGTTTTCTAATGTGTTTTCATTGGAGCCATGAAACTTGTTGTCTTCCATGTGTATTAAGTGAATTACCCTTATCCCCTGAAATTATATATTGAGGAAATAAGATATTTGGCTTGATTATTATTTTTTAAAAATATAATATAATTCTATTTAGGAGAAACGAAAACAAGTTTAAGGTTAGAAAGAACCCAATAATGTTCATAAAGGGTTTCCGTGAACAAATAGTATTTTAAAATTATTAGCTCTTGATGTTATTGTATTAGAGGCATGTTTTAAATGGAAGAAAATTTTCCATAAAGGTATAAAATACTCAAAAATTAATTTCACACATTTGCAGTATGGAAGTCATGAGTGTAAAATGGAGTGAAAGTTTTTGCCAGATCATACTTTGCTTGTTTTAGTGTTTAATATCATCAAAACCCAAATATTTTTTCATATAATGGGTAGTAAAAGTTCTGATTCATTCACATTTATCTTCTATTTTGGTACTATAATAGGAAGGAATTCTACTCACCCTGATATTCTACATGTCAGATTCATCTTCATCAACAATTTTGTGCTCTCCTTCCTTGTTCTTGTTCTTCATTTTCTTGACCCGATCCTCATCTTTTTTTATCAACATTGTCAGTATTATTGCTTTTGCTGTTGTTTGTCCTTCCTTTTCCAAGAGGACTTGTGACATCACAGAGTGATATCTTCACCCATGCAAGAATTGGATTTAAGTGAGGCAGAATTGCACAAAGTCATCAGCCATACTCTGTCTTCCAAAGTCATCTATGTTCAATGGCAAGACAAAAGTCAGGAGAACTGGTGATGGTCCAGTGTACAGTGGATGACCTTTGCATGTTTGATGTCTTCCCAAGCTGCAAGCACATCACAGTAGCTGCTTCAGCTACCTTCATGGCTTTTGAAAAAAATTGTTCTCAATTGTTCATTCTGCTGGAGGATTTCTTCACATACTTGTGGTTGACACACCCTCTAAATGATCAGTGGGTTTGTATCCCATTTCATCACATGGCTCTTTCTGACTTCAAATAGAGGTCTGATATTTTGTGATCCCATCCCCATATCCATTTGTAGCACCAATGTGATATTCATAGCACCTGGTTGATTGTTGGTTGTTGTGGTTGCTGTCCATTCTCGAAGAAGACCAAAATGACATCACCAGGATAAAGTGAAGTTTCAATGTGTACAACTATGGCTGATCAGACCAACATGAGCTCAGAATGTTCTACCACAGATTTGGCACAGATAGGCCATGTAAACATTTAAGGTGATTACTCCAAATTTTCACATCCTACATTTCTTTAGTGTTATTTCAATTCTGCTTTGCTCACAGGACACAGCACTTTTTCTGATGTGGGTATAGCATGTTGAACTATCCTGTGCCAGTCTCCCACGTCCCACAATCAAATCCAAAGTTCTTGAGAAAGTACTTGAGAGTACCTTTGTATTGCTGCTATAGACCACCATGTGATTGCTTGTCCTATGTGAGTTCTCCAGAAAATAGTCTTTTAGGTAAGCATAAATATTCCATTCAAACAACGTGGTTAGCGTATCAGATTTGCAATCTCAGGCATAGTTTGAGTGCTTGGCAGTTTATTTCGAGCAAGGACTTCAGTCTCGGGTTCTTCATCCTACCAGGTGATCTTCAGAATCTTCCTAAGACAGTTCAGATGGAAGAGATTCAGTTTCCTAGCATGGAACTGGTAGACTGTCCATGGTTTACAGGCATACAACAATGAGTTCAGCATAACAGCTCTGTAGACCTTCACTTTGGTAGTCAGTCTAATATTACTTTTCTCCCAAGCTTTTCTTCTGAGCCTCCCAAACACTGAGCTAACTCTGGAAATGCATGCATCAACCTCATTGTCAGTGTGTACATCCCCAGAAAGTACACTACCAAGGTAAGTGAACTGATCCACAGCATTCAAAACTTCTTCATTTGTTGTAACCAATGGTTCCATGTATGGATGGTGTGGTAGTGGTTGATGGAGCACTTGTGTTTCCTTGGTGTTCGTTGATGATTAGACCAAAATTAGCACAGGCAGCACAAAATTGATCCATGCTTTGCTGCATCTCAGCTTAAGAGGCTGCACTGAGTGCACAATCACCTGTAAACAGAAAATCATGCACGAACACTCCCTCCACTTTGGTCTTGGCTTGTTCAAGCCTGTTCAAATTGAAGAATTTACCATCAGTATAGTAGTTGACCTTGATGCTGTGTTCATTGTTATTGAAAGCATTTGACAATATGACTGTAAACATTATGCTAAAAAGGATGGGAGCAAGCACACAGACCCATTTCACTCCATCAGTGATTGGGAAGACATGAGAGCATTGTTCACTATCCAGAACCCAGGCAAACATGCCATCATGAAACTGACATACAATATCAATATACTTCCCTGGGCAACCAAATTTTCACATTATTTTCAATAAGCCCTCATGACTAACAGTGTTAAAGGCCTTGACCAGATCGACAAATGTTGTGTACAGACCTCTGCTCTGCTCCTGTCATTTCTCCTGGAGTTGTTGAGGAGCAAACACCATATCAACCCTTTCTTGGCTATTTTTGAAGGCACACTGGCTCTCAGGTATATGACCATCTTCCTGGTAAAAGATCAGCCTATTAAGAAGGACTCTAACAAGAATTTTTCAGCAATTACTAAGAGAGAGACCTCCCTGTGACAGTCTCAGGACAATCTATTCCCTGCACCTTTATAGAGACAGACAATGGAAACATCCTTGAACTCCTGGGGTACAGTGTCCTTCTGCCATATAACCTGGAATATTTCAGTAGGCATTTGTATGAGCGATGGTCCCCCAACCTTATAAATGTCAGATGGAATAGAATCAGCACCAGGTGCTTTGCCACATGAAAAGAGCCTAATGGCACTCAAAACCTCTTTTTCATTTGGAAGTTTATTTAAGTTTGGATGGACTTCAATTTGAGGTAAATGGTCAATGGTCAATGGTCTCAGAATTGATTGATGATGGTCTGTTGAGAACATTATGGGAGTGTTCAACCCATCTGTCTAAGATCATGTCCTTATCATTAATCAGTGTGACTCCATCAGCAATGAGTCGTTGTGTTGCACCATAGGCTTTTGGTCCATAAATACTTTCGGGGATTTTTACTATCATCAGAAAACTGAATTTCATCTGCCCTCTTACTGAGCCAGGAATCCTGCATCTCTTTAAGCTTTGCTTGTACTTTACTTTTGATGGAATTAAATGGTGCCTTCTTAGACATGGATGAACTATCCTGCTGCTTAATCATGTGGAGTTCTTGTTTTTCATTTAGTAGCTTTTGGATTTCCCATAATTTTTGTCAAAGCAGTCTTGGTGTTTGGGAGTGTTGTGAACCAGATGAGCAAATGCAGTGTGGACACCAAATCGCTGAAAGCTGCCCATTTTTTTTCTGCTCCACTGTTGCCAACTGTGCGTTGACTCACGTTTCCCTCCAAATTAGCAACTAACTGTTCATGCACAGAGAAGAGCTCTAATTTTCTGATATTAATTCTCCTGGTAGTCATTTTGCCTAGGGGCCAGCACTTTTAATGAATGTGCTTCACTCATTAATCTTGGAAAGGATAAATCTATGATCAGTACTGCACTCTGCGTCACACGTTGCCTTTTTCATTCCCACATCTTGTCTGTTTCTTCTCCTTACAATCACATAGTCTATGAGATGCCACTGTTTGCTGCAAGGGTGCATCTATGAAGTTTTATTGTGTTTAGATAAATGGAAAATGAGGTTGATGATGAGAAGGTCATGAAATGCACAACTCTTCAGCACTAAATGACCATTACTGTTGCTGTTTCCAACTCCATTCCTCCCTAGGACTTCCTGCCAAGTCTGATCGTCTGAGCCTAGTGTACTATTAAAGTTACCCAGAATTATAAGCTTGTCCTCTTTTGGCCCATTGATAATAAGTGTCTCTAGTTTTTCACAAAATTTTTCTTTGACCTTATCAGGGATAATCATGTTGGAAACATAGGCACTGATAATGGTGGAATGGCATTTACCTGCAAGTGGCAATCACATTGTTATGTGCCTGTCATTCACTCCTTTTGGCAGACATACCAGTTTGCTGACTAGATTAGTTTTGATTGCAAAACTTACACTAGCTTCACAGCACTCCGCTTCACTTTGGCCGCTCCAAAAAAAAATATCTATCCAGCTCCAACCTCAGTAATCTGGCCTTCATTTATCAGTCTTGTTTCACTCAGGGCTGCTGTTTGGAAGCGATATCTGTTGAGTTATTTTACAACAACAGCAGGTATTTCAGGTCTACTGGATTTTGTGTTGTCTACAAGTGTACACATATTCCATGTGCCAACAGTGAGTGGAATCACCTTTGCAGATGTTTTTGCACATTTTTTTGTGTTTCCACCAGAGAGTGGTATTCCCCACTTGCCAAGGTAATCAGGCCAGAGTTAGATGAGCAGACAATTTTAAGGCACCTTTTCTAGCTCCCTTCATCACACCAGGAGTTGAGCGGTTCAATACTTAAAAGGCTGCTGAGATACCCAGGGAGCTGCCGAGTCCCCGTGGTGCTTCCAATGAGAAATGACCCTATGGTCTGGGCTACATGCATGGAGGATTGTTATGACAGCTCCCAGTGTACCTGCAACTCCTGCTTCATCACTTGCTTACTGCCACAGGACTTTGAGGTATAATAGTAAAATGGTATGGGTGATGTCTTTTGATTCATGTGTAAATTGGATTTAAGTAAGGTAGAGTTGCACAAAGTCATCAGCCTCACTCTCTCCTCCAGTCATCACAGTCCAGTGGAAGGACAGAATCAAGAAAACTGGCAATGGCTTAGGATGCAGTGGATGACCTTGGTGTCTTCAACGTCTTACCAAGCTCTAAGTGCTCCACATCGCCTGCTTCAGCTGCCTTCACATCTGTTGGAATGAATTGTTTTCATCTGCCCATTCCACCAGGGGAAATTTTCACATACTTGGGGTAGACACCCCTCCCACTCAACAGTGGGTTTGAGACCCCTTGGTTACCCTTAACCTGGTTTGGCTACTGCATATGTTGCAACTTCTTGGAGCTACAAGTGAGAATCAGGTGGAACAACTGGACACCAAAGGTGAAAAGAGTCCTGAAAAGAGCTCGGCAGTCATCACACCAAAGGTACTGGTCTTCCCTGAACACACTCTATATTCCACTTACTACCTTAGGGGCAACTAGCACCAGGCTGGCCTAGCCTGGGCATTGAGTTACATGAGACTGCCATAGACCAGATTAGCGATGGGCCTCTGAGTCCCTTGTGATGTTGGTGTTTGAGCTGTTGGACCAATCTCAGAGCCCCTCCTACCTGTATGGTTAGGTCTGCTGGACGCTCGGAGCCCCTGCCCTGAGCCATATTCTGGTTGTGTTTGTCCTTTCCATGCTCTCTGCTTCCACTTGTCTTGTGACTCTCCAGCACCAGCAAGTAAGTATAGGCCCCTTAACTCTCCGCACCTGAACAGGGTGATATCAGGACCCACATGTCACCATTCTAAGGACAAATTCCACAGCTCTAGCCAATGCTGCCCACTTGATCAGGGAGACCAGCTTATGAAGTTAGACTGACTTGGTGCGGCTAGGTCCTTAGGAGAAAGTAGAAGTGATGGGGGTGGGGGCAGAACAGAGAGTCCCAAACTGTGCTTGGCAGTGCCCACAGCTGACATCTATTGGCTGATCTGCCATTTGGGCAGCTATACCAGAGACCCTACAGCTTGGTCATGTATGAGACTTTTATACATGCCAGTCCCTCACTGGGAGCAGTGCACCACCCCTTCCAGACCCATGGCAAGAACTCCATCAACAGAGCTGGTGAGGAGGAAACTAGGACAGGTGATAGGAGACTTCTGCCCAGTTGACTTTCACACAAGATTTGCATAAACCCTTGAAGACAAGATGCTCTATCTGGAGGTAGATTGTCTCAAGGCTCTGGATCAGCCCCTTCTCATTGCAGGTAGCTCTTCCTAGTGGGCCATGATTCTGACTACTATGGGAAGTGCCATAAGATTCAATCGTGTGGTCTTTAGGGGGGCCTAGGATCCTGGCCTGCCCCTCAGCCTGTCCTGGTCATCTCTTCCTCTGGGTCAGCTCAGCCTAAGGAAGACAATTCACTTTCTAGCCTCTGAAAGATGTGCTTTGGCAGTCTGCTGGACTTGACCACAGAATGGCCTGATCCTAGAGTGGAAGGCTTGTTTCATGCACATTGGTGTGGATTGACTTGGGGTGGACCCAGAGAATCAACAACACAAAGGAGCCAGATGAAGATCACCCTCCATCCTGCTTGGGACTTGAATGTGTGAGGGAGTCTTTGTCTCCAGAAGCCCTGGCATCATCATCTTCAGCCTTTGTCAGGTGCCAGTTCCATTTCACAGGAACAGATAGGAACTGTTTATTCAGAACCCACCATATGAATGCCATGTAGGTCAGAGCCAGTCAGGCTAAT
The DNA here is from genome assembly GCA_028658325.1 of Potorous gilbertii. NCBI lineage: Eukaryota > Metazoa > Chordata > Mammalia > Diprotodontia > Potoroidae > Potorous > Potorous gilbertii. The sequence continues at coordinate 137,392,967 of CM053771.1, read as the reverse complement.
GTCCTAATTTTACGGTTGAGGAAACTGGGGCCTAAGGAGGTGGCTCAAATCACATGAGGAGGGGGTAGGAATAGGCATTTACTGAGCTCTGGTGATGGAACAGACACTATACTATGCCCAGTGTACAAATATGACACCCTTTGATCTTTATAACAACTCTGGAAAGTTGGTGACACTTTTATCACCACATTGCAGTGCAGAAAATGGAGGCAGAGACAAGTGAAGCTACTTTGCCCAGGGTCACACAGTTAGTGAGCATTTGCGATCAGAGTTGAATTCAGTTCTCCCTGAACTGAACACACATATGTGTATGTGTATGTGTATGTGTATATGTGCATACATGTATCTATGTAGGTATATATTTTTCTTTATTCTATATCTAATTGTAACCTTCTGTTGGGGGAGAAAGTAGGGAGAAAACAAAGGAAAGATGTATAGCAGAGGACAAAAGAAAACATACAAGGAAGTCAATAAAAGAGAGACAGTTTTGAAAATAATATATAAAATTAACTGTATAACATTTCTTAAAATGTAAATTTATTGCTCTATGTTGAGTCCTCTCATGATCTCCTGTGTATTTCACAATGCTTTTTATTCTTGTCTTATGTTGTATTTACATTTAAAGTAAATTCAAATACAATCAAAAATAAATTAAAAAAATAAAAGTTAGAGCAAAATATTAATGACTTCTTCCCAGAAAAGAGTGATCCCTTGGGAGATAAGTCTCTGGAAGCCTCTATCTGTGTATTAAAAATGAGGTCCCAGGATTCCTATCAACTACCCTTAAAACTGTAAGCAACATCATCAGGATCTCTGTTGACAGTGAAAATTCTATTTATTTCCCTTCATCTAAAAAGAATACTCTGGATAAAGTAGCAATTGGGGATAATCATCTACAAGTAAAATAAATTCTCAAAGCATTGCAGATTGTTCTGCGCCATAATTCTCTTCCACACTAAAAAGCGTTGGAACCTCTGTACTTAGACTATATCAAACTTCAGAGAAGATACTGATCTGTGAGGATTGTTTGGATGAAGAGACTCTAAGATCCAATGCCGGAGGGTGAGTGTTTGATCATTTCAAAAGTATTATTGTTTATTAGTAACTGTTTTAACAACAGTAGAAACACATCATTTAAAACTCAGCATATCCACTACCATAATTGGTATCAAGTGAGAATTAATTCTGATTACATTTCTTATATTTACTGTGAGAACTAGATCCTCAATATTCTGTAGGAGGTTTATACATGTAATCCTTCCTTGTTGCACATACTATAGGGTGTGGGCAATGAACTTTGAAACTACGAATGGTTATAGAAAAAGAAACAGTTATTGTTATATGTTAGAGAGAAGATCAGGCATAGATGCTGCCAACAGGTTATTATACATTATTTATACGAATGTGAAAACTGAAGGTCACTACCTGTTTATTAGGAAAGCAGAATTAGACAAAAAGATTACGCGACTGTACACAATTTTATTCTTCTCTCTGAGCTACCTTTAGAAATGGGTAATAATGAGGACATTCTCTTTGTTGTTGTTTGTTTTTCTTTCATGTTTACAATTTCTTGTCTCAATCTACGCTACAATCAACTAGAATGGAGAAAGGAAATTATTCACTAGTGACTGAGTTCATCCTCATAGGGCTGACAGACCAGCCTGAGCTCCAGCTGATCCTCTTCTTCCTGTTCCTAGGGATTTATGTTTTCACAGTGGTGGGGAACCTAGGCATGATCATGTTGATTAGACTCAGTTCTCATCTTCACACTCCCATGTACTATTTCCTGTGCAGTTTGTCCTTCATTGATCTCTGTCAATCAACTGTCATTATTCCAAAAATGCTGGTGAACTTTCTATCAAAGAAAAACACCATCTCCTACCCTGAGTGTATGACACAGTTCTACTTTTTTGCCTTTTTTGTAGTTTCTGAATGTCACATGTTGGCTGTGATGGCATATGACCGCTATGTTGCTATATGTCATCCCCTTCTTTATAACCTTATGATGTCTCCTCAAGTGTGCTCACGGTTGCTGAGTGGGGTATATTCATTGGGCCTGGTGTGGGCCACAGCTAACACAGGATGCTTGCTTACACTGCTCTTCTGTAACAAAAATGCCATTAACCATTACTTCTGTGACATCTTTCCACTCTTGCAGCTCTCCTGTTCTAACACATATGTCACCGAAATGGTGAATCTGGTCTGCAGCATATTTAACATCCCTTTGCCAGCATTGACCATTATTTGTTCTTATGTTTTAATCATTGCTAGCATTTTAAAAATTGAATCCAGAGGAGGCAGATCAAAAGCCTTCAGCACCTGCAGCTCCCATTTTGCAGCAGTTGGTGTCTTCTTTGGTTCTTGTGGATTTATGTACCTACAGTCATCTTCAGACAGTTCCATGGATCACGCGAAAGTGTCCTCTGTGTTTTATACTATCATAGTGCCCATGCTAAAGCCCCTTATCTATAGTCTGAGAAACAAGGATGTCAAAATTGCCTTGAAGAATGTCATAAAAAGAACATTCTATTGAAAGGAACAATATCAGAACAACTGGTTTGGTGGAAGTTGGGATTGCGAGGGGAGAGAGAGAGAGAGAGAGAGAGAGAGAGAGAGAGAGAGAATTTCACAAAGCAAATACTCTGTCCTACACATATAATTGATTTGAACCCCAACTCAGAGATGCTTTGGAGACATAGGGTAGACTGTATCTCTCCTCCCACATCTGCATCCCCTTACAACAACCCTGGCTTGCATATCAGATGAATAGAATAACGGTGAAATTCATCCATGGATTGATCTGCTCCTTATATTGAAAAGGATGATTCTTCTATTTTAAAATTATGTATGAAAATGTCATTTTTGTGGATAATATTCTGTGGTACAATGATTACTGCAACTAGAAGTTAAATTTCCAAGGTCTCACAATGTGAATAAAAGAAAGAATATTAGGGATGCAAGAAGATTTAAATCATTGCCATTCCCCCCATTTGTTTTTCAGTCAAAGAAATTGTACCCAAACGAGTAAATACCACAGACTCTCCACATGGAAGGCAGAAGCAACACATTTACTCAGACCCAAATCCATCACACCAACAAAGCAGTGGACAACACCATTCCCAATCATCCCCCTGCTAGGCTTCCCATAAACCAGCTCCACTAAACAAATCACAGTCTTCATTAAATGGAATCACAAACAATAACAAAATCACTCACACTAGCCAAGAGTCTGCATCCTTCCTAGCTCTGTCTACACTCAAGATCAACTTCTTCTCAGTTCTACTCTAGCTTCACCTTTTTCTGTTCCACCCATTAAGCAAACTCCTCTCACCACAGGCTCCATGTGACTCAGACTTATGTAGCTCAGACTTCCCTGTGATCCAGGCAGGTCACATGGGCCTATTAATGAATATGAAAGATTTTCCATTTAAATTACCATTACCTGAGGTGAACACCAAAGGTGGATGAGGTTTCCAGAAGTGCTAGTTCTCTCTGAACAACCTTTTTTCCTTTTGTCATGGAAAGAGAATGGGAGACAAGAGAGAATTTCCTCAGAAACAGAATGATGAATAACCAACCCTTAGCCAATCTAAACCTTAACCCAAATTTCCAAAGGTATAGTTCCTATAAGTGAAGCTTTCAGAAGTCCTTTGGAAACCATAAGTTACTCTCTTACTATGAGCCATTATTAATAGATAACTCTTATAGCTCTTTAAGGTTTTCAAAGCACTGTACATACTTACGCATTTGAATCTCACAACAATAAATCATGGCACGTACTTCAGATGTTTATTCCTATTTTACCAAGAAGAAACTCAGATTCAGTACCCATGCTCATACAGGTAGTAAGTATCAAAAGTGGGACTTGAACCTGTATGCTTCCTTATCCCAGGTCCAGCACTCTTTATTTCTCTGTCTCTCTTTATTTGGTTTGGGTCAAATCGACTTGATCTTCAGCAACTTCTGAGAGAAGAAATTATAACCCCAAGTCTAAGATACTCTCTTCCCACCCAATTAACTGATGATGTCTTGTCCCCATGACTCAACCTCCAAAACAAGAAAAGTGGCTAAATAGTCTCACCAGATAGGCTTACCCCAACAACGTTGCCTAAAACTCAATACAGGTGTATTATCTTTTGTTCTGCAGAATTGCTAGCCACGTAGGAAATGTCTGTGCTAATTAAACTTTTGCTCCTCTAGTCCTGCCACTCAGTCAAAGGTGGGAGGAATTACTTTCCATAACAATCTTCTGTTAACAGGACTTCTGTTAAGAAATTACCAGTGATTGCTGATTTCCTCTTCTCTAAGAGGAGTTATAAATGAAAATTATATCTCTCTGTTGCCATAAAAAATGTTATTCTGGGGAAAATAATTTTGTTTCTCTTCTTTTCACTA
>CM053771.1:137316327-137379435 GCA_028658325.1 Potorous gilbertii | reverse complement strand
TGAATCCTTGGCAGTTCAGCTCAAGCAAGGACTTCAGTGTCTGGTACCTTATCCTGCCAGGTGATATTCAGAACCTTCCTAAGACAATTTGAATGGAAGTAATTCAGTTTCCTGATATGGTGTTGGTAGACTGTCCATGTTTCATGAGCATAGAACAATGAGGTCAGCACAGTGGTATTGCAGACTATCAGTTTGAAAGTCAGTTTAATATTTCTTCTCTCCCAAACTTTTCTTTTTTCAAATTTGTTTAAGTTTTCAACATACATTTCCACAAAATTTTGAGTTCCAAATTTTCTCCCTATCTCTCCACTTCCCCTAACCCCAAACATCGAGCATTCTGATTAAATCTACCACCAATCTGTCTTCCCTTCTAGCATCCCTCCCTTCCCTTATCCCCATCTTCCCTTTTGTCCTGTAGGGCAAGATAAATTTCTATACACCATTACTGTATATCTTATTTCCCAGTTATATGCAAGAACAATAATCAACAGTTGTTCCTAAAACTTTGAGTGCCAACTTCTCTTCCTTTCTCCCTCCTCATCCATCACCATTGAGAAGGTCAACAATTCAATACACGTTATATATGTGTAATTTTGCAAATGACTTCAATAGTAGTAAGGTTGTGTAAGATGAAGTTTATTTCCCTTCCTCATATCCTGCCCCCCCATTACTTCTATTCTATCTTTTGACCTTGTCCCTCCCCAAGACTATTGACTTCTAATTGCTCCCTCCTCCCATTGCCCTCCCTTCCATCATCCCTGCAAACCTCCTTATCCCCTTCTCCCCTAATTTCCTGTATGGTAAGATAGGTTTTCAATCCAAATTGAATTTTCATTTTATTCCTTCCTTGAGGCAATTGTGATCACTTTTTCCCTCTCACCTCCCCCCTTTTTCTCTTCATTGAAAAGGCTTTTTCTTGTGTCTTTTATGAGAGATAATTTGCCCCGTTCCAGTTCTCCCTTTCTCCTTCTGATACATTCCTCTCTCATCTGTTAATTTTATTTTTTTATGTATGATCTTTTCCTATTCAACTCACCCTGTGCTCTCTGTCTCTGTGTCTCTGTCTCTTTGTCTCTCTCTCTCTCTATATATATGCACACAAACACATTCACAGACATATATACATATATATATATATATATATATATATGTATAAATATGTGTATGTGTGTATAATCCCAACAATTACCCAGATGCTGAGAAAAATTTCAAGAGTTACAAATCTTGTCTTTTCATGCAGTAATGTAAGCAGTTCAACTTTAGTAATTCCCTTATGAATTCTCTTTCCTGTTTACCTTTCCATGCTTCTCTTGATTCTTTTGCTTGAAAGACAAATTTTCTTTTCAACCCTGGTCTTTTTATCAAGAATGTTTGAAAATCTTCTATTTCATTGAAAGATCACTTTTATCCCTGAAGTCTTATACTCAGTTTTGTTGGGTAGGTGATTCTTGGTTTTAATCTTAGCTCCTTTGACTTCTGGAATATTGTATTCCACACGGTTAGATCCCTTAATGTAGAAGATGCTAGATCTTGTATTTCCACAATACTCAAATTACTTCTTTCTAACTGCTTGCAATATTTTCTCCTTGACCTGGGAACTGTGGAATTGGGCTACATTGTTCCTAGGTGTTTCTGGTTTTGGATCTCTTTCAGGAAGTGATTGGGGGATTCTTTCAATATTTATTTTGCCCTCTGGTTCTAGAATATCAGGGCAATTTTCCTTGATAATTTAAAGAAAGATGTCCAGGCTCTTTTTTTATCATGGCTTTCAAGTAGTCCCATAGTTTTTAAATTGTCTCGCCTGGATCTATTTTCCAGGTCACTTGATTTTACAATGAGATTTTTTACATTATCTTTCATTTTTTTTACTCTTTTGATTTTGTTTTGTGATTTCATGGTTTCTCATAAAGTCATTAGCTTCCATCTGTTCCATTCTAATTTTTAAAGAACTATTTTCTTCAGTGAGCTTTTGAACCTCCTTTTCCATTTGGCTAATTCTGCTTTTCATTCTTCTCCTCATTGGCTTTTTGAACCTCTTTTGCCAATTGAGTTAACATTTTTTTATTTTATTGATTAACACAGTTTATAACAGATAAATCAATTCAAACTTTTGGTCAGGTAATACTTCTTTTTAAGACATTTACAGTATGGACCACAAAAGAATTTTTTTTAAACATTTACTGAGACAGATAAAATTTGTGTTGATAACTTCAGAAGTTCTTGACCTATTTGTCTCTACAGTATTATTAAGAATTAAAGGACCCTAACATAATGTTGTTGACCAAAAGTCCTATGCCTAATAGCTTAAATTTAGACAACCTCGGATGTTCCTCTACCCATAAGGTATAATTGAATTGATCTGGTATTAATCTTACAAACCTTTTGACTATAGGAAATTGCCAGCAATAGTAAAGACATTGCAGGGATACAGTATCTCCCCAACTTCATGTTAGCTCCAGGCAGGATTAGATTATTCATTTGCATTCAGTCAGGCTTAAAGTCTGCCAAGTGTCAATGGGGAAAATGAGTCAGGAGAGTCTCACCTCTGCCCATGCTGAACAGCCACTCTCCCACCCTTCCCTTGAGATCAACTTCATACCAGCATCTCATCAACTTACTGGCATCATGTATTGGAGGCTCAGATTGCCTTTCTTGCTATCCCCATACCTGGAGTTAGTCTCAGAAGGACAGTCACTTAATAGACCCACAGTATCTAAAAATAGCAACTTCCAAAACTCAGGTTTCAAATAGGATTATAGTTTCACTTTGGCTAAGGAACATCTTTTGAGGCAAGTCTTAAGTGGCTTACATGTCTTTCTACACATGTTCTAGTTCCTGATTAAATGCCAATCATAAAATCTAATTTACCATCAAAACCTTGACTTTTCCATCAATGCCAAATTTTACCCAAGATTAACTTCCTCTTGGAAATTTAGACTGAAATTCTTTTCCCCAAACTAAAGATGTCATTGATTTATTCTCAGTAATTAATTCCGTCTATTTTTAATACTCTTTGCTTTTACCTCTCTGTGTACCATGTCCAGTTTTTCTCCCCATTACTCTCCACCCCCTGCTTCCTAATGTCTTGCATTCTGATTACTCCTTCTTTCAATGTACCCTCCCATCCATCACACCCCACGCCTCTCCTATCCCCATCTTCCCTCTTTTCTCGCAGGGCAATATAAATTTCCATACCTCTTTCCCTGTTGTTCTTATTTCCTGATTATATGCAATAAAAATTCTCAACATTCATTTCTAATACTTTGATTTCCAACTTCGCTCCCTCCCACCCTCCCTACCCAGCCCCACTGAGAAGGGAAGCAATTCAATACAGACTAAATATGTGTTATTTTGCAAAAGATTTCCATAGCAATCATGTTGTGTAATACTAATTATATTGCCCTCTGACCTACCCTATCGCCCCTACACAATTGCACTTGTCCCTTATCGAAAGTGTTTATTTCTAGTCACTCACTTTTCCCATTTGCCCTCCCTTCTAACATTCCCTTCGCTCCACTTGTTGCCTCCTCTTCTACTTTCCTGTGGTGTATATAAATTTTCATATCAAATTTAGTTATCATGTTATTCCCTCCTTCAGCTACATGTGGGGAGAGTAGCTTTATTTTTCACCCTCTCCACTTCTCCCTTCTTTCCTCCATTGAATAAGATTTTTCTTATCTCTTTTATGAGTTATAGCCTGCCCCATTCCATTACTCCCTTATTCTTCCAAGAATTTTCCTCCTTCATCCCTAAATTTTTATTTTATTTTATTGTGTGTGTGGATATCATCTCTTCTGATATAACACACCCTGTATTCTCTATCTATCTATGTGTATTTGTGTGTGTGTGTGTGTGTATGTAAAATCTCTGCAACTACCCAAATACTGGTGAAAAGATTCGAGTTAAAAATATTTTCTTTCCATGTAGTAATGTAAACAGTTCAGCTTTAGAGAGTCTTTTATGATTTTTCATTTCTGTTTACCTTCTCATGCTTCTCTTGATTCTAGTCATGGGAAGTCAAGTTTTTAACCACAGATCTGGTCTTTTCCTCAACATGAAATCTTGAAAGTTGTCTATGTCACGGAATTACCATTTTTTTCCCATGAAGTATTACATTCAGATTTTCTGGGTAGGTAATTCTTGGTTTCAATCTCAGTTCCTTTGACTTTTGAAATATCCCACTCCAAGCCCTTCAATTGCTGAGTGTTGAAGCTGCCAGATCCTGTGTTATCCTGATTGTATTTCCACAGTACTTAAATTGTCTCTTTCTACCTGCTTGTCGTATTTTCTCCTTGATCTGGGAACTCTGAAATTTGACCACAATATTCCTAGGAGTTTCTCTGCTCAGGTTTCTTGCAGGAGGTGATCAATGAATTCTTTCAATATCCGTTTTGGCCACTGATTCTATAACATCAAGGCAGTTTTCCTTCTTAATTTTATGGAAGATAATGTCTAGGCTCTTTTTTGATCATGACTTTCAGGTAGGGCCATAGTTTTTAAATTATTTCTCCTGGATCTATTTTTCAGGTCAGTTGTTTTTCCAATGAGTTCTATTTTTTCAAATTTTTGGTTTTGTTTACCAACTTCTTTGTTTAACTCATAGATATTTGTTTCCCTGGACTCAATTATTTTGTTCAGTGAGCTTTTGAACCTTCTCCTCCATTTAGCTAATTCTGCTTTTAAAACCTCCTTCTCCTCAGTGGCTTTTTGGACCTCTTTTTCCAATTGAGTTAACCTCTTTTTAAAGCTGTTATTTTCCTCATCCCTTCTGTGATTCTCCTTTAGTAATATGCTAACTTGTTTGTAAAGGTTTTCTATTGCCTGTTCCTATTTTAAGTTCCCTTTGGAGGAAGAGGCCTTGACTTCATCTGATAGTATGCCTTATTCTTCCTCATCTGAAAGGATGGGGGGGAGACACCTTTTCCCCGAGAAAGCAACCTTCTATGATCTTATTGTCTTTCCCCCTCTTTTGGGCATTTTCCCAGCTTTTTCTTGACTTCTGAGTTTCCTCTCCACAACCACCTCACCTCCAGTTCCACCTAGCCAGCACTTAGGGGCTGAGATTCAAAAGAGCTTCTCCCAAGCTTCCTGGACTTTCAACTGGGGTGGGGCTGCTATTCAGTGTGAGATTAAGAGCAGCTGCTCAGGTGGGAGCAGGGCCACCACACAGGGTTCAGTTCCCTTGGGGGTTTGCCAGGATCTCTCTCATTCCTCCTCCCATTTTTTCCTCCACCTCTTTTACATGATTTTCAAAATCCTTTTTGAGCTCTTCCATGGTCTGAGACCATTGAATATTTATTTTTGATGTTGGGTATACAGAATGCTTGACTTTTATGACTTTCCCTCATGGTAAGCTCTGTTCTTCCTCATCAGAAAGTATGGGAGAAGACACCTGTTCACCAAGAAAGTCACCTTGTATAGCCTTTTTCTCATGAAGATTCAGTTCTCCTATATGACCAACTTCCTCAACTACTATGATGTCTGAAGTTAGGTTACTTCAGCAAAAAGACTGTATATTACTCAGACACTATCCTGAAGACTTCCTAATACCCACTCAGATAAATGGGTTCCACATGCCCGAATGCCTACATATTATCTAGTAATCATGTTCTGGAATATTTGTTATGCATATGGAGAATGAATAAAAGTGAGAAAAGAGAAGGGATTCTGGGAAGATGATAGAATAAATCAGAAAATTCCAAGCTCTCCAGAATTCTTTCATGGACAAGTCAAAATAGCACAAGGTCAAGGTAGAGTGGGAACAATTAAACAATAGCCAGAGAAGAACAGTGGTCCCCCTGGGAAAACTGGAAAACATCCAAAGATAAATTCCAAGATGGAGATTCAACCTGAATGAATTGTAAACATATTCACGCTCACTCCACTGGAACTGCAAGTAGTGAGAACTGGAGGCAACTGGGGTGAGACGTAAACTCAACTTCAATGACAACAATTTTTACATTGGACATTTTGGAGTGTCAGGTTTTTGAGCAGAGGGAGATTGGGTAAGACTCTGTTGACAAGGAATGCCAGGCCAAGCTGTGCTGCCAAGGTGTAGTCCTGGACAAAAAGGAATAAGCCAGTGAATATAGAAGCAGGGGGCAGGGATGCTGCTGACTGTGATTACTTACAGGAAAGCTGATTTGTTGGACTTGGCTCCAGGTCAGAGGATAAAACTGAAGGTCATAGTCACTGGAGCATGCTCAGGGAACAAGTGAATTTCCAGCATCGTGTTCCAAGGAGCCCTACCTGTGACCTGAAGGGAAAACAATATAACAGTACAGAATATGGGCCCAAGACAAAACTCAAAATAGCAGTGTGAAGGATGTGGGGCCTGAGGCACCATTCCCCACACCCCAGTATTAAATAGGTAATACAATAATAAGCTGTCATTTTTTTTAAATGAGCAAGCAAAGGAGAAACAACAAAACCATGGAAAATTACTATGGGAAAAGAGCAGATAAGGTTGACCGTCCGAGAAGGAAATTGAAGTAAAACTGTGTCTCTCCTACCCCAAAAAATCCTGTCAAATAGTGAACTGCTCAAAAGGAATTCATAGAAGAATTCAAAACAGACTTCAAAAATCGCATAAGATTGATTAAGTAAGGGAAAATTTGAAAATAAAGATAAGAAGCATTGATGAAAAATAAGAAGTTTATAAAAAGAAAGTCAACCAACTGGAAAAGTAGATCCAGAATCTTGAGGAAGAAGATTATTCCTTGAAAATTAGAATTGGAGAAGGAGAAGCCAGTGAAGCTATAACAGACAAAGAAACAATAAAACAAAATATAATTAATGAAAAAAAAGAGAATGTGAAACAATAGAAAAGTAACTGATCTACAGAACAGATCAAAAACACAAAACTTAGAAATAGTCAAACTACCTGAAAACTACAACAAAAAAAAGAATCCTGATACAATAATAAAAGAAGTAATTAAAGAAAACTATCTTGAAGCATTAGAATTAGTGTGGAAAGTAGAAATAGAAAAAAATTCCACTACTCATCACCGGAAAGAGATCCTGTGAGGAAAATCTACAGGAATATCAGTCAACTTCTGAAACTCTGAGGTGAAAGAGAAAATTATATTGTGCCACATTTAGAATTACTAAGACCTAGCAGCAGCTACCCTAAATGACAGCAGAACTTACCACATTATCTATCAAATAGAGAAAGAAGTGAGTTTAAAGCTAAATATATCATACTAAGCAAAGTTAAGTAATGAAAAAAGCATGAAGAAATGAAATGAAAATGAATGTATAAACTGGCCATTCAAGAAATTGAAAGACTTGTAGCATTGTATTGCAAAAAATCCACAGAAATTAGTAGAAAATTTGATACCCAAGATCCAAGGGAAATATAAGGGATAAACCAAAGACTAATTATAAGAGACTCAATAAGGACAAATTGCTTATTTTTCCAATATGGAAACATAAACCATATGTCTAAGGTTGTCATTAGTAATTGAGTAGTTCAAAAGAAAAAGTGGGGTGTAGTGATCCCAAAAAGCAAAATGATGTGGAAAAAGGCAAAAGGAGTAGTTTTCTCATACTAATTAAATGTGAGAAGAAAAATCGGTATAGACAAATAATAAAGCATAGGAGAATTGATAGTTCTAAAACCCAACTGTCATGAGAAATTGGTTAAAGAGGGAACAATACAAATATATCTGGAAGGGTATGAAATTCTTGAAATTGAGAAAAAATTAGGAAGATATGGGGATAGTGTGGGAGGAGAAGATAAGGGCAAGATGAGGAATGGGATGAGGTGAAGCATAAAAAGTTTATAGATTAACAGGAATGAGAAAAAGTGGGAACAGCATGTATCTTTAGAAGGGTATAAAAAATCTTTTAAATTTGGAAAAAAATAAGAAGGTCATGGGATCAGATAGAGGGAAAGGATAAGGGAGGGATTCTTGATGGAGGAAGGCTAAGGAATAAGAGGGCAATAAGCAGGGAGAAGTAAAATAGGGAGGAGGGATAGGAATTGGGTGGAAGTAAAGTGATGAAAACTAGAAAGGAAGAAAATATATAAATATTTATAGCTTAGAATGGGAATGGCACAAATTTACCCATCAACTGACAATAGATTAAAATTTTGACAATGCATTGCATAGAGGAAATATTTTAAAGATGAGATACACAAATATAAATAAAAGTCAGGAGTTGAATTTATTATTTTAAAAAGCAGGCAAGTAATCATTATATCAGAAAATGATAAAAGTGAAATCAGATTTAATCAAAAGAAAAAATAGAGAAACCACACCGTGACAGTCATGTTAATAATTGTTTTATACCATATAAAAGAGCTAAACAGTATAAAAATTATGGCAGTACACCTGTCAAAATCCACATGGTAACTAAATGAATATAACCACAAAATATTTTTATACCAATTAAAATCTAAATATTAAGAAATATTTATTGTGCATGGGTAGGTAAAGCCAACTTAATTTTTAAATGGCAAATTTAATTAATTTTGATTAACCTATTAATGTAATGCCATATTAATTAAATTACTAAAAATGATGGTAAAGAATCAGAAATTATAATCATTGTTCATTAGGAAGAACAGAGGGTCAGGAACTTCAAGAAAACCAAGGAGAAAAAAAGTTGAAGGAATTAAATTCAATAGGATCTGATTTTAATGTTTATTATAAGGTGAGAGTTGTTTTGAAGTACAAAACGAATAATTTTGCATATTTTAAACTAAAATTTCCTCTATCAATAAAACTATTGTAGCCAAGAATAGAGGGAATGCAGAAAAATTAAGAGGAAAATACTCGCATAGAAAATACTCCAGAAATAATGCAATTAGGTTGGAATATTCTTGTGGTGTAGGAAATGATGAACTAGTAGATTTAAAAAATATGGAAAGCCTCGAACTTATGAAGGAAGATGCTATCTACCTAGAGAGAAATAGATGGCAAGTGAAAATAAGAATAATGTGGTCTTACATATATGCATTTGAGTGTATATCTATGGATAGCTATGGATATGCATGTAAATATGGATGTATATACATATATATGTGTGAGTGTATATATATATATATATACATATACATATGTACATAGGTACATATGCAGATACGTATACATATACATATGGTAAGTTGGTTGATTAGTGTTGTCTTTCTTTCTCCAAGAGGACCAAAATGACACCACCATATTAAAGTGAAGTTTCAATGTGCACAATGGTGGCTGATCAGATGAATATGAACTTTGAATGCTTTACCACAGATTGGGCGCAGATAGTCTGGGTGAACTTTTGGAGCAGTTACTCCAACTGAGTGCATCCTATGTTTACTTTATGCTATTTCAATTCTGCTTTGTTCATAGAGCACAGAACTTTTCCTGATGCAGGCATGCCATGCCGAGCAGTCCTGTGCCAGTGTCTCCCATGTTGCACAATCAAATTCAAAGTTCTTGAGAGAGACCTTGAGAGTGTCCTTGTATCGCTTCTTCTGAGCACCATGTGATTGCCTGCTCCATGTGAGTTCTCAATAAAATTGTCTTTTGGCAAGCTTACATTTTGCATTCAAACAACATGGCCAGCCCATCAGAGTTGTGCACTCTGAAGCATAGTTTGAAGGTTTGGCAGTTTAATTTGAGCAAGAAACTGATTTTCTGGTACTTTATCCTGCCAGGTCATGTGCAGAATCTTCCTATGATAGTTCAAATGGAAGAGATTCGGTTTCAGGCATGGCACTTTAGACTGCCAATGTTTCACAAGTTACAACAATGAGGTCAGCACAACTTCTCTGTGCTCCTTCAGTTCGGTAGTCAGTCTAATACCTCTTCTCTCCCATACTTTTATTCAGAGCCTCCCAAACACTGTTAGTTCTCTCAATGCATGAATCAACCTCACTGCCAATGTGTACATCCCTGGAAAGTACATTACATAGGTAAGTGAACTTATTCACAGCATTCAAAACTTCTCCATTTGTTGTAACCGATGGTTCCAACTATGGATGCCTGATGGAGCACCTATGTTTCCTCGGTGTTAATTAGTAGGCCAAAATTAGCACAAGCAGCAGAGAACTGATCAATACTTTGTTGCATCTCAGTTTCAGAGGCTGCATTGAGTGTACAATCATCTGAGAACAGAAAATCCTGCATCAACACTTCTTGCACTTTGATCTTCGCTTGTAGCCTTTCCAAATTGAAGAACTTGTCATCAGTACAGTAGTTGATCTTGAGGCTGGGTTCATCCTCAATGAAAGCATTTGTCAATATGGCTGAAAACATCATGCTAAAAGCAAGGGAACAAGCACACAGCCTTGTTTCTCCCTATTGGTGTCTGGGAAGGCATGAGAGCATTGTCTATTTTCCAGAACTCCAGGCAAACATGCCATCATGAAATTGACGTATAGTATGGATGAACTTCTCCAGGCAACCAAATGTTGACATAATTTGCCATGAGGCCTCACGAGTAACAGTGTCAAAGTCCTTCATCAGATCTACAAATATTGTGTGCAGACCTCTGTTCTGCTCCTAGAATTTATCCTGGAGTTGTCAGGCAGCAAACGTTAGATGGACTGTTCCTCGGGCCTTTCTGAAGTCACACTGGCTCTCAGGTATATGAATGATCTTCATATTGCAGAGGAGTCTAGGAAGAATTTTGCCAGGAACGACTAAGAGGGAGGTGCCCCTGTAATTGTTGGAGGACAATCTATTCCTTTTACTCCTATAGAGAAGGACGTTGGAAGTATCCTTGAACTCCTAAGAGATGTCCTCCTCTTTCTATATAACCTGGATAATTTCAGTCAGTTTTTATATGAGCAATGGTCCCCCTACCTTGTAAATATTAGCTGGAATGAAATCAGCACCAGGTGTTTTGTCATGTGAAAGGAGTATAGTAACCCTTAAAACCTCTTCTTCATTTGGAAATTCAGCTAAGAAGGAATTGACTTCCATCACAGGTAAACACTCAATGGCCTCAGAATTGATTGATGATGGTCTTTTGAGAATAGGAAGCAAATGCTCAGTCCATCTCTCTAGGATCACGTCCTTATCACTAATCAATGTGTCTCCATCAGCATTAAGTAGTTTTGATGCACCATAGATTTTTGGTCCATAAATAGTTTTCATGAATCATAAAAGTGCTTTGGATTGTTACTATCAGCCTAAAACAATTTCATCTGCCTTCTTACTGAGCCAAGAATTCTGCATCTATCTAAGCTTTGCTTGTACTTTACTTTTGTTGGAATTAAATGCTGCCTTCTTAGAGGTGGATGAACTATCCTGCTGGTAAATTCTGTGGAGTTCTACTTTTTCATTTAGTAGCTTTCTCATCATTTTCATCAAACCAGATTTGCTGTTTGGAGTGTTCTGAATCAGATGAGCAAATGCAGTGCTATACACAAAATCTGTGAAAACTGCCCCCTCCTTTTCTGCTCCTCTGTTACCAACTGTATGTTGGCTCAACTTTCCCTCCAAGTTAGCAATAAACTCTTCATGCTCAGAGAAGAGCTCTAATTTATTGACAATAATTCTTCTGGTAGTCATTTTGCCAAGGGGAGGTACTTCTGACTAATGTGAATGCTTAGCTTGGAAAGGATAAGTCTATAATCATTCCAGCACTCTGAATCACATGTTATCTTTGTCACTCCCACATCTTGACTGTTTCTTCTTGCAATTACATAGTCTGTTATATGCCAACGTTGGTTGCAAGGGTACATCCATGAAGTTTTATTGTATTTGGGTAAATGGAAAACAGTTTTGGTGATGAGAAGGTCATTCAATTCACAACTCTTCATGTCTAAATGACTGTTCCTGTCGCTGTTTCCAACTCCATTCTTCCCTGGGGCTCCCTGCCAAGTCTGGTACTTTGAGTGTACTCTGGCACTAAAGTCACCCAGAATTATAAGCTTGTTCTCTTTTGGTTCATTGATTATAAGGGTCTCTAGTTCTTCATAAAATTTTTCTTTGACCACATGAGCCTTCACCATAGTGAAAAATATAGGCAGAAATAGTGGTGACATGGCATTTTCCTGCAAATGGCAATCATATTGTGGAGAGTCTGTCATTCAGTTCTTCTGGTAGCCATACCAGCTTGCTGACAAGGTTAGTTTTGATTGTGAAATCTAAGCCAGCTTCACAGCACTCCCCTTCACTGTGGCCACTACAGAAAAAATGTGAATACCATTCCAATTTCAGTAAGCTGGCCTTCATTTGCCAGCTTTGTTTCACTCAGGGATGCTATTTGGTTGTGATATCTGTTGAGATCTCTTGCAGCAAGAGCAGTTTGTCTTTCAGGTCTACTGAAATTTTTGTTGTTTATAAGTGTACATATGTTCCATATGCTGATGGTGAGTTGAGTCATCTTTTCAGATGTTTTTGTATTTTTGTTTCCACAACAGAGTGATTCTCCACTTGCCAAGGTAACCAGGTCAGGGTTAGATGAGCAGACAATTTTTAGGGCACCTTTTCTAACTCCTTTCCTCACACTGGGATGTGAACAGTTTGATCCTTAAAAGTTTGGTCAGACACTCATGGGGCTGCCACATCCCACTACTGCTTCCAGTAAGAAATGACCCTATAGCCTAGGTCGCCTGTATGCAGGGTTGTGAGGACAACTCCCAGCGCATCCACACCTGCTGCTTCATCACTTGCCTGTCACCACAGGACTTTGTGGTATGATAGCAAAATGATATGGGTGATGTCTTTTGATTCATGCATAAATCAGATTTAAGTGAGGCAGAATTGCACAAAGTCCTCAGCCTCACTCTCTCCTCCAGTCATCATAGTCCAATGGCAGAAGAGAGTCAAGACAGTTGGCAATGGCTCAGGATGCAGTGGATGACCTTGGCATCTTCCATGTCTAAGCAAGTTCTAAGCACTGCACATTGCTTGCTTCAACTTCCCTCATGGTCGTTGGACCAAAATGTTCTCATCTGCCCATTCCACCAGGGGAAGTCATCATATTCTTGGGGTAGACACCCCACCTCACTCACAAATGGGTTTGAGACCCCTTGGTTCCCCTTAACCTGGTTTGGTCCATCTGTCGAAATGGTTTCTTGATTTGTGGCTGTTGCACATGCTGCAGCCTCATGAAGCCCCAGATGAGAGTTGAACAGCTGTACATCAAGGGTGCAAAGAGTCCTGAAAAGGGCTCAGTGGCCATCACATCAAAGGTAATGGTCCTCCCTGAACACATCCTACATCCCACTTACTACCTTAGGGGCAACCATAACCAGGCTGGCCTAGCCTGGGCATTGATTTACAGGAGACTGCCATAGACCACATTAGTGAAGGGCCTCTGAGCCCTATGTGATGTTGGCGTTTGAGGTATCAGACCAATCTCAGAGCCTCTCCCATATGTCTGGTGAGATCTGGTGGACCTGGGAGCTCCACTCAGCTCTTGTCCTGAGCTGTATTCTAGTGGTGTCTGTCCTCTCCATGCTCTCTGCTTCCACCTGTCTTGTGACTCTCTAACACCAGCAGGTGAGCGTAGGCCCCTGAACTCATTGCACCTAGACAGGGAGAAATAAGTATGCACCAGTCACCACCCTGGAGACCAATCCCAGAGCTCTAGCCTATGACACCCACCTGATAAGAGAGGCCAGACTGGGAAGTCTGGCTGACAAGGTGCCACTGGGCCCTCAGGAGACAGCAGAAGTGATAGGGGTGGGATTGGAACAGAGGGCCCCCGGCTGTGTTTGGCAGTACCCACAGCTGACATCTATTGGCTGATCTGCCTTTTGGGCAGCCTTACCAGAGACCCTGTAGCTTGATCATGTATGAGGCTTTTGAACATGCCAGTCCCTCACTGGGAGCAGTGCACCGCCCCCTCCAGATCCAGGGCAAGAACTCCATCAACAGAGCTGGTGAGGAGGAAGTTAGGAAAGGTGACAGGGGACTTCTGCCCAGTTGATTTTAATACAAGAGTTGGATAAATCCCTGAAAATAAGAAGTCCTATCTACCTGACTCAAGAGGGGAGGGCCTTTTTCATGCACATTGTTGTGGATTGACTTGGAGTAGACCCAGTGAATCAACAACACAATGGTGCCAGATGCAGATCACTACCCACACTGCACAGGACTTGAGGGCATGAGGGTGTCCTTTGTCTCCAGAAGCCCCAGCATCATCATCTTCAGCCTTTGGTGGGTGCCAGGTCCATTTCACAAGAAGAGATAGGAAGTATTTATTGAGAAGCCACCATGGGAATGCAACAATGTTAGAGCCAGTCAGGCTAATGCCCTCATTTTTCCGATGAAGAACTGAGACCCAGCAAGCTGGCCCAAGTCGCATGGGGGTTGGGGTGGAAATGGGCATGTACTGAGCTCTGGTGATGGGCCAGACACTGTGCTATGCCCAGTCTGTAAACATGACCTCCTCTATCTTCACAACAAAGAAAGAAAATGGAGGCACATACAAGTGATGTCACTTGCCCAAGGTCACACAGCTAGTGAGTATCTGAGGCCAGATTTGAATTCAGGTCTTCCTGAATTCAGGCAGATATGTTTATGTGTGTATATATGTATATATAGATAAAAATTCATATGTGTGTGTGTGTGTGTGTGTGTGTGTGTGTGTGTATATATATATATATATATATATATATATATATATATATATATATTCTTTATTCCACATCGAATTGTAACCTTCTCTTCGGGGAGGAAGTAGGGAGAAAACAAAGGAAAGATCTACAGCAGAGGACAGAGGAAAACATAAAAAGGTGTCAAGAAAAAATGGACACTTTAGAAAATAATACAGAGTATTTATTATATAATTTTTCTTGAAATGTAAATTTATTACTTTATACTGAGTCCTGTCATGTCCTTCTTTATACTTCCCAAAACTTTTTATTCCTTCCTTATTTTGGATTTATACTTAAAATAAATTTAAAAATAATAAAAAAGTGAAATAATTAAGAGTTAGAGAAAAATATTAATGACTTCCTCCCAGAAAAGTGTGATCCCTTGCGAGAGAAGTCTCTGTGGAAGCCTCTATCTGTGTATTATTAATGAGGTCTCAGGATTCTTATCAACCAATAAAAAATACCTTAAAAAAACATCATCAGGAGCTCTGTTGACAGTGAAAATACTATTTATTTTCCTTCATCTAAAAAGAATATTCTGGATCAAGTGGCAATTAGGGATAGTCATCTACAGGTAAAATAAATTCTCAAAGCATCTGAGACTGTTCTGTGCCATAATTCTCATTCACACTAAATATTATTAGAAGCCTCTCTACTTGGATGATATCAACCTTCATAGAAGGTCAGAATTGTGTGGATGAAGAGACTCTAAGATCCAATGCTAGAGGGTGATTTGATCATTTCAAAATTATTCTTTCTTCTAAATAGAGATTCATGGAACCTCAGGAGCTTACTACAGAAAAGTCATTTTCATATTCTGGCCTACGCATCACCAACAGCGGCATGAGGCTGAAGACTAGAAACAGGTGGTTTCAAAAGTAGACATATGAGAGGTATGAGGAACTGCACTTCAGAATGATAGAATTATAATCTTTTAGAGTTAGAAGAGACCTTCCATCTAATTCAAGTCACCCCATACAATTCCCCCAATACTCCTACTGCAGTGGTGGCCATCATGATTCCACCTGAAGACTTGCTCTGAGGTGGTAATCTGCTACTACCAAGGCAGCTTATCTTACCTTGGGTTGTGTGTAATTCTTAGAGATTTTTATGTTCACATCAAACCCAAATCTGCTTCCTTGCTACTTCCATACATCATGCTTGGTTCAATTCTTTGGAGATGAACTGAACAAGTTGAATCCCTTTGCAACATGAAAACCCTTAAAATATTGGAAACAATTACCATGTTACTCTGATTCTTTCTCTCTCAATTACATTTCCAAAGTAGTTCAAATTATACTTATAATACATGCATTCACATACTCATTCATGACTCTCATTTCCATTTTCAGAACGTTCTTCAACTTGTCAATGTCCTTCCTAAACTATGGTAAATACTGCTGGATAAAATATTCCCGGTTTGTTTTGACCAAAGTACAATATTGTTGAACCACAAGAACTATCACAGAAGCCCCTGTCTGTGTATTAGTAAAGAAGTCCCAGGAATCTTGGAAACAGTCATAAAGCCTTTGAGATATATCAGTCAGAGTTCTGGTCACCCTTATAATTGCTGGAAGTTAAGATTCTCTTCATGTAGTCTAGAAGCACATTCATTTTTTGGTTATTTGTTTCTTTTTTGGCTACTACATTATATTTCTTCTTTAAATTGAGTTTGCAGTCAAACATAAAAGCCAGGTCTATGTCAAACTAACTGACTTTGAAACCTATCTCTATACTTCTGGGATTATTGAAACATATTGTAACTGCTGTTCACAAGTTTACGTTTATGTCTTTATCAAATTTCATCATATTAGATTCACCCCACTTTTTTAAACTATCATATTGTTCGATCATATTTAGAGAAAACTGTATGTTTAGTGTAATTGTAAGATCCTCAGCTTTTCAAGCTTTGTGTACTGTTTTGATTTGATAAAGATATCATCTCTGCTTGTATTGTATTTAACAAAACAAGACCAACAAGAATGTCTTCTCGGCTCTCTTGGAAAATGCCTTTCAAGATAACTTTTCACAATGATGACTACTCTTTTTGAGTCATACAGTTTGCAATTCTGTCCAATGCACATTCCTTCCCTGTTTCTCTTATAGGGATTTTATGAAATACTTCGATAAAATTTAGATACATTATATGCTTGGCCATCATCTTAACATGCTGTTCCAGTAAAATACTGTCTCAAGTCCCTAAGAATTATCTCCATGGGGGAAAACAAGAGTTCCTTCTCAGCTCATAGATTTCCCAATATTTGTCCTTAGCAATGACTATGCTTCTCTGAGGTCTTTCCTGATCATCTGAGGAGAAGAGTTTCCAAGTTGGTAAGTTTCAATCATATTTTCTGGACAGTTCAGGGGCTATAGATAAGTTTTGCAAGGTTTAAGACGTAGAATGAAAAAGTCACAGGTAAATTTCTAAAGCAAAGAGATGAAATACTTGTACCTCTTCCTGAACTGCATCAGTATTAGACTTTGGATGATGTCATCATTGCCTTTCTCACCCTAATAGCTAGTTTAACAATATTAGAAACGCATCATTTAAAACTCAGCATAACCACTAGCATAACTGGGATCAAGTGAGAATTAATTCTGGCTATATCTCTTATATTTTCTAACTGTGAGAACTAGATCCTCAATATTCTGTAGGAGTTTTATACATGGAATACCTACTTGTTGCACATATTATAGAGTGTGGGCAACGAACTTTGAAACTATGAATGGTAATAAGAATAGAAATAATTATGGTTGTGTGTTGGAGAGAAGATCAGGCATAGATTTTGCAGACAGGTTATTATACAAGAATTGGATAAATGTGGAAACTGAAGGTCAGTAGCTATTACGAAAGTAGAATTAGACGAAAAGATAAGACGACCATACACAATTTTATTCTTCTGTCTGAGCTACTTTTAGAAACAGGTAATAATGAGGACATCCTCTTTGTTGCTGTTTGTTTTTCTTTCATTTTTACAGTTTCTTGACTCAATCTACACTACAATCAAATAGAATGGAGAAAGGAAATTATTCACTAGTGACTGAGTTCATCCTCATAGGGCTGACAGAAAAGCCTGACATCCAGTTGACCCTCTTCTTCCTGTTCCTAGGGATTTATGTTGTCACAGTGGTGGGGAACCTGGGCATGATCATGTTGATTAGACTCAGTTCTCATCTTCACACTCCCATGTACTATTTCCTCTGCAGTTTGTCTTTCATTGATCTCTGTCAATCAACTGTCATCATTCCAAAAATCCTGGTGAACTTCTTATCAAAGAAAAACACGATCTCCTACCCTGAGTGTATGGCACAGTTCTACCTTTTTGCCTTTTTTGTAGCTTCTGAATGTCAAATATTGGCTGTGATGGCATATGACCGTTATGTTGCCATATGTCATCCCCTTCTTTATAACGTTATGATGTCTCATCAAGTGTGCTCTAGGTTGCTGGGTGGGGTATATTCTTTGGGCCTGATTTGGGCCGCAGCTCACACAGGCTGCTTGCTCAGACTGCTCTTCTGTAAGAAAAATACCATTAATCACTACTTCTGTGATCTGTTTCCACTCTTGCAGCTCTCTTGTTCTGACACGTATGTCACCGAAATGGTGAATCTGGTCTGCAGCATATTTAATATCCCTTTGCCAACATTGATCATCATTTGTTCTTATGTTTTAATCATTCCTAGCATTTTAAAAATTCAGTCCAGAGGAGGCAGATCAAAAGCCTTCAGCACCTGCAGCTCCCATTTTGCAGCAGTTGGTGTCTTCTTTGGTTCTTGTGCATTCATGTACCTGCAGCCATCTTCAGACAGTTCCATGGATGAGGGGAAAGTGTCCTCTGTGTTTTACACTATCATAGTGCCCATGCTAAACCCCCTTATCTATAGTTTGAGAAACAAGGATGTCAAAATTGCCTTGAAGAATGTCACAAAAAGAACTTTCGTTTGAAAGAAACAGTATCAGCAAAATTTCTGTAGTGGAAGTTGGGATTCTGAGGAAAGAGACAGAGAGAAACAGAGAAAGAGAGAGGCTTGCACAAAGCACATACCCTCTCTCCTCCCACATCTGCATCCTCTTACAACCCTGATTTGCATATCAGATGAATAGAATAACTATGAAATTCATCCATGGATTGACCTGCTCCTTATATTGAAATGTTTTAAAATTATGCATGAAAATGTAATTTCATGTCATTTCGTTCTGTGGGACAATGATCACTGCAACTAGAAGTCAAATTTCCAAGGTTTCACAATACGAAGGGTACAGACAATATTAAGGCTACAAGAGGATTCAAATAATTGCAATTCTTTCCCATTTGTTTTTCAGTTGAAAAAATTGTACCCCAAAGAGGATTAATGATTTGCCCAGAGTCACAGAGCAAAATCAAAACAGTTCATACACTTTGTCTGTTAACTCTTGGTCTTTTATCTTCCCTAAAATATCATGCAGTCATCAATGTGAAGAATTAAAAGGTAGAAAACAAAAATACAACCCTAAATCTGAGAAGATTCATGCAGAAAGCATTGAAGACTTATCCTTTAACCCCATAACATTGTATAAAGAATTTCACTATTCATTCAGCCAGCTTTTAAAATACCTCATGCAGGTAAAGAGAAATATTTCTGGGAAATGTTCCAGCCACACAATGTTTTTATTCTGATCTTGGAAGAATTGAGACTCTCCCAGGTTCAGAACCAATAGCAGCTATGAATGCATGAACTGTGCTAAATAATACTGAATCGCTGGCAATTTTAAAGCTGAGTCTGGGACAGGCGTGAAAAAATGCTTTTATTTTCAGATTTTTTCATTTTGTCTATTGGTTTACTTCATTTTTCCTCTCTTATCTTCTCATTACTTCTCTTTAATAAAAAGAGATGTCTTTGAGAAAGGAATAGGAAGAAATACTTAGAGACTTTTCAGTTATCTATAAAAGTATAACAATAAAATATATTTTTAAAAAAGCATCTATGCCTAATGATGTATGTAAAGTTGAAGCTGCGAGTATGTAGCTGTGGCAGCAGTAAGGTCAGATGGCATGTATATTGAGGAATTAAGGATATGGAATGGAATGTGGGGTGGAAGATCACATAGTTGGAAAAAGATTATTATGTCCCAGAAGTCTTTGAGCATGCTGCTTAGGTCTTCAGTGCAAGTGACCTATGGTTGCAGTCACAGGCCTTGTAGTTTTCTTCCCTTTTTCTAGCCAATATAGGAGATGTGATTACTTAATTTCCCCTGGGAAGAACAAGGACCAATATATGAAGTATAGTATCCCCTCTCCTCCTCTTATATATATGAAGTAAGAGAGAAACTGTTTTGAAAGCTTATTCTGTTTTATAAAGTAAATTCTTTATCATTGTTAGAATAGCAACATTTCTTTTGCTCTCTAGATAAATGTAATTGATATAAGTTATTGCCTTAATGTGTTGTCATTATTGTCCATTAGTAGAGAAGAAATTCAGGCCCAGAAATGAAATCACTCATGGAATCTGGAGGAAAGGATTTATCTCTCCCACCCACTCTCAGCCAGGCATTTCATATTGAAATAAACTCACTAGGCAAAAGGAGGCATATACTTATTTGGGAGCTCAGAGGCACCTACGCTAGTTGGACACAGATACAAAGAAGCACTCAGACAAGGGAAGACAGGGTTTTGAGGAGAAGGACCTTTGGAGGGAAAGAAAAAAACTACCTAGTGACTAAGGAAGTGCTAGACTTAATGATAGAAAGTTAGGTCATGGAGAGGACTTCCAGGTCTTGAGATTCCAAAGGTATAAATTGCCTTTGGCACATGTATTCCTTAGACTTGTCCTTCATTACCATTGTCCTTTAGATCCTCAATAAATATGGATATTAGAGTGTTTTGGGTGAGAGTTCACCCAAGGTTTTAACAAAATTACTTGTATGTAAAATGAAAAGGGTGAATTTACCAACAACAAAAAGCAAAACAAAGCAATTTTAGAGGCTATTTTGCTGAACTGTATGCCAAAAAAAATGACAATCTCAGTGAGAGGGAAAAATATATACAAGAATATAAATCGCCCCGATTAGGAAGGAAATGGAGGAATAGAGAAAATAGAATGTCAATAATCCCATGTTATAAAAACACATTGAAGGAGATATCAATAAACTTTTTAAGAAAAACTCCTGAGGCTAGATGGTTTCAGAAGTGGATTCAACCAAACAGTTAAAGACCATTTAATTCTAGTTGTATATAAACTATTTGGAAAAATAGTCAAAGGAAGAATCCTTCCAAATAACTTTTATAACACAAATATGGTACTGATACTTAAACCAGGAAGAACATAAACAGAGAAAAACATTTCCCTAATGAATTTTTCTAGTGAATTTTGATATAAAAATTTTAAAATTAACTTTATTTAAATTAAGTAAAATTTAATAAATTAAATAAAATTTTAAAATAAATTTTAAATAAAATAGATTACAATAAAATTACAATAGATCACAAGAATCATACATTATAATGAAACGAGATTTTTACTAGGAATGGAGGGATGATTCAGTATTAAGATAACTATCAACACAATTGACTATGTTAATAACAAAACCAGTAGAAATGCTGTGATCTTCTCAATAGACATGGGAAAAGTTTTGACAAAATACCACATTCATTCTTATTTAAAAAAAAAATCTGAGGAATCTGGGAAAGATGACAGAATAGGTCTGAAAATTCTAAGCTCTCCAGATTTCCCCTCACAAATGAGATAAAATAGCACATCAGAGTGAATACAGAGTGGTAAAAAGTAATTAAGACTAGGGGCAGAACAGAGGTCCCATTGGGACAAGATCTCCTTGGAGAAGATCTGAAGATCTGAAGAAAAATCTCAGGATGAGGTTTGACCCCTATGAAGCATAAACACCTGACGCTACTTCCACTCAAACAACAAGCAGCAAGTCATGGGGATAACTGGGTTAGGAGAAAGCCTTGACCCCAGCCACAGGAACTTTTACCCCTGGGACAGTGAACGCAGTTAGGCAATTGAAATAGGGAAGTTTGAGGAAACTTCTGCTGACAAGCAACACAGACTCAGCTGTGTTGAAGAGACACAGCTTTTGGAGAGAAGGAACCAGCATAGGACCAGTGAGTAAAGAAACTGGGGCAGGGACAATGATGACATTGGGCACTTACTGAAGGTTAGATGTCCTGCTTTTTATTCTAGGCCAGAAGGAGAACTGAAGGATCTGAGGTCAGAAGCACCATCTCCCATACTCCATGGCTAGACCTGATTACAAAAAATAAGCTTCTACAACTTTTAATAAAATAAGGAGGCAAAGGAAAAAGAATTCAACCATAGAAAGATACAATGGGAATAGAGAGGAAGTGTGGTTCATCTTCAGAGGAGGATCCTGAAGCAAAGAAACCCTCTTCTACCCCAGAGAGTATAACGTCAAATGGTCTCTGACCTAAAAATAATTTATAGAAGAATTTTAAAAAGACCTTAAAAATTAGAGAGATTGAGGAAAAACTAAAATAAAGACCAATCCGAGAAAAACAAAATTATGGAAAGAAGTGAACCAATTAGAGAAGAAGATCAAGAATCCTAAGGAAGAAAATGGCTTCTTGAAAATCAGAATTGAGTAAGTGGAAGCCAATGAAGTCATGAGACCAAAAATAATAAAATAAGATATAATGAAAAATAGAAAATAATATAAAACATCTCATAAGAAAAACAACGGATCTGGAGAAGAGATCAAGAAGAAAAACCATGAAAAATTTTACTTCTTTTTCCTCTTTACCAGGGCTTTCCTTCTGACTACTGAGTGTCCCCACTTCTGTCATTCATCCTTTCTCTTTCCTTCCTTCCTACTTCTATATTCAACTGATTGTGTATCCCTTTGAGCCACTTCCAATGAGAGAAAAGTTCAAGCAATGTCACCTGCCCATGCTTTCTTCTTCCCCTCCACCTTTACAGGGCCTTTCATACCCTTCATGTGAATTAATTTAGCTCATTCCATCTGGCTCTTCCTTCTGCTCTCAGTGTAGCCCTTTTTCTTAGCCCTTTATAATTTTTTTCATGTTATCCCCTCTAATTCCCATTATACCTACACTTTCTATGTATATTCCTTCTAAATATACTACTAATGACAGAGTTCTCAAGAATTACAAGTATCATCTTCCCATGTAGCAATGTAAACAGTTTTTCCCTATTGAATCCCTTATGTTTTCTCTGTCCTTTTAACTTTGTATACATCTCTTGATTTTTGATATTGAAAATGAATTTTTTTTTGTTCCACTCTGGTCTTTTCCTCAGGAAAACTTGCAAACCTTCTATTTCATTGAATGACCATTTTTTCCCCTTGAAGGTGCATGCTAAATTTTTCCAGGTAGGTGATTCATGGTTGTAGTCTGACTCCTTTTCCTTCCAGATGTTATGTTCCATGACCTCTGATCCTGTGATATTGTAACATCTAACTTCTGTGTAATGCTGACAGTGACTCTCTGATATTTGGATTGTTCCTTTCTGGCTGCTTGCAGTATTTTTCTTCTCCTTGGCCTGGGAGTTCTGGAATTTTGCTATAATATTCCTGAGAGTTTTCCTTTGTGGATCTCTTTGTGAAGGTGATCCCTCCTCCAGAACCCTCTGGTTCTAGGACATCAGGGCAGTTTTCATTGATAATTTGTTGAAGTATGATGTCTAGGTCTTCCTTTTCATTATGGCTCTTCGTTTTATCAATGATTCCTAATTTATCTCTCCTAGATCTATTTTTCAGTTCATGTTTTTCAAGTAAGGTATTTTGCATTTCCTTCCTTTTTTATCCTTTTTATTTATTTGATTGATTCTTGATGTCTCATAGAGTCAGTAGGTTCCACTTACCCAGTTCTTGTTTTGGAGGAATTATTTTCCTGAATGAGATTTTATACCACCTTTTCCCTTTGAGAAATTGTTCTTTTTAAGGATTTGTTTTATTTTTCCAAACCGTTGAGTCTTTTTTCCTGATTTTCTTGCATCACTCTCATTTTTCCCAATTTTTTCTACCTCTCTTATTTTATTTTTAAATTCTTTTTGAGTTCTTTTGGGGATTGAGTTCAATTCCTGTTTTTCTTTGGGACTTTGTCTATAGGGGTTTTGATATTTTTGTTCTTTTATTAATTTGTTTCTTGAGTTTTCCTGCCACCATAATAATTTTGTATAGTCAGATTCTTTTTTTTTTTTTTTTGGTTTTGTTGTTCTTTTTTCCTAACCTTTTCCAGCCATTTCCCCTACATTTAAATTTCTACTTGGACCCTAGAATGGGAAGAGCACTGTTAAGCTTTTTTGCTGGGAACTGCAGGCCCTGGCTATTTGGCTGTTGCTGCCCTGAGGCACACAGAGGATCCTTGGGCCTGGTGCTATGCTGAGCAGGTGAGGTGGGGTGATGGGGTAGCTGAAACTGTTGAAGGTTGCAGGGACCTTCTCTGGAGTTATACTGACGCACATGAAGTTGAAAGTGCTGGCTTTTGCCCATTTATCTGACACTATACTGAACCACATGGGGGACCCATGTGCCTCACCTAGGCTGTGGGGAGAGGGTCATGCTACTCACCTGCTAGTGTGCAAACATGGGGAGTCTAGTTGGGCTTCACAAGTGTCTGTTGCTACACTGACTTGCAGGGATCTGGCAGCTCATTTGGTGCTATTATGTGGAATGTTGGGGGTTATAGGACTATCAATTGCCCATTCCCCCAGGGCTTCTCTGAGACACATGTGGGTGGGGCCCAGTGTTGGTTGCTTGTTCCCTTAGTGCCACACTGGAACACAGGACCTCCAATTTTCTTGATGGGGCAAGACCTGCTGCTGGCTTGCTGGGACAATTCTTATCCTAGGTGGCTCACCCCTGTCAATAAAGTGAGATAGACCTTTCCAGCCAATCTTCCAAGTTTCTTGGTCTAGAAGATTGCTTTACTCCATCTTTTTATGCTGCTTCTACCATTCTAGAATTAATTTTATGACACTTTTATATTTTGGAGGTGATTATCATAGAGTTCAGGTAATTTTTCTGCTTACTCTGCCATCTGTGCTTCTTGAAGTCCCACTCTATAAAATCCTTTTCCCACAAATAAAGGCAAATTTATACAATTTGAAAAATATTACTTGCTCAGGAGTAGGCTGAGCCAATATAGTAAAAGTAAAAGTCAACCTAAACTAATTTTATTTATTCAGTATCATATCAATCAATCTACCATAACAATATTTTTAGAGCTAGAAAAAATAGGAAGATAATTCCTCTGGAAAAAAAAAACGTTCAGAATATCAAGGGACTTTATTTTAAAAATGTGAGGAAGGTATCCTAGCCATACCAGCTCTCACACGATCTTATAAAGTGGTAAGCATCAAAACAATCTGCTATGGGGTAAGAAATAGACTGGTAGATAATGGAATAGATTAGGTACACAATACACAGTATCAAATGACCATAGTAATCTCATGTTTGATATATGCAAAGATCCAGGCTTTGGGGAAAAGCATTTACTATTTCACAAAAATTACTGGCAAAACTGTAAAACAGTTTGGTCGATACTAGGTCTAAACCATCATCTCGAACATCAAACCATGATAATGTCAAAATGGCAATATAATCCGGACATAAAGGGTGATACCATAAGCAAATTAGAGGAGCACAGAATAGTTTATCTATCAGATATATGGATAAGAAAGACCAAATGAGAGAGAGAAAGCAGTAGGAGATGTAAAATAGATATTTTCAACTTATTAAATTAAAAAGATTTTGCACAAATGAAACAATATAATCAAAAGTAGAAGGAAAGCAGAAACCTGGGGAAATTTTTTACATCAATTTTTGGATATAAGGGTCTCATTTCTCAAATGCATAGAAAACTATGGAAATTTATAAGAATACAATCATTTCCCAATTAATAAATTGTCATATGATAATAACAGGCAGTTTTCAGAAAAAGAAATCAAAACTATCTAGTTACCTGAAACAAATCCTCTAAGTCATTATTAGGTAGCAAAATGAAAAAAAACCTTTGAGATACCACCTAACACCCATCAGATTAACTAAATTCACAGAAAAAGATGATAAATGGTAGAGATGATATCATAAAATTGGGTCATTAATGTACTGTTCCAGTCAGGGATTGATCTAATCATTCTGCAGAGCAATTTGGAACGATGTACATACAAATGGCCATAATGTTGTACATATCCTTTCATCCACCAATATCATTACTAGAGCTTTATCCCAAAGAGATACATGCATTAATTTCCACAGTTCAGCTCCAAAAAGATTCTTTCTACATGGACTTTTTTATAAGATGCTCACAGGTTCCTCTAATTAGTGTATGTTCTTACTTGTTTTTCATTAAAATTGTAAAAGTTACATGTGGGCAGCAATAAAAGAAGAGATGGGGGACAGTGACCAACCTGGTTATTTTTATTCTAAGACCTGAAGTCATTTGCCTAGATAATGCAGCATCAAATGACGAAATGGTGAACATCCTTTTTCTACTGCAAGAACTGACTTAAGAAAATAGTTCCCGTCTCAGAAGCTCTAAGATCAGTACATTCCTAAGACAGATAAAATCACTGATGGAAAAGACTCAAGGAATCAGATCAATATTATAAACTGTGTGTGATAGGAAATCAAGTTGAGGTTAGAAGTGAAGATCAAATATCCCATCAATCGTACTTTTATCAATACTAACTCCAGTCCTATTACTGCTGATTTCTGCATTCCAAAGTTTTATGAGGCTAATTCCATGGGGGCCTCATATGTCTAGTAAGGGTGAGATGTTTAGCTTTAGTCTCTCACCACCTTGAACTGGAATTTTTCCTTTTCATTCCTTGAGATGTCTGAAAACAGAAGCATGAAAATCAAGAGTTTACAATAATTGATATTTACTTAGTATTTTGAGATTTACAAAACATATTCATAGATATCTTATTTATTCCTCATACCAGTTCTATAAGTAGTTGTTAATTTCATGTCTATTATACACATCAGGAAGTGTTGCCTTGGAGACATTAAATGACTTGTTCACATTTATACCTCTGGTAAGTGCTGAAAGTAGGATTCAAACCTAGAGGTCTCTTAACTACAGGGCAATCATGTTTCCTCTCTCATTTTCCCTTTAGTGTTCATGAGTTGGTAAGTTCATTAGCTGGTAAGAACCTTGATGACAGGGAATCTTATTTGCCTCCTTTTTCTTATCTGTAGCACTTCCATAGTGTCTGACACATAATAGGTATTAAATGAACATTCATTTGTTGATTCAGTGATATTGACTCTCTAAGTGTTGTTTTGTATGATGAATCTAACTTAACTTTATCCCTGGTTCTTTTCCCTATTCCTTGTAGTTAATGAGTACATTCAGGCTTTGGAGGCAGGTTTAGAAATGAGTTGTAATTTGATCTTCATGCTCCTGTCCCAAGTCCTAACAATCAAGAACCACTCATTTCCTTTCTTTTGATCCAGAAATATTTACCACTCAGCCTACTTCTTCCCTTCACTAGACAAAAAGTGAGTGAATCTTCCAGAGTAACCCAGGGTACCTTGACCACCACAGCTTTCTATAGGACTTTCCTGCAGGAACAAGGTTATTTCAGTGTACATTCTGGACAGAAAACCCATGCACGAAGCATGAAAGATCAATAACCAAGTTTATAGGGGAGGTCAGCAATTGAGGAATTACTGCCAGACACTATCAACTTATGCTTAAGCTGTCAAAACTAATTCCCTTTCACGGTGCACTCTAGAACTCCTCTCCATTTTTAATAAATTCCCTTTCAAGTTCATTCTTTCTTGTCATATTTTTTTCAATTTTCTGGTTCTCACTGAAATCTAGCATTCACCTTTTCATATACTTCTAAGACAGAGAATCAGGAGGAAAAATGAATATATTCTTTACTTGGACCTACAATCTCCAGACTTTTATTCTATCCCTACCACACACCACCTATTGAGATACTTGTTGGTGTCATCTATGGACTGCTAATTCACTTTATCCCTTCTCTAATAAGTCCAAGTCAAGTACCTGACTTAACACACTTCTTTTATACCATGTCTCATCCATCCCTTGAATACTCAGGCCTTCCTCAAGGAAGGGTTCCTTGAGGAACTTCCTCAATTAGCATGATTTCAAGCTACTTCAATCATGAAAATAGTTATGCATTACTTAGATACTGCCTAAGATTCTCAAACTCCAAATCAAATTGTTTCCCGATGCCAGAATTCCTAAGTAAAGCACTGGCATCATTACCTGAAAAGATCGTTATGCACATGGAGAGAAAATAAAAACTAAAGAACTGAGGACTCAAGAAAAATATCAATGACTTCTTCCCAGAAATGAGGGCTCCCTCATGAGATAAGTCCCTTTGGGAGCCTCTCTGTCTATGAATTACTAATGGAATTTTATAAACAACCATAAAACCTCGTTACATCATCAGAAGCTCTGGTGACTCTGACAAACATGGCTTCTATCTCTATGGCTGAAGAGTATAGTCTGGATAAAATCACATTTAGATATAGTTATTATCAGGTCAAATCAATTGCCAGAGCATTTCAGAGACTGAGTTCTCTGCCCCAATTCCCATCAATATTTAAAGCATTAGAAGGCTCTGTGCCAAGACCATAACAACCTTCACAGAAGACATTTACCTGCCAGGACTCAAAGATCCAGAGCAGGAGGGGGAGTGTTTGATTAATCTGACATTATTTTGCTTTCTAATTACTTTACTTTTTATTTTCAAAGGAATTACCTTTTTTCCATTTTTCCATTCTACCCATCTCCAACAATGGGATGGAGCTGAAGAATGGAACAAGACTTTGAAAAAGTAGAAAAGACTGTGGAGGTATAAGTGATTACAGCTCTGCTGGAGTTGTGAGGGACCTGCCATCAAGCCTAAACCGTACCACACAGCCTATCTCCAACACCTACTCTAGCAGTAGTGGTTATTCAGCTTCTTCTTGAAGACATACATTGAGGCAGAGTTCACTCTGCCCAAGGCCGCCCAGGACACTTTGGGTTCTCTAGAATTGGTTATACATTTCAACCTTGCATAAAGTCTAAATTTGCCTCTTTGCAACTTTTACGTATTGCTCTTGGGCACAAATGAAATGAGTCAAGTCCTTTGTTCATGTAAGAGCCATCAAAAATACGAAGAAATAATTGTCATATCGTCTTGATTCATCCTTTTTACATGCTTTTTACAAGTTATTCAAATTATCCTTATATGGCATGTATGAAGATTATTTATGAACTTCATTGCTGCTTTGTGGATGTTCCCCACCTGGTCAATGTCCTTCCCCAATTGTGGGGAAAAGAACTGGACAAAGCACAGGAGAGGTGGTTTAAACAATTAACACCTCTTTATTCCTAGAATCTATAGTTACCTTCATGTAGCCTATGATTATATTAATTCTTTGACTGTCACATTGTCTTGCTGAGTCATATTGAGTTTGCATAATAGGTACCTCAGCTCTTTGACAAACCGACCCTTAAACATTCCTCTCGATTTTTGTGGTCTTGAAAATGATTCTTTAAAGTGCTATTAAGAATGTTTTTATTTATCCTTAATAAATTTCATTGTATAAGAATCAGTCCATTGTCTTAATCTGTCATGATATTTTTGGATCCTGTTTTTGTCCAAGTATAAGTTAATGATGACTCCAAGCTTCGTTAAGTTTAAATTTGAAGTGCATGCCACCTATATTTTATCTAAGATATTGATCATGATGAGTCACAAATTTTGATACGGATACCAAATAATGACAAAGAAATACATTGACAAAATTTAGGTATATTATATTTATGACTTTTCCCTATAGATGGTTGTAGACAATAGAGCCAGAAAAGGATAATTAAAGTCCAAATTCAAATTTTCTTCCTTTATCTGTGCTATCCCTTGAGACTTGTTATCATGATTTCCTTTTTCCCCTTCATGTCCACAGGCTCTTGCCTCTTCTTACTCTACACTGAAAAAGAATGGCTACAGGTGATTACTCCCTAGTGACTGAGTTTATCCTTATAGGACTGACCGACCAACCAGAGCTCCAGCTGCCCCTCTTGCTCCTATTCATTGGCATCTGTGGGGTCACGGTGCTTGGGAACCTGGGCATGATCATGTTGATTAGACTCAGTTCTCATCTTCACACCCCCATATACTATTTCCTTTGCAGTTTCTCCTTCATTGATCTCTGTCAATCAAATATCATTACCCCCAAAATGCTGGCGAACTTTGTGTCAGAGAAGAATATTATGTCTTATTCTGAGTGCATTACTCAGTTCTATTTTTTTGCCTTGTTGGGAATCTCTGAATGTCACATGTTAGCTGTCACAGCATATGACCACTATGTTGCCATATGTCATCCCCTTCTTTATAGCCTTTTGATGTCCCATCAGGTATGCTGCTCATTGGTGGGTGGCATGTATGCATTGGGCCTGGTTGAAGCCACAGGTCACACAGTCTGCTTGCTTAGAATGCTCTTCTGTAAGGAAAATGCTATTAATCATTCCTTCTGTGATCTCCTTCCACTTTTGAAACTCTCTTGTTCTAGGACTTATGTCAATGAAATGGTAATTCTGTCATTTGGTGCATTGAATATCTTTTCCCCAATTCTGACCATTATTTAATCCTGTGTTTTAATCATTTCTAGCATTTTAAAAATTCAATCCACTGACGGCAGATCAAAAGCCTTCAGTACCTGTAGTTCCCAGGTTGTAGCAGTTGGTGTCTTCTTGGGCTCTTGTGCATTCATGTACCTACAGTCATCTTCATCCAGCTCCATGGATCAGGGGAAAGTGTCTTCTGTCTTTTACATAGTCACCATGCTAAACCCCCTTATCTATAGTCTCGGAAAT
Organism: Potorous gilbertii; assembly: GCA_028658325.1. NCBI lineage: Eukaryota > Metazoa > Chordata > Mammalia > Diprotodontia > Potoroidae > Potorous > Potorous gilbertii. The sequence goes on along the minus strand of CM053771.1, from coordinate 137,349,069 downwards.
AAGGATGTCAAAATTGCCTTGAAGAAAGCAATAGAAAAAGAACATTCTAATGAAAAGAAAAATGTCACAATGAGTTTTTTGGATGTTGGATGATGGGCAGGGAGACAGTGCGAGAAAGAGAAAGAAAGAGAGAGAGAGAGAGAGAAACTTTTCTTTGTACCAACCAGATACTCTATCCCCACACCAGTAATTACTAAGAATCCCAACTCAGGGATGCTTTGGGAACATATATTAAACTAGGATAGGTTGGTGTTTTAGTCCTGTGTTTACTTTACTATTTAATGCCTCTCTAACCTATACTCCATATTGTCAGACAGAAAGGCATCATAGTATGCAATTCAACTGTGGATTAAAATGTTTTGATATTTAAAGAAATGGTTTTGTAAATTTAAATATCTGTGTGGAAATGCAATTTTCTGCATATACTTCTTTGGGGCAATCACTATTACAACTAGCAAATATATCACCAACGTTCATAACATAAATGATACAAATAATTTTGAGTAATAAATTTAGTTTCACAGCTTTAACCCACTTATTTATCATTGAAGAAACTATACCCCCAAAAGGATAAATGACTTGCCAAAAATCACAGAGACAGTCAACAGAAAACCAGGTCTTAAACATAAGTTCCTTATGACAGTTTACCCAACCAAGGTTTAAGTTGAAGGAGAGCAATGGTCTTACTATGATACTTGGAGTAATAACAATAAACACTCTGTCTATGGGTAGTATCTAAATGGAAAATATATTAATGGAAAGCTTGTGATCTACCGTGTTAGAATTAAAGAATTCCAGGCTTAACCTTTGGACTCAAGGTAGCAGCAACACTCTAAGAACTAAATCCATTGTTATGAATACACACTGAAGGAGAGGCAGCTGCCAATATATTACTTAACTGGAAACATTTCTACATACATATTGTTAGAAAAAGGGATTTGAACCAATTTCTGATGAAACAAAACACTATATGGATTACCAAGAAAGAATGTACCATAGCACAAGCTAACTAGCCCACAATAATAAGAGAAATAGTAAAAGGGAAACAAATGGCAAAATTTATACCCTGCATAGCAGAAATAATTTATAGCACAGAAAAACTTGAATCCATGCTGTTTTTACTTCCCAAAGAAGAAAAAGAGAAAATTGACTGGGAATACAAATATAAATGGAATGAAGAAAAATCAGGTGAAATAAATAATAATTAAGTAAAAAGTTATCTCAAAAATAAGATGCAAAAGTAATAAGATTAAGAAAGCATATGATCTCTATGCAGGCAAAACACAGATCTCCAAGACAGAATTCATGGAGACAATTTGCTGCTCATGGGCCTTCTGGAATAATAGGATGAGTCAAAAACGTGAACAAGATAATACAAGAAATAATACAAGAATACACCTCAAAATATATGTACACAGAAAAGAAAACACAAAACAAAAGAGTACACAGGTTGCCTCCCGAAAAAGAAAAAAGAATGAAAAATGAAAAAGAAAATCACATTGCAAACTCTAAGACACATCCAAGTTAAATGTAATAATTCCATTAACAACAAATTGTCCAACCAACTCAGAGAAAGCTATGTTTTAATGTATCATTGATTCATCTGCTTATATTCTTGCTTCTTAACTGATTTCTAATTCCTGCAAACTTTGGCAGGTTTAGCCCTTTTTCCCTAATACTGCCTTATCACTCACTTTCAGCCTCCTTCCATTTTGATATGAATCCTTCTTCCTACACATGAAAGCTATCTCAGCCACTTCTCACATTATGAAATTCATTGTTCAATAGTTGTGATTCCTGTCCCAAGTGACTGCTGGGGTGAATGGGACTGGCTCCAGTGAGCTGTCTTTCCTTCTGGACTGGGGAGGCTCTGTTTGCATTATAGTACCTTGTTCCTATTCTCTCTGTTCTTTAGTTCTCTGGCTAAATGTTACTGCCCTAAGGAAAACATTCCCAGCTCTTCATACCCTACACTCAAAAAGTTGACTAGACCTCTTAATTTTGCTTTCGCAACATCTCTCAAATAAAAGCTTTGGTCTCCTCTGGTGTTGCCACCATTTCAATTCAGGCCCTTATCACCTCACATCTAGATTATTGAAATAGTCTGCTGGGGTGTCTGCCTGCCTCAAGTCTCTCCTCTTTCTAATCTAGTCTCCATTCAGCCACTAACTTGGATTTCCAAAAAGGTAGAGCCAATCATGGCACCCACCTACCCAATAATTTCCAGCACTTTCCTACTACCTCCACAACTAATACAAAATGTTTTATTTGGCTTTTCTAGCATCCCACCTTTCTACTCTTCTTATACTTTACTCCTCAACACATACTCCTCCAGCCAACGATATTGACCTCCTTGCTGTTTCTCAAAAAACACTCCATCTCTCATCTCTAGGTAATGTATCTGGCTGTCCCCCCCATGCCCGAATACTCTTCCTGCTCCCTTCCTACTCATGACCTCTATGGATTACCTCAAGTCCCAACTAAGATCTCGCATTCTACAGGAAACCTTCCATAAATTCTCTTAATTTCAGTGTATTACCTCTCTTGAGTATTTATCCTGTACAAAGCTTGTTGCATATGTACATATATTTTGCTTGTATTCTCCTTCATTAGACTGAAAGTTTCCAGAGGACAGGGACTCTTGTTTATCCCTTTTTTAATCCTCAGCATTTTGCACAGTGCCTGGGACAATATAGGTACTGAATACATGCTGATTGATTGATTGATTGATCTCAGAATACAAGTTATTGTGTCAAGGCTTTGCTCCCTGCCAGAGCATCAGGGGAAAGGGGGTTGCAGAGGGGAAAAAAAGTAGTAGTGTATAATATCATCTATTAATTCATAAGAGTGTTACTTTTAAAGACATCATGGTGGATTGGCCTATAGAGACAGCTATTATCACTCTACTTTTGGTATATTATTCTCTTTTCTTCCCAGATCTTAAAAATTAGTGAGGCCTGAGGAATCATATGTACTCCTACATCTTGTTGAGCTAGAACCTTATTGAAACACATCATTTTAAATGTAAAGATAAAAGAGATTTTTCCCTTTTAAAAACATTTGTTTTAAGGACCCCTCTGTGGTAGGGGAAAAGGATAAGAATATGAGAAAGACCTAGGCAATATAAAAATAATAGATATCAATAAAATTGAACAGCAATACATCTCTTTGTACATGCAAACACTTGATCCCCTGGCACTAACTATAGTAATTGAAGAGAAGCCTACCCCATAGCTGCTTTGGGGACAAATTCCTGGACAGGAAGTGTCCCTAAAGGCCAGCAACCAGTAAGAGATCCTGAGCCTCAAGTTGGATCAGGTAAATGCCAATCCCAGGACCTACCAGGTGCCTTAGCATAGCCAGGAGAACCAGCAGACTCCAGCTCAGAGAACTGCCACTTGTGTCACACAGCCCCAGCAGACAAGTGTCCTCCAGTAGCCAAATCTCCCTGTGCTTCGGTGGAGCTCCTAGGAAATGCAAAAAAACCCAACCTGACCTCAGCACATGCCAGACACCATCAATAGGACCACATCTCACCACCAGGTAAGCTATCTGCAGCTGTCAGCACCTGAGGTGCAAGCATACAAAGTCAGTGACCAGCTCCTGGCCCTCAGCACAAGAAACGTGGGACAGTGCCTCCTGTGCTGCAGAAGAAGAGCTTAACTTTAAAAGCCAGAAAATAGGTAAACATCAGCAAGAAGCAGAAAAGAACAGTGACATTAGGAGAATAATTGTGGTGACAGGGAAGATCAAAACACAAAATCAAAATAGGGCAATGTTGTCAATACGCTTACATCTGTAATCTCAAAAGGATATACGAATTGGTCCCAAACCCAAAAATTCTCCTTGAAAAAACCAAAGAATGATTTTAAAAGTCAAATAATAGAGGAAGAAGAAAAGTTGAAAAAGATATGATAGTTATGTGTAGCAGATGGCCTGCATCCCTACATGGGTAGGTGATGTGGTGAAGAAGAAAGACAAGGGAGGCAGAAGATAGACCAACTTCACTCATTGTTCTGAGGGTTGGGGTATATATAGACAGAAACTGCAAGTCTACATGACATTCTGCTCTTCTCCTGTCCTTTTGATTTCATCAGTCTTATTGTATTAAAGACTGTTAGCCTAGGGCATCTATTTTACATATCCCTTGTTTTCTGTAATTCTCTTGCTTGTCTCTTGGAGACAGCAACATCAAGGGGGTATGGAGAGCCATTCCAGATGATAATGAGCATAGTCTCAAAGAACACTTTCCCCGAAGTTCTATCCTGATCTTGTCAACTACACTTCACCCTGGTCCTCAACAGGTATGCAAGAGAGTCAACAGTTTGGAAAAGGAAGGACAAAAATTGATGGAACAAATACAATTGACCAAATTTTTAACCATCCACTGAAGAAAACAACTCTTTAAAAAGTAGAATTGGCCAAATAGAAAAGGAGGTACAAAAATTCACTGAAGAGAAGAGCTCCTTAAAAAGTAGAATTGGCCAAACGGAAAAAGAGATACAAAAGCCAACTGACAAAAACAATTCTTTAAATATTTGATTTGGGGGAGTGCTTGGATTACAAACAAGAATCAATTACCCAGCAAAATTAAGCATAATCTTTCAGGGACAGAGATGGCCATTCAATGAAAGAGGGAACTTTCAAACTTTCCTGATGAAAAAAATTAGTTTCCTTTAGATCTTATTCTTTCTTACCATATCTCTTCTATTTTCTGGTGCTCACTGAAACCTTACATTTTCCTGAAAACACAGTGCCTTTGGGCACCCTATTTTAAGGCTTTAAGTACCTTCTCACACATTTTCTAACATGCAGGATGAGGAGAAGTTAGTACATTCTTTGCTTGGCTCTGCCACCTCTAAACTTTCAATCTATCCCTACCATTCAAAAAGTCTCATATTATGATCCATGGTGATGTCAACTATGGACCTCTAGATCACTTTGACTTGTCTCCAATAAATTCAGTGTCTGACTTTGACACACCTTTTCTATCACTTCTCATCTATCCCTTCACTCTTCAGGCCTTCTAGTTATCCAATTCATTTATTATTATTAACTTTGGCTTTAAGTTACTTCATTAAGTATAAATATTTAGATACTGACAAGATTTTCAACCCTCAACTCAAATTGGCTTCAGTTGACAGAATTCCTAGGAAAAGCATTAGGATTGTGACCTGAAAAGATCATGCTGTAATGTTAATTATGAGAGTTAAAGATCTTCCTCACCCATTAGTGGACCTGTCAATTAAGGTAAGTTTGATTAGGGGAGATTTGTCTTGTACGAAGGCCCACAACTTTTATTAATTTCTAATGAGGCACTGGTTCTCAAGGGTCCTGATATCCTCTGGCTCTGAAAAATGTATATGTACTCTGAGGTGAGGTTTTGTGTTGGGGCTTACTCATTGGAAGTGTTTGTTTGGCCAGATGAGATTATAGGCTGTTACTATGGAGCCCTCTGGCTTTGAAAACCCAGGTGTTCGTGGTAATTATGTATGTATGGTCAGAAAGTTGGTTCTGTCTGTTGATCTGTGATATATATATTATTTTCAGTCAGTTTGAAATATTGTCTGTTGGTCTTTCTCTCTGTATTTTCCCTGAAGACCAGGGTACTAACTTTTCCCCCTGAAGTAAGTAAATGATATGTATATACATATATAACCTTGATTAAAGCAGATTGTTGACCTCTCAAAAGCTGCATTCCTTTTAGAAAAGCATATCTAAGAAGCTATATAGCAGGCCTTCTTGTGTATGCTGGGGCCCTTGCTGATACACATGCCTGTAGAGAGAAGATTAAAAAAATGATAACACAAAGAAAATATCAATGACTTCTTCCCAGCAAGAGGGAAATCTCTTATGTAATAAGTACCTCTGGGAGTTTGCCTGTGAATTACTAATAAGGTCCCAAGAAGCTTATAAACAATCATAAAAACCTCGAGATACAACATGAGAAGACTTGTTGAGGCTGATACACATTGTTTCTTTCCCTGTGACTGAAGAGCACCCTTGAGATACAATCATAATTAGAAATAATTATCTTCAAATCAAATTGATTGCCAGAGAATTTCAGAGACTAAATACTGTGTCCTAAATCCCCAAAACATTGAAAGAATTAGAAGGCTCTATGCCAGGGACATAACCAACTTCACAGAAAACATCTACCTGATGTAATCTGTGAGTGAAGAGATTCAAATAACCAGTATAGTAGGGTGAGTATTTGATTAATTTGACATGATCCTAGCTTCAAAGGAATACATTCCACTGCACCCATCTGTGACAATGGGATGAGGCTGAAAAATGGAGAATTTAAAAATAAGAAGAAACTTCGCAGGTATGAGTGACTATAGCTCAGAATTATAGAACTGCAGAATTTTGGAGTTAGAAGGGACTTTCTATCTAGTCTAAATCACACTCAACAACCTATGCCCAACAGCAGTGGTGGTCATCCAGCGTCTGCTTGAACATGTGCACTGGGGTAAAGCTCATTACTGCTGAGGCAGTTCAGACATCTTTAGGTTTTGTATAATTGCTATGGATGTCATCCTCACTTGAAGTCTAAATTTGTTCTTTTGCAACTTTCATGCACTGTTCTTGGGCACAAACTGGGTAAAATCCTTTTTTCATGTGACAGCCCTTAAAAACACTAAGAAATAATTATGATGTCATCTTGATTCCTCCCTTTGCAAACTAAACTTTCACAATTCAGTCAAATTATTCCTACACTGTACATGCTCAAGGTCATTCATGACCTTCATTATCCTTTTCCTCCACTTGGTCAATGTCCTTCCTCAATTATGTCAAAAAAAAACCTGGACAGAGTACCCTAGAGGTGGTTTCACCAATTATCACCTCCCTATTCCTAGAATCCATACCTCCATTCATGTAGCCTAAGATTACATTAATTCTTTACCAAATTACATTCCTGAATCATATTAAGTTGTCAGTCTACTAAGTACCCCAGTTCTTTGACAAACATTTTTAAAAAATATTTCTCCAGATTTTTGTGGTCTTGAAACTTATTCTATTAAGTGCTATGAAGGATTTTACATTTATCCTTATTAAATTTCATTACATTAGATTCAGACCATTATCCTAACTAGCATTGATATTTGGGGATTATATTTTGCTAAAACTATAAATTGATTTTCCGAAGCTTTGTTAACTTCAGATTTCCTATGTATGCCATCTATATTTTTATCTGAGTTTCTGATCAAGGTGAGTCACAGATTTTGATATTGATAATAAAAAATGATCAGTAATATTTTGTCAAAATTTAGATACATTACATCTATAGCTTTTCTCTGTAACACATTGTAGAAAAATAGAGACAGAAATGGATAATAAAAATAGACATTGCAATTTGAATCATTTTCTGACCTCACTTGAGGCTTATAATGAGGACTTCCTTTGCTGATCACATCTACAGGTTCTTGCCTTCTCTTACTTTGCCCTCAGAAAGAATAGCCACAAGAAATTACTCCCTCGTAACTGAATTCATGCTCGTAGGGCTAACAGACCAGCCGGAGCACCAGCTGCCCCTCTTCCTCCTGTTCCTGGGCATCTATGTGGCCACTGTGCTTGGGAACTTGGGCATGATCATATTGATTAGAGTCAGTTCTCATCTTCACACCCCCATGTACTATTTCCTCTGCAGTTTGTCCTTCATTGATCTCTGTCAATCAACTCTCATTACCCCCAAAATGTTGGTGAACTTTGTGTCAGAGAAGAACACCATCACTTACCCAGCATGCATGACTCAGTTTCATTTTTTTGCTGTTTTTGGAATCTCTGAATGTCACATGCTGGCCGTCATGGCATACGACCGCTATGTTGCCATACGTCATCCCGTTCTTTACAGCCTTATGATGTCCCATCAGGTGTGCTGCTCATTGGTGGGTGGGGTGTATGCATTAGGCCTAGTTGAGGCCACAGCTGACACAGTCTGCCTGCTTAGAGTGCTCTTCTGTAAAGAAAATACTATCAGTCATTACTTCTGTGATCTCCTTCCTCTCTTGGAGCCTCTTGTTCTAGTACCTACGTCAGCGAAATTGTAATTCTGTCATTTGGTGCATTTAATGTCTTTTTCCCAGTCCCGATCGTTATTTGCTCTTATGTTTTCATAATTGCCAGCATCTTAAAAATTCACTCCACAGAAGGCAGGTCAAAAGCCTTCAGCACCTGCAGTTCCCATATTGTCGCAGTTGGTGTCTTCTTTGGCTCTTGTGCATTCATGTACCTACAGCCATCTTCATCCAGCTCCCTGGATCAGGGGAAAGTGTCATCTGTGTTTTACACTATCATTGTGCCCTTGTTAAACCCCCTCATCTACAGTCTGAGAAATAAGGATGTCAAAATTGCTTTTAACAAAGTGATGGAAAGAAAAACTTTCTAATGAAAGGAGAAATATCAAAATAATGTAGTTTGTGAATGTTGCATGATCTGGGGATAGAGAGAGAGAGAGACAGAGAGAGAGAGGGAGAGAGAGAGAGAGGGAGAGAGAGAGAGAGAGAGAGAGAGAGAGAGAGGGAGAGAGACTTTGCTTTGAACCAGCAAGATATTTTACCCCCACAACGGTCATTACTAGGAATATACCTTAAACGAGGGTAGATTGGTTTTCTCTTGCTGTCTTTATCTTCATGTCCCTCTAAATTGTATTCCAAATTGAATCAAAAGGGATAGTAATATGCCATTCAATTATGTATTAATCTGCTTCTGATATTTAAAGAGATGGCTCTTCTAATTTAAAGAGGCATGGAAATGCATTTTTTGCATGTCCTTCTTGGGGGTGAATCACTTTTACAACTAAGAATTAAATTATTAAATTTTCACAGTGAGATTCTCAATTTACAAATCTAAGCTACTTATTTGTTAATTGAAATTGTACCCCCAAAAGATAGAAGACTTACCCAAAGGGACAGAAAAATCAATAGCAAAACCAAGTCTTGAAACGAAGTTCCTTGGATTTGTGTGACAGTTTACCCAACCAAGGTTTAAGCTGAAGGAGAGCAATGGTCTTATTCTGACACCTTGAATAATAAGAATAAGCACTCTATGTATAGGTCGAATATTAATGGAAAGCACACCAGTGGGAAGCTTGTGATCTACAGTGATAGGACTAAAGAATCCTAGGGTTAACCACTGGAATCAAGGTAGCAGCAATACTCTAAGAATTAAATCTATTGGTGTGAGAACAAACTGAAGGAAAGATGGATACCTCTGTATTGATTAACTGCAAACATTTCTAAACAAATATTTTAAGGTAAAGGAACTTGAACCAATACCTGATGAAAGAAAAACTATGTGGATTTCCAAGGAAACATGGAAGTATAGCACAAGGCAACTAGCTCACAATATTAAGAGAAATATTCAAAGGGAGACCGATGGTAAAATTTTGACCTTACACAGCAGAAATAATTTTCAGCACAGAAAAACTTGCATCCACCCTATTGTGACTTCTCAAAAATGGAAAAGATAAAGTTGATGGGAAAGACAAATGTAAGTGAAATGAAGGCCAATCTGGAGGATTAAAACTATAATTAAGTAAAAAACAATCTTAAACATATGATGAAAAAAGCAATGAGGTAAAAAGAATATATCTCTATACAAAGAAAACACAAATCTTCGAGACAGAATGGAGACAATTTAATACTCATAGGCTTTCTAGAATAATATAATAAATAAAAAATCTGAACACCAAAATGCAAGAAATAACACCAGAACACAACTCAAAACTTATGTACTCAGAAAATAAAACACAAAATGAAAGAATCCACAGGTCTCCTCCTGCAAATGACAACAAAAACACATTGCAATCTCTAAGACAAATAGTAGTTCAATTTAATAATTTTATTAACAATTAACACTGTCCAACTCAGAGAATGGTATGCTTTAATGTCATCCACTGATTTATCTACTTTTATTATTGGTTCTTAAATGTTTTCTTCTTCCTGGGATCTTTGCTGGCTTTAGCCCTTTTCCCTGTTACTGCCTACTCACTCATTTTCAGTCCCTTCCAATCTGATGTGGATCCCTGTGCCTGGAACTCAAAGCTGTCTCAGTCAGGTGCACACTGTCAAATTCACTGTTCAGTAGTTCTGATCCCTGCCCCAATGACTGCTGTGGTAAACAGGACTGGCTCCAGATAATTCCCATTCTTTCTGGACTGGTGAGGCCCCATCTTCTTTATAGCACTCTGTTCTTATTCTCTCTATTTTTTAGTTCTCTAGCCAAATGCTTCTGCCCTAAGGAAAACATGCCTACCTCTCCACATCACATATCCAATCTGTTGTCAAGGTCTATTGGTTTCCCTTTTGCAGCATCCCTCAAATACCCCCATGGACTTCTCTGATAAGGCTACCACTCTAGCTCTCTAATGTAGGCCTTCATTTTACTATCTTAATTATTACAGTAGCCTACTGCTGGGTTTGCCTACATTAAATCTCTCCTCACCCTAAACTCACCTCCATTCAGGCACTAACCTGATTTCCAAAAATGCAGGTCCAATCATGGCATCCACTTACTCAATAATAAATTCCAGTGAGTCTTACTGCCTCCACAATCAAATACAAAATTAACCATTTGGCATTCCAAATTATTCATAACCTCCTACCTTTCTAGTCTTCTTAACACTTACTCCCTAATACATATACGTCCATCCAATGACACTGGCCTCCTGGTTGCTTTTCAAACAAGAGACTCCGTCTCACCTCTAGTCATTTTCTCTTGCTGTCCACAATACCTGGAATGCTCTCTCTCCCTTCTTTTTACTACTTATTTATGTGGGTTCAAGTCCCAACTAAAATCTTACCTTCTACAGGAAACTCTCTATAACCTCTCCTTATTCCAGTGCATTCCCTCTATTAATTATTTCTTTATTCCAGTGCATTCCCTCTATTAATTATTTCTTCTTTATCCGGTACAAAACCTGCTTTGTATATACATATATTTTGCTTGTTTTTTCGCCTCAATAGATTGTAAGTTCCTGGAGGACAGGGATTGTCTTTTGCCTCTGTTTTTATCTCCAGCCTCTAATACAATACCTGGCATAATGTAAGCACTTAATACATGTTTATTGATTCTTTGATTGAATCCAGAATACAAGCCGGTGAGTAGGTTATAATCCCTACCAGAGCATGGGGGTGGTTTGTCGGAGAAATGAAGCAGGGATGGATGTTATCTGCTCTTAATTCAAAAAACTATCGTATTTTAGGCTTCTTGGATTGGCCCACAGAAAGAGCTATGTGCACTCTACTTTTGGTACATTGTCTCTCTTTTTCAGAGATTTTGATTTTAACCAGGTCTGCAGAAAATGTCTAGTCCTCCATCTTATTGAGCAACCCTATTGCAACCTATCGGGTTTTAAGGCTGAAGGTAATAGAGCATTTTCTATCTTAAAAAAAAATAAAAACAAAACAAAACTATCTTTGTTGCAAGAACTGGTTTTATGGAAAGGGAGAAGGATAGGATATGAAAAAATCTAGATGATATAAAAACAAAGAATATTGATAAAAATGTTTTTTAAAGAAAAAAATCAAATAGTGAAAAATCTGTTTGAACACGTAAACACCTGGTACCCTGGTACCAACTTTAGTAATTGAAGAGAAGTCCACACCACAGCTGCTTTGGGGACGAATCTATATAGAATTGAGGAGAAGTAGACTACCTCTGCAACTCAACCTGGATTGTCTTCCTTCTGTTTTTGCTAATATAAAAAATCCACACAGCAATAGTTTCCCTTGATGCCATATAGAAGGGAGAAGATTGCTGAGACTAAATAGATCTCCCCTAACCAGTAAGTATTTTGCTTTAGATATTCAGCTTCACCAGGTAAATTATACAGAAAATATTAATCACACAAGGACAGCTAAAAAATCTGTAAATTCATTCTGCTTGTTTTGCACCTGAGGAAAGTGTAGCCCAAACGGAGAAATTACTTGCCCAAAGTCATACAGATAGGCAATGGTAAAATCAAATCTTGAATCCAGATCTCTTGACTCCCTGTCAACTTTGTTACCCCCTAAAGAAACATTAATTAATTTTTTAATTAATTAATTAATCGTAATTAAAATATTAAATTAGAGGGAATATGTCAAAAATGTCTTAAGGAGTTGTCCTACAACCACACAGTCATATGTGTCAAAGTTCCTTAATTCTTTTCAGATGAATTCTTGCAGGGAGGGAGGAGTATGTGTATCCTCTCTTGGTAAGTTTCTGGTATATGTAGACAGTGTTTTTCTTTCCAGTCTGGGAGGAAAGATTATTCACCAGGCTGCTCTCCTAGACTTTACAATCTCCAAAAATTCATCATGCAACATTGAATGAATCCTCTAATTCACAACTCCTTAAATCATTTCTTACCCTGGCTACCAGACTTCATCATGTCCCTTTTTCTTTCCCTTTCCCTACTTTTTCAATTTTTTATGTACTCTCTTCCCCCATTAGACTTCTGAGCTCCTTGAGGGCACAGAATAACTTATACTTTTTTTTTACACTCTCAGAGTTTAGCGAAGTGTCTTGCACACAGTAGGCACTTAATTAGTGTTTATTGACTATTGAATATTGAAGGACTAAGACTCTCAATGAGTTCTGAGATAGGAGCTGCCTCAGGAGTTATGAGCTGTAGGATAGAGTATGTGACAAAGGCATGACATTGTAATACTATCAGAGGTGATTGGATATGACACTGGTGTGTTATGTTTTGTTTTGTTTGCGTAAGCAAGGCAATAGAATGGCAGCTGGATTGGGAAATTTGATACAAGGCAGCTGAGTGATGCGGCCCAGCCTCTTGTGCTCCTACCTCAGCCTTTGGTTCTGCCACTGGCTCTGCTTTCAGGGGTGAGAATTGGAGTGTGAAAACTGACTTCTCCTTTGGGAGAATAGACTACAGACTCTGAAGTATGGTCTCCCTTTCTTTCTCCCTCCTTTCTGCCCAAAAAGGGCAGTAGATACTTCCATAGCTTGTTTTATTTTTGAGTTAACTTTTCCAATTTCTCTACAAACACTCTGAAATATATTTATTGCTTAGATAAATCTGATCATTCTACCTGGTGTTGAGTGATATCATCTAATTTGGAGACTTAGAGAGTGTTGACCAAATTATGCTACACGGATGTAAGGTGACATAATACTCTCTTGATTGCTTAATATGTGAAAATTAGGGAAATATGATAGTGCATAAAATTGATACCTGAAATGTATAGCTTTAGTAGAAATTCAATAGAATATTATGGCTAAGAAATTAGGCCACAAACCATAGATTACATTCCATTGCATATGTGTTTATAGAAAGGTTGAGAAAACTATTAGGATATTTCAAATTCTGTTAGTTTAATGCTTTGCAAGTTTTTGAGTCTCATCCTGGAGTACCTGAAATTCTTATTTTATGTCCTTTCTTGCCTTATATTACAAATGCATCTTTGAGTTGTTCCTTTATTTCTTTGAAGAAAAAACATTTTGTCCTGAATTGCAACTTTACATTTGTATAGATCCCCAGAGATTACTATTTATCTTGTTTAAAACAAAACCACATAAAACTTCCAAATTACAATGAGGATATTGATATCACATAAAAGTTATATATTATTGATAGTAGATACTTAGATAGATAGATAGATAGACAGATAGATATGTGAAATTATGACCCTCTCTCACTAAAAGGGTTGTCAATCAGGCATGAGAAAGATAACATCTATAAAGCCTGGAATATGGAAACAGAGCAGAGGATGTTGCCCCTGTCAATTGTTTCCATAATTTAATTAATTTCCTAAAGCTGCCATATTATGTGTGAAGGCATGTTATCTCCTACCACATGCTGAACAAAATAACTCCTTTTTAAAATAAAAGACTTACAAGTTGGTCTAATCATAGTTATCCCCATGGGTTATACAAAATATAAGTTTATATAGGTAAAATAAGCTGAGCTCCAAGTCATCAATTGAGTTCATGCCCTCATATGCACATGTTTTAGATAGATAAGCTTAGGTGGGCCCAAGGTACCCCCCTAAGTTTATCCTGTGTGTATACCCCAGATAAAACTCCTCCCTCTCCCCTTACCCTTCTAAAAATTGTATCAGAATCCTTCCAATTTTTGTTTTTTTGTCCCATCAGTCAGCCTTGGCCATAGCAGACTAGATAACTAGATTACTAGGCTGAGTCACTAGTGGGGTAGGAAAGCCAGCCAAACAACTCAGGGGAACCATGATGCAACCTTGCTGGTAGTGGGGATGAACTGGTATCTTTGATGTACAATCTGTAGGTTTCTATCCTCAGGAGCAAATCTTCATCCAAGGCAGAAACAGCAACGTGGCTTTGCTATAGCTTTTCAGGACCTTCTCATCCCCTGTAAGGATAAACAACTCTGAATAATCTTACCTAAACCTAGTCTCAGGCATTTATACCTGCTGTTACAATAAACATCCTGTTTTGAGCACCAATCCCTACTGGATCTAAATCACTTGCACTTCAGTTGAACAGATAAGTAGATAGATAAATAGATAGACAGACAGATAGATAGACAGACAGATAGATTAGATAGATGACCAAATAAACTTTTGATTCCAAAAGATCTTAATAAAGAACACAGAAGCTTCCTCTTCAACAACAGTTTTGGCATCATGCTCTAGAACAATGGCTCTCAAAGTGTGGTATAGGGATCCCTGTGGTTGCTCAAGTACATTTCAGAGTTTCCCTAAAACTCTTTTACTGGGTCCATGAAGTCAAAATCATGTTAATAACAATGCTAGGATGATTTAATTTCTAATATGATAAATATAGATAGATAAAACCCACATATATGTAAGTTTCAGGGAGTCTGAGATCTGCTTATTGTTCTGGACCTATATATCCCAGAAAAGACATCAGAGAGGACAGACTGGAGTACCTCAAGCGCATAATATATGAAGGGATTCCTTGCCATTAAGTGACTTCCCAAAGGTAAAAATTATAGGCTTTTTTCTATATATGCAATTCTCTGTGTTGTGAGTGTTAGTTCCTTGAAGGAAAGAGTGATTTCATTTTTGCCCCTTTGGCCATCCATCTTCTTGCCATGTTGCTTGGGTCCATTCTTTACCTCTCACTCACCTCTCACTCCAGTTCCAGCTCTAGAGCCCTGGGTTTCTGAGTGCTGAGTGTCCTTCACAGATTCATATCAATTAAATCTACCCATCATCTTGCCATGAGGCCCTCCTTCACATACATACTATTCACTTCTACCTCTGAGAATTATAACCAGAAACATCATCATTTCTAGGAAGAACTGAAAATGATTTGCCCTATTACTGCATCCACTATCCTTACAATTTCCCAGACCAAATAGGTCTTCCCTGGCCAGCATTTCCCCATCAAACATAAACTTCTTCAGGGCAAGAAGTTATGGTCCCACTACTTAACTCGGTGCCTGGCTCAATAGTATACAGTAATAAATGATTTTTCATACGTTCAATCATTCAATCATTTTATCTTCAGCACAATATTTTACACAGAATGGTCATTTAATGTTTATTATAATGAATTAAAATATCAATTACTGAAAATCATTAGGAAGAGATTTAATCACCAAGGGCTCAAGGCTGCTCACTGAGTGATACAGCATTGAGTGAGCAATCTCAGGAGGGTTTTGGTTTTGGTAGAGAAGGACTGTGAATTTGGCAGGAGCTTAGTGGAGTACAGATCTTGGTCTTCTAGTTTCCAGCTTCAAGAAAGAAAAGACATATTTCCACATTCTCTTCAGGAAGAAATCTATGAAGGAAAACAAAGACTTTTGGAAGAAGGTGACATAGAATAGATCTGTCATCTCAGCCATGACCTATGCCAAGCTCACCACTCTGGAGATTTCATGGAAATTCCCCTTGACAAGATATGAGATTCTCTCTCTTGGTTGAACTGAGATAGCTTGCTCTTATTGGGAGAGTTCATTCATTCTGTATCTTGGCTGAAATATTTTTATCCATATAACCTCTCTGATTTCTGTTCACTATCAGCTTGGATAAATAAATTTGCTTGGAATTCACTGTTATCTTTGAGTAGACTTCAATGAAAAGGAAATCAAGATTCTTTCCCTCCCTCTCTCTTTCACTCGCTCTGTATGTATATATGTTTGCATGGACACACATATATTTTGAATGTATGTGTATATGTACATATATGTATCTATGCATATATATTATGTTTATATATGTATATATATGCATATCTGTATGTATATATACTGACATGTATATATACATTACATGTGTGTTTATATTCGTCTAAATGTAGATGTATGACATTTCTTCCTGTAGTAACAAGCACCCTAGTATACTCAGGAAGGTCTGCTAGCACAGATTCTTTGATCTGCTTTATAAAGGAAAGATACCTTCAAAGGGAATAACAATCCTTCTTTAATTAAACATATATAAGTCATTCACTAGCTCAAGAGAAAGGTTAACACCCTGAATATGGACAAAATATGGAGAAATTAGCACAAAGATTCAACAGACAGGGGCTCTTACTGCCTGAACAAAGTCATACAATGACCTACTTATGCCACACCTCTGAGTAGTAGGGGGAGGGGCAGGGGGCTCTTAACAAATGGCTACTCAGAGTCTCTTCCCGGGAATCAAAAGGTCCTTCCCATAAGCAAACCCCAAAAGCAAAATACCAACCTCTTAGTATATATAACAAAGATTCAGCTCCTGATTGACTTAGGGCCAGTGGCACAAAACCTATGTGCCTCAGCATAGCTGTGAACCATCAAGATTCAAAAGAGGTCAATCCTTCAGATGTTTTGAAGGAGCTTGGGAAACAGAACTCCAAAGAGAAAACAACAAACATCCCACTTTGCTTGCTCTTACACTTCCCCATTAAGGAATAGTTATCAAGAGTACAGCTTGAATATAGACATTATTTCTCCTAGACTAACATTATTTAGGGGAGCCAAAACATGTATTTCTCCATTAGTGTCTCTTCTCTGAGAAGAAATCAACCAATTTCATGGCCCCAATCTCCTTCTTCCCTCCTGGAAGGCATCAAAATCTCCTTTGGAAAAGGATATGGAGAGATTCCAGATAGGTCTCTTCTAGACACACCTGTGAGACACACCTAGATATACCCATGTGAACACATATAACCTACAAGGACAATACACACACAGACAAACACACACTTCCTACATGTAGGAGCTCATCCACAAGAATATAGCAAAAATTTCCTGTCTTAATATTTTTAAAAGAAAAAAATGTGGGCTGCAGGGAGGTTGGATTTTTTTTTTTATGTTTTCCTTCCAAAGTTCTACAGTATTTTCCTCTAGAGTGACTCATCAAGTGTTCAACTTGAATAAAGTCTGGCTAGACAGATCAGCAGTATTGAAGACCCCAACATCCCAAGCTTCCATTTTAATAGGCACATTGTTTTGTGTTTGTGTATACTCTTGATGATGAGTTCAAATTAGAATTCTGTTATCTAGATTTTTTTGGTTTACAGTTTACATTTCTATGTTCTCTAAATTTCTGAAAGCAACTTTGAAGGAAGGATTTTTTTTTTCCAGACTGATTTTTTTTTCTTTTTTTGGTGATGAATTCTTATGTTACCTCCTTTGCTTCCATTCTTTACTTAGCCATTTGCAGTTGAATGAGAGTGAATAGAGCTCACTTCCTTGGATTTAGAAAGAAAGTTTCAGACACTTCTGCTATGGTCCTGTTTGCCTCAGATAGGGATTCTCACTTCATTCTATAAAACACATTTTATTTATTTTTTTTTTTTGCTTTTCTCTCCATAGGAATCATTTTTATTAGAGTCATAGATAATGTGTTTCTTCCTGGTTGGATCCTGGGGGTGGGGTGGGGTGGGGAAGATGTTTTCTTTTTGTTTTGTTGTTTGCTGTTGTGGAGGTATAACAAATATATCCAATATACCTTGGTTTCATCCCAACCTGATATTAGAATGAGAATTTTCCATCTCATTGCTGAATTTACTGATGTGCTATATCTTAGGAGTCTGAATACTATGGTATATACATAAATACATATATAATATGTAATATTATATAATAATATTATATATGTAATATATAATGCCATATATGTGTATATAACACATAATTGCTCTATGTTGATACATGAAAAAATGTTTGGGACCATTTACATGATTGGAATTCATGTACTTGTGCTATTTTATGGCTAACACAGTTTTTATTCCAATAGACGACTATTGCTGTGACACTTAAAATTTATTAATTGCATTAATACTTGTGTATTAATATGCTACCCCAAAACAGTCACACCGGTCTCATCATCAATTCCCTTTAGGGGATGGCCAGAAAAAATGCCTGGAGAACAGAGATGGAATACATGTTGCTTATAGAACATCCAGGAGGCTAGCATCACTAGATCAAAGACCAGATTTGGGGGATTAGGATGGAAAGTAGATAGTAAAGTGTAAGGAGACAAAAACAGGGGGAGAAGACTTCATTATGAGCAGTTTTTAATGCCAATATTATGAACATCTTCAGGGCAGAAACCATATCTGCTTTCTGTTTCTCAAGTACTTAATACCGTACTAGTACTGTTTCTGAGCAAGTTTACATCAGCTGATTTCTCATCAGAAAGAGACCAGACTATTCCTTCACACCTAAGAGAGTACAGCCAAACTGCCCTTCTTACGGTTCCTCACACACAGTACTCCATTGTTCAACCCTAACCTGTACCCAGGCTGTTCCCCATATCTAGAACACCTCCCATCCTTACTTTTCCACTCTTAGAATCCATAGTTTCCTTTAAGGCTCAGGTCAGGGAGAGGATTCTGGGAAGATAGCTGAGAACATCAGAAAATTCCAAACTCTCAAGATTTTCCTCCATGAAGTAGATAAAAGAACACCTTAGGGAGAATAAAGTGAAAGTAAAAATAAATAAGAAGAGCAATACATGAGTCTTCCTAAGACAGTTGGAGAGGATCAGAAAAATAGTCCCAGCATGAGGTTTGGTCCCTGTGAAGAATAAACACTTCCAGGCTAGGGTCCATGTTAACACAAGCAGCAAGTCCTGGGATAGCTGGGTTGTTAGGCCACCTCAGTCCCAGTCACCTGAACTTTTGTCCAGGACAATGAGGGGAGTTGGGGAGGTTGGAGGGGACCTCTACTGACAAGAAGCCAGACCCAACTACACTGTGGAGAGCCAGCACATGCCTGGTAAGTTCAGACACACTTACAGGAGGCTGAAGGTTTGGCTTTGGTTCCATGCTACAAGGGAGAACTGAAATGGGTACAAGAAGCACCACCCCCCGTACTCCAGGCCTGGAGGTGCTAACAAAAGTTAAGCTATTACTACCAAAAAAATGAACAGGAAAACAACTATAATAATAACCAATAGCTATTATTACTCTATATTATTATATAGAAAAACCAAAGTTATTACATGAATAGAGAAGACTGGGGCCATCTTCAGAAGAGGATATTGAAGTGAAGAAACCTGTTCTACCCAAAAGAGTATCATCAGATAGTCACCTGACCAAAAAGAATTCATAAAAGAACACTAAAGACTTTAAAAATCAAATGAGATGAAGGAAAAAGTAAAAACAAATAAGGATAATTCAGGAAAAACAAGATTGTGGAAAGAAAGCCAACCAATTAGGAAAGGAGATCCAGAATCTTACGGAAGAAAATGGCACTTTGGAAATTATAATTGGGCAAAGCAAAGCCTGTGAAGTTATAAGAAATCAAGAAATAATTAAATAAAATATGACAAATGAGAAAAAAATAGTAGAAAAAAGTGAAAAATTTTATAAGAAAAATAACTGATCAGGAGAACAGATCAAGAATAGAAAACAAAAATCATCAGACTACCTGAAAGTTATGATAAAAAAAAGAAGCTTGGCACAATAATATAAGAAATTATTCAAGAAAATTGCCCTGAAGCATTAGAATGGGGAGGGGAGTAGAAATAGAAAAAAATTCTTTGAACACCACTTGAAAGAGATCCTATGAGGAAAACTCATAGGAATATTAGAGTCAAATTCCAAAACCCTTAGTTAAAGGATAAAATATTAAAAACAACAAGAAAAATCAATTTCAATATGATGGTGCCACAATTGTAATCTTGCAGTAGAGACATTAAAGAACCTTGAGTCTTGGAACACTATATATTGAAAAGATAAGAACCGGGGCTCTGGTTCAGAATATCATACCCAGCAAAGTTAAGTATATTCCTAAATGAAAAAAATGAACATTTGATCAACTGTCAGATTTTCGATATTTTGTTTGAAATAATCTGAAATTAATAGAAGATTTGACATACAAGCTCCAAGAGAAATATAAGGTACATATGAAAAATTGATTACAAGGGATGTAATAAGGATGACCGTTTACTTTTTATATAAGTAAAATGTATATATGTCTAAGATTGTCAATAGCAAATGGGGAGTTTGTAAGAAAGTTTGAGGTGAACTTGAGTATGATATGACTTTTAAAAATAAACTCATTTAGGAACAGCTAAAGACAGTAATTATTTTGTACAATTGAAGTGCAAGAGAAAGAAGCTATAGAGAGAAATTGGAAAGGGGAGGAGGGCTGGTAGTTCTGGTAACTACTTTCATTGGGAATGGTTTTAAGAGTGTGTAGGAAGACTCCCCTTAATAAAATTAGAGTCTTGACCAAAGCAGTAAAATGGAAAGGTATTTATTCAGCTTTCTAGAGAAAGAGTACCCCCTCCTGCACTCAAGATGGCAATGGTTGAGGAGGGCAAGAGTGTGCTCTGCACAGTGGTTTGTATAGACTGTGACCCCAATACCCACACCCTAACCCCCTTCCTCTTAGCCCATTGGCTGAGCCTTGAGGGTACAATCTATCCAAGGAAAATCTACCCCAGCAACGAAGAATAAGTATACAAGAGCCATTTTTGGTAAGGAGGGGTCGGGGGTTGGGGGTAAGGGAGTAAGCAATCTCTGCAGGGTAAGGTCTGGGAAGGGAGATAAGGAAGTGAGTAAAGGCAGTCTGGCAGTAAGCAAAAGCAGTCTCTGTCAAGGACCATCTCATAACACGAAAAGAATTTTAAGAAAAACAGAATCTCTATGTTTGGTTTCTCAGGGCTGAGTGATACTAATGGGGCTGACAAGGGGCCCCTTACGGGAATTCACTAAATATACCTATTCTACTCAAGAGGGAACAATATATGTATATTTGGAAGAGTACAAGTCTTCTAAATTCAGGAGGAATAAAATAAGGGGATAGCTAGGGGGGAGAGGACAAGAGAACGATCTCTAGAGGGAATGGTGAGCTAATAGGTTAAAGTGGGGTATAGAAGGATGCTTAGATCAATGAGAATGGGAGGATAAGGGACTAATTCCTGGATGGGGTTAGACTAATGGGAAGGCAAGATGGCAGGTAAAGGTAAAGCAGAGTCAGGAGGGATAGAAAACAAGAGATATGCACAAACATGAAAACAAAGATCAGGAGTAAAATTTGTTGGGGAAAGTACATGTGTGTGTGCATGTGTATGTAGATATCTATATTTATATGGTAATGTATCTACACTTAATTGTAGCATGGGGTGGGGAGGAAAGGCAAAAAAAAAAGAACAAAGTAAAAAGCACAGCAGAGAACAAAAGAAAACTTACAAGCAAGCAAAGAAAAGGACAGTTCTTAACACAGAATGTAGTACTTATCATACAGGCTTTCTTGCAATTAAAATCTATTGTTACGTATTTTGAATACTCTCTTATGTTCTGCTATGCACATGACTTGCTTTTTTTTCTTTTCTTACTTTGTACTTAAGTTCTAATATATGACTTTATGCTATATTAAAAAAAAAAAAAAAGGCTCAGGCCAATCACTGCCACTTATAAGAGGTTTTCCCTAATTGCCCCAGGTACTCATTCCTTTCCTCAGGTAATTGCCTTGTATTCAGCATGGCATAATTGACAGAGAGTCAACCTTGAAACCAGCAAGACCAGGGCTCAAGTCTAATCTCTGAATGATACATTCTGTGACCCTTAACCTTTCAGGGCTCCTAAGTAACTCCAAAACTATAAGTTACAGAGAAGGTGCCAACCTACAAAGTTAGAGGGAGTTTCTTCACCTGGGCATTCCATACACCAATAAAATCACAGGCCCAATCCATATCCCTCTATCTTGCATATATCTATATATGTAAATATTCTGTCCCCAATAAAATGCAAACTGTTTAAGATCTTTCTTTTTCCTTGTATCTTTATTGTTTAGCATTGTGCCTGGTGCATAATTGGTACTGATTAACCCTTAATAACTGATTGCTTGATTGGGTATAAATCATTAGTACCACATATTCCTGTAGATATTATGGGTCTCATGTGAATGGGTAGAAAGATATTCATTTCCCCAGATATTATATATGTGTGTATATATATGCATGTCTATGTGTGTGTGCAGATCATACATTTCTTTATGGGTAGAAATGTGTATTTTTAACATCATACACTGCGATTTCTGCTTACCAAAAGTGGTCCATACTTGTCTTTGCATCAGCATTTATGTTTCTTACCTACTTAGTATTTGAAAATAGGTTGAGATTATTTCACACCCAAGACCTCTAGTAATTCACTTTACTGGATAAAACTTGAAATATCAGGGGCAGTGAGGGAGTCGACGACTGGAGGGAGCACATTTTTGTAGTGCATAAAGATCCATTTTGAAAATCAGAGTTACGTTGGCCATTGTTTAAACTGACATTACTTCAGACAGCCTCTCAAAAACTAGGGATTATGAATAAATTACTGATCTGAAATTGTGGAGGTGGTTTTCACCCCACTTCCTCATGTGTGTATGCATACACACATACACACACACACACACAAACACAACACAACCAATGAAAACACAGATTTGAAGGAAAATATACAGATGTATATGTATGCACACATACTTATATACAGCTATAGTGTCATATTATATAGTATAAATTCATATGTGTACACATACAAGTATATACATACATGAGGCAGCATGATACAGTATTAAATGTTCCCCTGCCTATGACCTTGAAGTCACAAGACCTGAACTGTAAAAAACTGTTTGATACATTGAACAGAATGTTAAACTTGGAGTCAGCAAACTCTGAGATCTGAATCTTCCTTAGACACTTGGAACTTGTATAATCCTGGCCAAATCACTTAACTTCTCTCTGCCTCAGTTTCTTCACATTAATTACCTGAAATCGAGATAACAATAGCACCTGCTTCAAAGGGTTTTTTTAAAGGAGAGACGAGATAACCTGTGTCAAATGCTTTGCAAATGTCAAAGCCATCTATAAAAGTTACTCCTTGTTGCTGTTGTTAATAAACTTTAAATCTACTGCACTCTGAAAGTGGGACTCCAATGAGCCCCAGCCTAAGGGCTCCTAGCTCTAGAGTGATTATCAATAGTAACTGCTGCTGATTCCCACCCAGCCTAAGGACTTTCTTTTTCTTGGCCTCATTAAAGGAACCATGGCCTGGCTACTTCTTAAACAGGCCTATTCAATGAATGGGTATTGCCTCACCCTAAGCCAGTACCTGCAAATACCTTGGCCTAAAGGGCCCAAGGCCTCCCCGTGCATTCTGGGCCATCTCCTGTCATCCTGAGGAATATCTGGTCACTAGATTCAAATGGCTCTGGAGGAGAAGTGAGGCTGGTGACCTGCACAGCCCTCCTTCACTCAAAACAAAATCAAGTGTAAATCATGCCATTATTTCTCTGATGGCATGGTCTTTTTTGGCAACAAAGGATGAACACATACACACACGTTCATATATATGCAGTGCTATACTAGCAAATGATTACAAACTAGATCCCTAAGGAGAGGAAAAGGTGTGCATGATGCACTTTAAAGTTCAAAAAATACTATTAACATTTTCTCCGTCGTTTACTTGTTTATACAATCAATAAAACAATAAACCAAGACCTGATTTATAGCATTTGCTAGTTTATGAGGTACAAATGCTCACACTGAAAATTTAACCATCAGCTCAATACCATTTTGAGTTGGCCCAAGCTCACTCCTGCCCACAACACATAAACATATAAATCATCTATATTACATGTGATACATACATGTATATGCGTATACAAATTAAAATATAATACATGTTAACATATACACATATCCATATACAAATACATAAGTGAGAAAAAGAGAGAAAGATCAGGGAAACACTTCTAAACTTCGGTCAACATCTCTTCTTGGGCAGTCCCTGATCTTCTATGAACTGTCTTCAAATTTTCTTCCAGGTACACATGGGGATCATATGTTAGCAACCTAAAGCCATGAATGATTTAGGAGTTTTGAAAGTAACAGGAGTGAGTTGTACATTGATCTGAATCCCTGGGAAAAAGAGAAAATCTATCAATAACTAATGAATAGAAAAGAGTTTGAGGGGAATTTTATTAATTATCATTTATTCAGCTTATTCATTGGTTCCTTCAACAAGCATTTACTGCCTGTCTAATTACAGCATACCCTTATAATCAAGGCTATGAAAGCTTGAAAAGGGACTATACAGATTCTGACATCAAGATACTAGTGAAGATGAGACCCACATGAATTATTTTGAGAACCCTCCCTTGTATCAATATAAAGAGATTGGCTTCCCAGAAAAGAGGTGATTCTAAGAAACTAATTTTGAATGGCTTCCCTTTGGACTCATTTTTTTCCCTCTACTTTTGAGAAATTCTGAAACTCAGGAGAAGCTTCAATTCCCAACAACCTTTCTAATGGCATTCTTCACATCCTTATTCCTCATACTATAAATCAGAGGGTTTAGCATGGGGATCACTGTGGTGTAAAATACTGAGGATACTTTCTCTTGTTCCATAGAGTTGCTAGAAGGGGGCTTGAAATACATGAAAGTGATAGACCCAAAGAAGATGCCTACAGCTAGGAGGTGGGAGCTGCAGGTACCAAATGCTTTGGACCTGCCCTCAGTAGAGCGCATGCGGAAGATGCTGGACAAGATAAAAGTGTAAGAAACAATGACAGCCAGAGTGGGAGCAAAGGTGCTTATTCCCCCAATAATATAAAGAAAAACTTCATTAAGGTGAGTGCTTGAGCAGGAGAGGCTTAACAGGGGAAGAACATCACAGAAATAATGTCTAATAATGTGAGATTCACAAAAGGAGAGCGTTGACATGCAGCTAGTATGTACTGTGGCACCAAAAATTCCCAAGGAATACACCACAAACATCATTCCAGAGCACATTCTGTGAGACATGAGAACATTATAAAGTAAAGGCCTGCAGATGGCAACATAACGATCATAAGCCATTGCTGTCAGAAGGTAAACTTCAGCGATGAGAAACACTGAGAAAAAATAGAGTTGGGTCATGCACTCCAGAAAGGAGATGACATTCTTCTCAGCCACAAAGTTCACTAACATTTTAGGGGTAATGACAGAGGAGTAGCAGAGATCAATGAAGGATAAATGACTGAGGAAATAGTACATGGGGGAGTGAAGTTGAGAACTGATAGCAATCAGGAAGATCATGCCCAGATTCCCCAACACAGTAACCACATAGATGCCCAGGAACAAGAGAAAGAGAGGAAGCTGGAGCTCTGGCTGATCTGTGAGCCCTGCGAGGATAAACTCCATCACTGTAGAGTGGTTTCCTGTGGCCATTGTCCTATAAACGAAAACTGTGGAGATTGAAGAGAAGAGTTACATTCTAGGCAATTCTTCCTTAAAACAGAATGACACATTCCAGTCCATGTTGAGATTGTTTTGGAGGTTGTGAGTGTATCATTAGTAGAAGTATTGGGGCATAGGCTAAATAAATACTTGCTAGAAATCATGTAGATTGTCTTCCTTTCTGAGTTTGGAGGTTAGAATACATGACCTTTAAGGACACATCCAACTCTAAACTCCTATGATTCCAATCCACCCTGTCTACTCCTGGATACCTTGTCCCCACCAGTTTTCTCTGAGGACTCTGGGAAGGCCACATAGTAGGACAGAGGCGTTGTCCCACAAGATGCTACCACACTCCTGTTGTGTGAGATTCTACCATCACTGTATTTGAACTCCATAGGAAATGTGTGAAGCTCACACCTACTTTCTAGTTTACCCAGAAGCTCCAAAATTCATTTTTAAAATGAAATACAGAAACACTTAGTGATATCATGAGAAGAAAATCAACTGACTCACTCTGAGCATACTCTAATAGAACCTATAGGTCAGAGGTTCACAAAGCAGGAGTCTATACCTTCTTTATATCTCTTTCACAGCATCTCGTGGACATTTTTGTAAATGAATGAATCCATAAAACACGTACTTGGACATAATTTGGGTATGTTGCCTTCATTCCACAGTAAAAAAAAAAAAAAAAGGAAAGAAAAAGAAAAAAAGGAGGGGTACTTCCTCTTAGTCCTCAATTGAGTCTAGGGAAATAAATGAGATAAAGTAAGAAGTTAAAAACCCTGGGTCCTGTATCCAATTCAAACAAACCCAACCAGTATTTACTGTGTACTTAATGCATGTGAAGCACTGTGACAGCCACCAGGAATATAGCAACAAATGAAAAACAATTCTGCCTTCAAGGATCTCACATTCTAAATTCACAGCTCTGGCCTTATCTCAAATTAACCATAACCATGACAGTAAAACCCCTCTTAGAGGTGCTCTGGGTCTTTCCTCCATGAAAGAACAATCAGAATGATGCCCAAATTTCCATAATATACAAACTAGAGCAGTCAAACAATGTCAAGGGAAAGAAGGGCATTATGCATGCTGTCTACAGGTGACAGCTCTGCAGTAGACAAACATTTGAATGTGTGATTAGTTGTTGGTATCACTCCTTCCTTCACAATGGTGTCCCTTTCTTTAAGTCTGACCTATTCAGACTGCAGAGAAGCAGATAGACTTGAATTTTATGTAATGGTAACAAGGACAACTAACCCAGATATTTATAAGAGGGTAATGGACTTTAACTAGACCCGACCAGCCTTCAGGAGAGAAAAAATAATTGAGCTCCCACTGACAGAGGAATAGTTAGACCATTATATATAAGTGATTTTAAAGTACCCACAATGTCAGGGTCACTAAAAGAGAACATAATAGCTTTTTGTACTCATAGGACTCATTGTCAAAAATATTTTAAAAGTCATAGAATGTTGCTACTTCTCCTCCATAAAGATGCTTCTAGTTGGGATTAGGCAATGCGTAAAATATCAGAAAGTAAAAGTTTAACTTTAAAGAAAAAAAATTCTAAAATTTGGAGCATACTGAAAGAGAAATGGGCTGCCTCCAAGGTTTTACTTATTGATTCACCCTGTCAAGATCCCCGTGTCAAGAACATCCTTCTCCTTTTCTTTCTCTCTATTTACTCTTAGGAGACACCCTGTTTCCAGAGCTAAGGCTCAGCAAACAAGCTGTGTCCTGAGCTTGGCATAACAACAATCCTGTGTGCTTACCCTGTGGATGAACTCAGCCACAGCAAAACCACAGAATTATTTTACACCAGCACCAGGTGGTCCTGAGGCTTGGACAAACACCTCAACTACCAATATTCTGGTGATGAAGTCCTGCTATGAATCAAACTTGTCTCGTTGCTGTTATCTCTCATCATCAAGGCTATAGCTCACTGTGTAACCACTAGTATATGTATGGAGATTTGCCCCCATTGTGGGTGGGGGCTCTATTCCTGGAGGAGGCCCTGGCATATGTGTCTATTTAACTCCTCCAACTGAATACAGACTTAACAGCTGTTGGAAACTAACTGTGACTCTTTAGTCACTTTTTTCAGGACTGACAGCCCTCTCTAAATTTTTGAAAACCCACTAGTCAGGGGCATTGCAGAGGTGATTCCTTCACAGTAGCTGAAATAGATCACCTCTACTATACCTTCCAACGTTGAGATTTCGATTAAAGACTTAGAACCTTTTAAAGCATGATATCTTTTTAAGGGTCATATCTTCTCTAGGCTTTGATTCCCTCATCTATAAAATAAATGTTTTGATCAAAAGGACCTAGAAGTTCCTTTACTGCTTTAGTATGTTATGTTTTCTAGGGTTTCATTGCTTGAAAACCCTTGACTTTCAAATTTCAAATAAAAGACCAAAGAGAAAAGGGACTTTGAGTTTTTCTTAGCTGCAATAATTACCTACTTTAGTGACTAAGGAAATAGAGACAAAACTTTCTATAATTAGCAATAAAAGGTATATATAAGATTTACTGACAAAATATAGTTTTTTTTTGATTCAAAAATGAAAAGGAGAAACTGATCACAGAGTTAGTTGAACCCACTGAGAAATTCAGATGATCTTTTGGGCTTAGACAAAGTTGGGAATCATGCTGATCCCAAGTCCATTTATAGAATAATGGTGTAGTGGGAAAAACATTAAAGACAGACAATCTGAATCTCAACATTATTTACTTCCTGTGTAAGCTTAAGCAAATCATTCTACTTCTCTGAGTTTAATTTTCTTCATCTGTAAAATGATGGGGTTGAACTAAATGATCTCTAAAATCCGTTCTACCTCTAAATCTTACTATGCTGTTAACTGTTCCTTTTTCATGGAATTTGAAACAAAGGTATAGGGAATATGAGATGAGGGTTTTGATCTGCTGGAGATGAGACAAAGGTTATAAACTCCACCAGTTCCTTCCCATCTTTTTGAGTTTTGCTCTTCAGCTGATTTGTATAGGAACCAGTGGAAGCAAACTCCTCCCCCATACTTTTGTATGGCTTTGTTATGTTGAGTCCCTAGGAATCATTTGAAGGTTACTCAATTTTGTGAGTCAAGGGCATGATAGGAATTAAAAAGATTTTCAAACCATAAATCAGATAAGAGTTTATGTGAAAAAGAATTCAAAAGACCTATTTTAGACCTGAGGACTTGCTGACTTTTGCTGAGGTACCTGCTAAAGAAATGTGCTCTTTGCCTTACAGGCCGGCTATCTGCTGAAGTCCAACAGATAGTAGCAGAGAACAGAAACAAAGACACTCAGAGAAAAGCAGCCAAGTGGAAACGACCAGAAAAGAGCTGGAAATTGGAGTTCTCCAGTGGAGAGCACTATAGCAAACAGAACATAGTACTAAAGGCATTCAAACTCAATTGAGAAAGTGGTTTCCCTGATGAAATCAGCAGAAGACATCAATTACTCTGAAACTGGTAGTGATATGAGTCAATGTAGAAACCTATGTGCCTTGACCACACAAGTTTCCTGTGCAACTGCTCCACTGGAAGTGTTCCCCTGTCATAGGTCTTCCTAGCAGAGTTCTTTCCTCTTTGTTGATGGGGTCATTTGTAGGAGAATGTGATTCAGTGTGCATGAGAGACATACAATGTCACTTATTTTGCAGTACTGCCTCTTGATAGATAGATAGATAGATATAGACTTGTCTATATCTATCTATCTATAGATATATACATATATAGATATATACATATAGATATTGCTTTGAAGCAATGTGTCTTTCGGTTGGTCTAGTTTTAAAAAAGCAATATTGAGAGCTTATTAGCTATGGCCGTGAATGGATGCTGACCCAAAAGAGTGGTTCAAATTAAAGGTTACTTTATTGTGGACCACATGGGAGGATAGGACATAGAGTTTACATTAAGAACAGGAATTTTTTTAGTAAAGCCACTGCAACTGACATCGAATCCTTTAGTAAAAGAATAGAAAACAATATTCTTAATTTCAGCCTTTTCAAATGTTCTCCCTTGCACTTATTTGCACAGTTCAGTTCCTAATGGGATTCTCCTGTCTAACAAAATGCCAAGTTCCCCCTAAATAATAGATTTTCTATACTTATTTCATGTGAAAAAATGAATGAAACTATGAAGCTTACCAAAATTATGTGGGGGGAGGGGGAAGAATTGAGCAAGAAGTAGAGGACAGTGACAAACTTTATGCCATGAATCCACTTCCCTAAATAAGGTAGGTTCTAACAAAAGTCAAAATGAAGAATATTCTCTCTTTTTACAGAACTCTTGTGAGAAACAAATGATTAGTTTTGAAAGCATTTTATTAACCTTAAAACACTTACATAATATCAGTTATTTATTGTTAAAAGGATTTTCCCATTTCCTTGTTTGGCATGAAACATTGACAGTAGCTCTTTATGAATCAGGACAGACCCTTCCTTCTGTTGGATTGATTACAAATTGGGAATGAGATCTGGGAGGCATCATCAGGGCTTCCTTCTACTTGTCAGTCATTTTTCACAAAGAAGCATAGGATCAAATTTCATCTTATTCAGAGAATGAAATAAAAAAATGTAAACAGGGTTAGGGTTAGATACATCTTAATTACTTCTTGAAATGTGGAAGGGAATATTTAAGGTAGAATTTTATCAATTGATAATAAATAATTTGTGATATAACTTTAAATTATAATCTCAATACTGAAATTCCCAAAACTAATGGAATTTGCAGGAGTTAGCCTGGGATCTTGAATAGAACTCTCGGTTTTATTCTTTTTCTCCTTGGTAGCTCAGGGGCCCCAGACAAGAGTGTATTGAGAAACACCTCTGTTAAAGAAGATAAACCCTGACATCTTAGTACTTGAGGCCTCAAAGGATATAACCCACACTGACTCTTTGTGTTCTTGGGTCCACAAAGAGCTTCCTCAAAAGGTGGAACAGAGCACCAAGAGTAGCAGCTAGATAAGGTTAGTACAGCTCAGAGAATTACTGAAAGAGAAATCTTCTATAAAAGATGCCCGACAATTGGTCATCAGGACTCCTCTTGAAAACCTCTAAGCAAGGGGAAAGGCGAATGTCACTGCTTATTATCACAAAAATACAGGCTAAAATATTCCCACCAACAAAAATCTCAGCAACCCATAAATTTTCAGTGACATGAAGGAATTGTGGGGATTGAATGAAGCACAAAGACTCCATCTTGTAGCTCAATTCTATCTCCATTTCCTTTCTATTCAATTATCTGCCTTGTGAGAAAACTTTATTGCATTACTTGAACCTAGATCTGCATGGGTGGGAAGATGGACCACCTCTTCCTATTTATTAGAGATCCTTAACTCAGGACCCAGGTTATGCTGACCAGAAACCTAATCATACCCAAAGACCAATGCAAGAAGTGTTCTTCCAATTACACAGTTTAGTGTCCCATATGTCTTATCTGAAAACTGATTTTATGGGTCAATTAGCTACTGTTGCTTTGTTCCTTTGATTAAATAGACACACCTGGAAGGGAGTGAGAAAACTGTTTCTCTGACTTCGGGGAATTATTCCTGTTTGTTCTCCACCTCCCAATTCAGAAAGACACCAATCTTTCCACCAGTTAGAATCAGATTACCTAATCTTTCATCCTGGCTTGTATCTTGTTAGTTGTTTTCCTTTAATGCATAAAAATCTGTCTCCCCTTATATGCAGGATCTAGTCCCAGAGCTGAAGAGGTCTGGTTCAGAATTGTTATGTAATTGGAACACATTGCTCAACAAATCAATACACTAGAAAGACCAAATCTTTGTTTCCACAGTTATTTCAGATTTCATCTACCACACTAGGTACAATTAGAGTTGAACAAATCAATCCTAGAGGTTAACTAAAGGATGAAAATTTTCTAGTGGTATAGACTCTGGGATTTAATTCCTAGACTAATAATTTATTGGATACCTGTCTCCTATGCTCACAAATGTCATTGGTAGTTACCAGAACATCGAGGCATTATAAGTTTATAAGTAAGCAGATGACCTCCTTGCATCTGTATCTATAACACTGAAAGGATTTCTGAGAAGCACAAACCCATATTATGTATTGAATATATCCAGGGAGCTGAGAATCAATTGTTTAAAACTGAGAGAGGGAAAGGAAAGAAAAAGGAGGATTCATACTTACCATTTATCAGAGAATCAATTTTAAAGTAGTCAGAGGGGCTTTCCTTTCAGAATTTGCTGTTGGTAGTAGTGACTTTTTAAGTATGAACACAAAGGCAGTACCTTTTCTTTTTCTACAAGAAGGATTTAGAGTAATGTGTAAATCCAACAACTCAGGATCATTTAAGTAACGCCAGTCTCCTATGTATACTGCCCCCAAAAAAGATAAAACAAGATTTTTCTCTGACCTTTCAAGAAGCTCAGGTTGATTTGTCTAAAGACATTTTCAGGTTAGAACTTAATGAGGGGAAGATGAGAAAATAGTGATTTTAACATATTGAGATGGGGGTTAGAAATACATAGGGCCCTCATTCCCATGGAATGACACATCTCTGGAGATTAGTTTCTTGGTGGAAGACACAATTAATGACAAAGCAATTAAAGCCTTTAGGAAAGATCCCAAGCGATCAGGATCTGTGAAGAGTAAATAGATATGAAGTCAGAAATAGGTATTATTGGTTGTTGAATGCAAATATTCACAATTATCTTGTCAAGTAATTACTTGCAAAGAAATCATATTATGTCCTAGGAAACTTCATGCATACCTGCCCAAATCTGTCTTTGGAATCAGAGCTGAAAATTGCACCAGCCTGAGCTCCATCACCAAAACAAAGACAATCCTTCTATTCTGACTGTCACCACATACTTGATCCTGCATTATCATTAACAAAGACAGTTTCCTAACAGACTTTCCTTCCTTCCTTCTTTTCTTTCCCCTTTCTTTTCAATTGCTACTCAAATCACTGCAAGACACTTTGCTTATGAATCAATCTACTCTTGTCACTCTGCTCAAAATCTTTCAATGGCTGCTTAGGGGTAAAATGTATATGTTATCTGGCATTCAAAACTCTTTGTAATCTGATAAGACCTAACTTTTCTAGCCTTATTTCATACTTCCCTCCAGGCATTCTATAGGACAGTAAAAGCAGACCA
>CM053771.1:137285009-137315827 GCA_028658325.1 Potorous gilbertii | reverse complement strand
ACTGAGAGGAGAGAGGATGAATTGGAATGGGGCAAATTATCTCTCATAGAAAAGGCAGGCAGGAGAATTTTTAGTGGAGGGAAGAAGAGGAGAGCTGAGAGAAAAAAAAGAAACATGAAGTTTACTCTCATCACATTCGACTAAAGAAGGGAATAAAATGCACACTCATTTTGGTCTGAAAACCTATCTTAAAATACAGGAAAGTGGGGGAGAAGGAGATAAGCAGGGTGGATGGGGATGATGGAAGGAAGGGCAATGGGAGGAGGGAGCAATTTGAAGTCAATACTCTTGGGGAGGGACAGGATCCAAAGAGAGAATAGAAGCAATGGGGGGCAGGATAGGATGAAGGGAAATATAGTTAGTCTTACACAACACATCTATTATCGAAATCATTTGCAAAACTACACAGATATAGCCTATTGAATTGCCTGCCTTCCCAAAGGGAATGGGTGGGGAAGGAGGGATGGGGAGAAGTTGGAACTCAAAGTTTTAGGAACAGCTGTTGAGTATTGTTCTTGCTACTAGGAAATAAGAAATACAGGTAATGGAGAATAGGAAGTTATCTGGCCCTCCAGGACAAAAGAGAAGATGGGGACAAGAGAAGGGAGGGATGATAGAAGAGAGGGCAGATTGATGATAGAGGAAATTAGAATTCTCAATTTATTGGGGTGGGGGAAGGGGACAAATGGGGAGAAAATTTGTACCCCAAAATTTTGTGAAAATGAATGTAAAAAATTAAATAAATAAATTGATATTAAAATCTTTCTCCGGCTCTAGAAAATATTCTTCCCTTCAAAGTTTTCGTCAAGGCAACCTTAACGTCTTTATTCCTCAGACTATAAATGATGGGGTTTAGCATGGGTACCACATTTGTGTAAAACACTGAAGAAACTTTGCCCTGATCCTCAGACCCTGATGAAGTTGGCTTGAAATACATGAATAAACCTGACCCAAAGAAAAGAATGATCAAAATTATGTGGGAGCTACACGTGCTGAAGGCTTTGAACCTGCCTTCTCTGGAATTGATATTAAAGACACTGAACAGGATGAGAACATAAGAGGTGAAGATGGTGACACTAGGCACCATAATATTAGTGCCCACAACAATGAAAACCAGCAGTTCATTGACATAGGTGCTGGTATAAGAGAGGTGGAGGAGAGGGAGTATGTCACACATGTAATGGTTTATGACGTTGGCATGACAGAAGTACAGTCTCAGCATGGATCCAGTGTGGGCCATCGCACCAGCAAACCCCATTGCATATGCCCCACCCAATAGCCATAAACAGACCTGATTAGACATAGTAATATTATACAGCAATGCATGACACATGGCGACATAACGATCGTAAGCCATTATTGTCAACACATAACATTCAGAAATACCAAAAAGCAAATGTATAGCTGAGCCATACATCCTGAATAAGAGATGATGTTTCTCATTAGGACAAAATTCACCAGCATTTTGGGAGTAAAGACAGAGGAATAACAGAGATCTATGAAAGATAAGTTGAAGAGGAAATAGTACATAGGAGTGTGAAGCTGGGAATTCATCCTGATTAAAATCATCAATCCCACGTTTCCCGCTATAGTGATCACATTAGTCCCCGTAAATATGAAGAACAGGGGTAGCTGAAGTTCTAATTGATCTGTTAAGCCTGCAAGGATGAACGCAGTCACTGAAGAGGCATTTTCCAAAGTCATTTTCCTCTTAAAGAATCTATGAGGAGGGTAAAAAGTTATGCTAGAAGCAAAATACATTCAGCAAACCCTCATCTGAAGTTATTAAAAAGGAGCAGTTCTGGAAGTGTCGCCATCCCCTGCAGGTGCTGTTCTTTTAATCACAAAAATACGCAGGGATTTTGACTGGGGTGAGTAACCAGCTCCATGACTTGGATGATTGTAG
This sequence comes from Potorous gilbertii, assembly GCA_028658325.1. Classification (NCBI taxonomy): domain Eukaryota; kingdom Metazoa; phylum Chordata; class Mammalia; order Diprotodontia; family Potoroidae; genus Potorous; species Potorous gilbertii. The sequence goes on along the minus strand of CM053771.1, from coordinate 137,313,921 downwards.
AGAACTCTTCCTGAGTTTCCCTGCAGAAAATCAAAGCAAAAGGAAGCCAGGAAAATGACAATAGTTTCTCCAGTCCCCCACAGTATCCCCTTCGCTGTCCATCTCAGGAGAAACCTTAACGACTTTTATTCACTTCAGGGGTGATGAAGTAGTACCTCAAAGAGCTCTGCAAATGTCTATGGGAAAAGCGTTATTATTAAGAAAATGTTACTTATTAGCAATATTACCAATAAGGTTATTGGTAAGAAAAATCATAATTTTTAATATTAATAAACACTGACATGGCACCTAATATGTGTCAAACACTGCCTTACATGTATTATATCATTTGATCCTCCTAACAACCCCAGGAAGTAGGTGTTACTCCTATCCCCACTTTATAGTTGAGAAAACTGAGGCAAGCAGAGATTAAATGACATTGTCCAAGGTCACACAGCTTGTTAGTATCTCAAGCTATATTTGAACTCAGGTCTTTCTGACTTAAAGCCCAGGGTTCTTTCCATTGCCCCATTCAGCTGCCTGCAGATTGGATCCAGAGTCCCTTTCTCAGAGTCCTATGGGAGTAAGGGAATATTGGGGTTCCAAGTTCTCATTATCTTTTCATGTTCTAATCCCCACTCCCACCTCGAGTTTACCAAAAGACTACACGTATAGACATATATATATATATATATACATATGTATATATGTATATATATGTATACATATACACACATACATATATACTCACATGTAGGTATGAGTCAGTGATGAATCTCAGGAACATTATATTTTGAAGAATCCTCAAATCTCTTGATTGGCAAAGCAGGGAGAACAAAATAGAAAGAAAAGTCAAAAATGAATATTTTACACACTCACCTTTCTTTTGTCTAAACATCAGTGATGGTCTTTACTGGTTTTGAGCCCCGGGATACTGAAGGAGAAACAATTCAAATAATCATGACGAGAGATTCTTCTTCTATTTCCTTTTCTACTGAACCAATCAGAGTATAAGCCTCAGCCTCTGAACTGAATAGAGAGATGTTTTGAGCTATGAAGATCACAGTTTCTGACTGAATTTACCTGGGGAGTGCTCCAGATTTGAGGTAGGAAATAGTGCCCAGAGACGTCATCATAGTCAAAAGGTGATAGAAAACTGGAAGTTTTATTCTGGATATGATATTCTCATGTTCTATATTGAAAACACAAAGAGGATCTGACAGATTCTCTCCTTGGAATCAGGTTCTTCAGGGAACAGTAATTACAATGTCCATGTTTACACACTGTACCACAGAACTTTTTTTTCTCCTAAGGGATTCAATCTACTCCACCTTTAAATTTACACATGGGACATCTCGTATTTTCTTCTAAATTTGGTTCTCAGAATTTCTTTCTTGAACAACATTTATGCAGACATCATATCTAGGACTTCTCTATATGAATTAGAGAATAAAGGAAAAGTATGAGATCTGAGCATTACAGCCTCAAATAGATCTCAAGAAGATACATGGGAGTATGAGTTGTTTCTATGCTCCTGGCAACACAGAAGCAAGAGAGTTAGAATGAGTTATCCTACTGGTGTCCATGGGAAATAATGCCCCTCACCATGTATAATCCTAAAGTCAGATTCATTAAGGTTTTAAAGAATTTAGATCTTCTGCCCATTGTGCACCATTTGGATACATGAGAGCTTATGCTAACAACACACATAGGAACACACACAAATGCATGCACACACACAAATATGCATGTTGTACTTAGTGCTAAAGGTATATATTGATCTATCCACCCCCAACCCCAACAAAATGTGAATTCCTTCAGGTTGACACTTGTTTTGATTTTTGAATACAGAAATTCAATTTTGCTTTGTGATAAGAGTAGCATATCAATACTCCACTATTGTGATGCATCCTTTTGCACTATTCATTCTATTATGGTTCCTAGAAAAAAAATACTTTTAAAACCACTTATTTAACCTCTATTAAAGGCCAAAACAAAAATCCTGGAAAATTAAACAAGAAAATATCAAAAATGAAAATATAAAAAATAAAAGAACTTCAATGAATAAAGAGCTTTTGAAGAAAAAAATAAGATTAATCAATATCTAATTCAATTTCTTTGAGATTTTAACTTTATTAGAGTCTAAATAACCTGTTTCTCTCATGTTGCAGATATGAAAACTGAGGATAAGGGAATTTAGGAATTATCCATGATTACAAAGATAGTAATATAATAATTCAAACATTAGGTTTTCAGACTCAAAATCTAGAATAACTTCTATATAAATATGATATGCACATATAGAAATATGAAAATGCAAGTTGGTCTCCATTAATAGGTATTTTTCATTTCATTTGTGTCTGTTTCAATGATAATTTTAGTTTAATTTCTTTTAATTATGTGAAATTTACCATTATTTTATCTAATTACTTTGTGTTCCATTTGCATTAAAATTGCCCTCAACTGTATAAAATTTGTAGGTCAACTTTGTGTCTATTAAGTTAACATAGACAGCACTTGAATATTGAATGCCTCTCTAGTTATTTAATTCTTCTTTACTTCTATGAAATTATTTTTCTATTTATATCAACCCCAGCTACGTGTTAGTGAGCTAAATCTCAAAGAATTAGTGCATTTGTTACTATCCTAAACACCATCTGTCTTTCAGTCTATTCTCTTGTTTGTGTTTCTATGGAGATAACGGAAAATGTGAACTTCATTTGTCATTGTACACCATTTCAAGTTATTTATCTGAATTAAATTTTTTTGCCAATTATTTTGGATTTGCTTAGTAAAACAACTTGTCATCTACAAATTCTTCATTTCCTATTTTCCACTTCTCATTTCCTCAATTTTTTTATATTATCATATTGCTATATGTAGTATTTCTAGGATTATGGCAAGTATTAAAAATGATAATAGGCATTCTGGTTTTCCCTTGGTCTCAGTGGGGGAGCTTGACTGTAAATAATATTAACATTTGGTTTTAAATATTATTTCTTAAAAATGTAATGAAGAAAAGCACTTATGTTCCTCTTTTTAAAAGTTTTCAACATGAGTGCTGAGCTTTGTCAATTTTATCAACACCTATTGATACAACATGTTTAGGATTTTTGTAATCATAAGTTCATTTTTAAAAATTTTGTTTAAATTAATTAATTAATTAATTTAAGTGTTCTACAATCACTACCAAAAAGTTTATATTTTTACCCCTCCGCCTACCTCCCACCACCCCTCTCCCTCCCCAAGATGCCATACAATTTTATATATGATCTACCATATACTTACCTATTGAATACATTTTCACTATAGTAATGCTGTATAAACGAACTAAAATAAATGGAAGAAATCATATAACAAATCAAAACATAATACACACACATATACAAACAAGATCTGCTACATTCTGCAAATGAATTCCATGGTTCTTTCTCTGAGTGTCGTAGAAAACCGTTGGGAGATATTATTATTATTTTTTTAATTTCTTGTGTTATTATGAAGTTCCAAGTCTACCAGAAAAAACTGTCACACACTGTGGTCATTGCTGTGCACAAATTTCTCCTGGTTCTACTCCTTTTGCTCAGCATCAGATCATGTAAGTCCTTCCAGGACTCTCTGAAGTCTTCTTGTTCATCATTTCTTACAGAGCAATAGCTCCATTACATTCATGTACCACAACTTATTCAGCCATTCCCCAACTGATGGGCATCCCCTTGATTTCCAGTTTTTGACAACTACAAAGAGTGCTGCTATAAACATTTTTTGCACATGTGGGACCCTTTCCCATTTTTGTAATCTCTTGAGGATACAGTCTTAATCGCGATATTGCTGGGTCAAATGGTATGCACATTTTTGTAGCCCTTTGGGCATAGTTCCAAATTGCTCTCCAGAATGGTTGGATGAGCTCACAGCTCCACCAACAATGAATTATTGTTCCAGCTCTCCCACATCCTCTCCAACATTTATCATTTTCCTGTTCTATCATGTTTGCCAATCTGATAGGTGTGATGTGGTACCTCAGAGTTGTTTTGATTTGCATCTCTCATCAATAGTTGTTTAGAGTATTTTTTCATATGATTAGAGATACCTTTAATTTCTTCCTCTGAAAATTACCTATTCATATCCTTTGACCATTTATCATTTGGAGATATTATTTTTCTAATAAAATATTTTTGCACTCCTAGTATAAATGCAACTTCCTCATAGGGAATAAATTTGTGATATATTTTTACAAATTCCAGGATTTTATTTAAAATTTACATCAGAACTGACAACTTATATTTTGTCTTTGTTTCATTTTTTCTGCCTTATAAACTCCCTGTTTGCATACTAAGTGAATAGTTTTGTAAAAGGAATCTGATAAACTGGTATTTTCATTTTTGATAATAGTATTTTTTCTTTGTAGCATAAAAATAAATAGATGTTAAATGTCTACTCAAATTCATTTTTAAGTCAGTCTGATTCTTGACTAGAGTTTACCATGGAAAGCTCTTCATGGGGGTAGCTAGGTGGCATAGTGAGTAGAGAATTGGACCTGGAGTCAGGAGGACCTGAGTTCAACAGTACAACCCCAGACACTTGACACTTACTAGCTGTTTGACCTTGGGCAAGTAACGTAACCCCAATTGCCTTGACTTCCCCCTCCAAAAAAAAAGTGTTTTATGAAATTTATTTTATTTCTCTTATATTTAATTGCTTCAGCTATTGATTCTGTATTTTATTAATTTTTTTATCTTTCACATTTCATTAAAATCTTCAGTACTGTTAGCATTGCACATGTTTACACATGTGTAGAGTTTAATAACTATTTTAGGAAAGAAACTTACTTTCCTTTTCATTTGTTATATTTTGTTTTCTATTTCTGAAGCTTTTTCCTCACAAGAACCAAATTTCTGATTTACCATTTCTCTTGATCTTTTCAAAAAAATGTGTTTGCTTCATTTATGCTGTTATATTCTCAATTTTTAAATTTTGTCTTTGCATATCAAAATAATTTCTTGTGCTTTCTTCAATGAATTGATTAATCATTGCCCTTATATTTTTAGCAGTATGCTCACCACATTGAACCCTAGTTTTCCAAGGGTCTTAATGTAAATTTTCAAGGTGATATACCTTTTTAAAATTGTTTAATTTTTACTTTTGAACATTCAGTTTTAAAGAATTTTGGGCTCTACAATTTCCCCCTCTTCCCTTCTTCCTCCCCAACATGTCAGGCAATCTCATATAGACTATATAACCATATTCAACATATTTCTACATTAATCATGTAAAAGGAGAGCAGAACAAGAGGCAAAAGCCATGAGAAAGAAGAATAGTGTACTTTGATCTGTAATCAGACTCCACATACTCCGGATGCATTTTCTGTCATTCAGTATTTTAAAAAAAGAAAGAGGAAAACTAAATTACTAGAATCAAAAATGAGAAAGAACTCAAAACAAAAGAAAAGGAAATGAAGGAAATAATTATTAGTTCTATCTGTCTTTAAACTTAAAATTTAAATGAAATGGATGAATAATTGTAAAACATAAAATGCTCAGATCAATGAAATTATACAGAATTTAAGTAACCCAATTCCAAAAAAAGAAACTGAATGAGCCATAAATGAATACTCAGAAAAAAAAAAAAAGCTCCAGGACTTTGTTTTATATAGAATTTTACTTTGAATTTACAATTGAATTCTATGAAACATTAAAATAAAAATTAGTTCCAATAGCATACAAAAATAACAACAAAATGGATTCCATTATATTAGTTTCTATGATATAAATATGGCCATGATGTTTAAATCAGGGAGAGAAAAAAAGAGAATTGAATTGACCAATACATTTAATTGTCATTAATATAAAAATTTAGACAAAATGTTTGCAACAAGGAAGGATACAGTAACATAAAAAAAAGATTATGCGTTAGAATTTATACCCAAAATGAAGGGTGGTTCAACATTTAGAGCACTATAAACAGAAAAGATTCTATTAATGATAAGTACAACACAATTATGAGATTTTTATCACTCCAAGAATAAAGCATTTTTAACAAAATACAATGCACACTTCAGTTTTTTAAACCACATAAAACATATTCGTAAATATACTTTACCTTAATATTGATAAGAAATCACTATCAAATACCAGTTGGGACAATTATATAAAAAATGGAAATAAACTAGAGACTTTTACAAAAATTTCAGGGCAAAAGCAAGGATGCCCATTATTTACCACTGTTCCTTAAAAAAATAGTAGCCTTAGCAATAAGGAAAGAAAAAGAACAATGGGAATTAGTGAAAAGAAGAGAAACAAAATTATTTTCCCCAGAATAACATTTTTTTATGGCAACAGAGAGATATAATTCTCATTTATAACTCCTCTTAGAGAAGAGGAAATCAGCAATCACTGGTAATTTCTTAACAGAAGTCCTGTTAACAGAAGATTGTTATGGAAAGTAATTCCTCCCACCATTGTCTGACTGGGTGGCAGGACTAGAGGAGCAAAAGTTTAATTAGCACAGAGTGAAGAGCATTTCCTACGTGGCTAGCAATCTGTAGAACAAAAGAACATACACCTGTATTGAGTTTTACTCAACATTGTTGGGGTGAGCCTATCTGGTGAGACTATTTAGCCACTTTTATTGTTTTGGAGGTTGTCATGGGGACAAGACATCATCAATTAATTAGGTGGGAAGAGAGTATCTTAGACTTGGGTTTATAATTTCTTCTCTCAGAAGCTATTGAAGATCAAGTCGATTTGACCCAAACCAAATAAATAGAGACAGAGAAATAAAGAATGCTGGCCTTGGGATAAGGAAGCATACAGGTTCAAGTCCCACTTTTGATACTTACTACCTGTATGAGCATGGGTACCGAATCTGAGTTTCTTTTCTGTAAAATAAGAATAAACATCTGAAGTACGTGCCATGATTTATTGTTGTGAGATTCAAATGCGTAAGTATCTACAATGCTTTGAAAACTTTAAAGAGCTATAAGAGTTATCTATTAATAATGGCTCATATGTAAGAGAGTAACTTATGGTTTCCAAAGGACATCTGAAAGCTTCACTTATAGGAACTATACCTTTGGAAATTTGGGTTAGGGTTTAGATTGGCTAAGAGTTGGTTATTCATCAGCCTGTTCTGTTTCGGAGGAAATTCACTCTTGTCTCTCATTCTCCTTCTATGATAAAAGGAAAAAAGGTTGTTCAAGGAGGACTAGCACTTCTGGAAACCTCATCCACCTTTGGTGTTCACCTCAGGTAATGGTAGTTTAAATGGAAAATCTTTCACATTCATTAATAGGCCCATGTGACCCGCCTGGATCACAAGGAAGTCTGAGCTACATAAGTCTGAGTCACATGGAGCCTGTGGTGAGAGGAGTTTGCTTAATGGGTGGAACAGAAAAAGGTGAAGCTAGAGTAGAACTGAGAAGAAGTTGGTCTTGAGTGTAGACAGAGCTAGGAAGGATGCAGACTGTTGGCTAGTGTGAGCGATTTTGTCATTGTTTGTGATTTCGTTTAATGAAGACTGTGATTTGTTTAGTGGAGCTGGTTTGTGGGAAGTCTAGCAGGGGGATTACTTGGGAATGGTGTTGTCCAATGCTTTGTTGGTGTGATGGATTTGGGTCTGAATAAATGTGTTGCTTCTGCCTTCCATGTGGAGAGTCTGTGGTATTTACTCTTTGGGGTACAATTTCTTCGACTGAAAAACTAATGGGGGGAATGGCAATGATTTAAATCCTCTTGCATCCCTAATATTCTTTCTTTTATTCACATTGTGAAACCTTGGAAATTTAACTTCTAGTTGCAGTGTTCATTGTACCACAAAATATTATCCACAAAAATGACATTTTCATACATAATTTCAAAATAGAAGAAACATCCGTTTTCAATATAAGGGGAAGATGAATCCATAGGTGAATTTCATCGTTATTCTATTCATCTGATATGTAAGCCAGGGTTATTGTAAGGGGATGCAGATGTGGGAGGAGAGATACAGTCTCCCCTATGTCTCCAAAGCATCTCTGAGTTGGGGTTCAAATCAATTATATGTGTAGGACAGAGTATTTGCTTTGTGAAATTCTCTCTCTCTCTCTCTCTCTCTCTGTCTGTCTCTCTCTCTCCTTGCAATCCCAACTTCCACCAAACCAGTTGTTCTGATATTTTTCCCTTCAATAGTATGTTCTTTTTATGACATTCTTCAAGGCAATTTTGACGTCCTTGTTTCTCAGACTATAGATAAGGGGGTTTAGCATGGGCACTATGATAGTGTAAAACACAGAGGACACTTTCCCCTGATCCATGGAACTGACTGAAGATGGCTGTAGGTACATGAATCCACAAGAACCAAAGAAGACACCAACTGCTGCAAAATGGGAGCTGCAGGTGCTGAAGGCTTTTGATCTGCCTCCTCTGCATTGAATTTTTAAAATGCTAGCAATGATTAAAACATAAGAACAAATAATGGTCAATGTTGGCAAAAAGATATTAAATATGCTGCAGACCAGATTCACCATTTCGGTGACATATGTGTCAGAACAAGAGAGCTGCAAGAGTGGAAAGATGTCACAGAAGTAATGGTTAATGGCATTTTTCTTACAGAAGAGCAGTCTAAGCAAGCAGCCTGTGTTAGCTGTGGCCCATACCAAGCCCAATGAATATACCCCACTCACCAACTGTGAGCACACTTGAGGAGACATCATAAGGTTATAAAGAAGGGGATGACATATAGCAACATAGCGGTCATATGCCATCACAGCCAACATGTGACATTCAGATACTACAAAAAAGGCAAAAAAGTAGAACTGTGTCATACACTCAGGGTAGGAGATGGTGTTTTTCTTTGATAGAAAGTTCCCCAGCATTTTTGGAATAATGACAGTTGATTGACAGAGATCAATGAAGGACAAACTGCACAGGAAATAGTACATGGGAGTGTGAAGATGAGAACTGAGTCTAATCAACATGATCATGCCCAGGTTCCCCACCACTGTGAAAACATAAATCCCTAGGAACAGGAAGAAGAGGATCAGCTGGAGCTCAGGCTGGTCTGTCAGCCCTATGAGGATGAACTCAGTCACTAGTGAATAATTTCCTTTCTCCATTCTAGTTGATTGTAGCGTAGATTGAGACAAGAAACTGGAAACATGAAAGAAAAACAAACAACAAAGAGGATGTCCTCATTATTACCTATTTCTAAAGGTAGCTCAGACAGAAGAATAAAATTGTGTACAGTTGCGTAATCTTTTTGTCTAATTCTGCTTTCCTAATAAACAGGTAGTGACCTTCAGTTTTCACATTCGTATAAATAATGTACAATAACCTGTTGGCAGCATCTATGCCTGATCTTCTCTCTAACATATAACAATAACTGTTTCTATTTCTATAACCATTCGTAGTTTCAAAGTTCATTGCCCACACCCTATAGTATGTGCAACAAGGAAGGATTACATGTATAAAACTCCTACAGAATATTGAGGATCTAGTTCTCACAGTAAATATAAGAAATGTAACCAGAATTAATTCTCACTTGATACCAATTATGGTAGTGGTTATGCTGAGTTTTAAATGATGTGTTTCTACTATTGTTAAAACAGTTACTAATAAACAATAATACTTTTGAAATGATCAAACACTCACCCTCCGGCATTGGATCTTAGAGTCTCTTCATCCAAACAATCCTCACAGATCAGTATCTTCTCTGAAGTTTGATATAATCTAAGTACAGAGGTTCCAACGCTTTTTAGTGTGGAAGAGAATTATGGCGCAGAATAATCTGCAATGCTTTGAGAATTTATTTTACTTGTAGATGATTATCCCCAATTGCTACTTTATCCAGAGTATTCTTTTTAGATGAAGGGAAATAAATAGTATTTTCACTGTCAACAGAGATCCTGATGATGTTTCTTACAGTTTTAAGGGTAGTTGATAGGAATCCTGGGACCTCATTTTTAATACACAGATAGAGGCTTCCAGAGACTTATCTCCCAAGGGATCACTCTTTTCAGGGAAGAAGTCATTAATATTTTGCTCTAACTTTTATTTTTTTCATTTATTTTCGATTGTATTTGAATTTACTTTAAATGTAAATACAACATAAGACAAGAATAAAAACCATTGTGAAATACACAAGGGATCATGAGAGGACTCAACATAAAGCAATAAATTTACATTTTAAGAAAAGTTATATAGTTAATATTATATATTATTTTCAAAACTGTCTCTCTTTTATTGACTTCCGTGTATGTTTTCTTTTGTCCTCTGCTATACATCTTTCCTTTGTTTTCTCCCTACTTTCTCCCTTAACAGAAGGTTACAATTAGATATAGAATAAAGAAAAATATATACATACATAGATACATGTATGCACATATACACATACACATACACATACACATATGTGTGTTCAGTTCAGGGAGAACTGAATTCAACTCTGATCGCAATTGCTCACTAACTGTGTGGCCCTGGGCAAAGTAGTATCACTTGTCTCTGCCTCCATTTTCTGCACTGTAATGTGGTGATAAAAGTGTCACCAACATTCCAGAGTTGTTATAAAGATCAAAGGGTGTCATATTTGTACACTGGGCATAGTATAGTGTCTGTTCCATCACCAGAGCTCAGTAAATGCCTATTCCTACCCCCTCCTCATGTGATTTGAGCCACCTCCTTAGGCCCCAGTTTCCTCAACCGTAAAAATAGGACATTAGCCTGACTGGCTCTGACCTACATGGCATTCATATGGTGGGTTCTGAATAAACAGTTCCTATCTGTTCCTGTGAAATGGAACTGGCACCTGACAAAGGCTGAAGATGATGATGCCAGGGCTTCTGGAGACAAAGACTCCCTCACACATTCAAGTCCCAAGCAGGATGGAGGGTGATCTGCATCTGGCTCCTTTGTGTTGTTGATTCCCTGGGTCCACCCCAAGTCAATCCACACCAATGTGCATGAAACAAGCCTTCCACTCTAGAGTCAGGCCATTCTGTGGTCAAGTCCAGCAGACTGCCAAAGCACATCTTTCAGAGGTTAGAAACTGGATTGTCTTCCTTAGGCTGAGTTGACCCAGGGGAAGAGATGACCAGGACAGGCTGAGGGGCAGACCAGGATCCTAGGACCCCAAAGACCACACGATTGAATCTTATGGCACTCCCCATAGTAGTCAGAATCATGGCCCACTAGGAAGAGCTACCTGCAATGAGAAGGGGCTGATCCAGAGCCTTGAGACAATCTACCTCCAGATAGAGCATCTTGTCTTCAAGGGTTTATGCAAATCTTGTATGAAAGTCAACTAGACAGAAGTTCCCTATCACCTGTCCAATTTCCTCCTCACCGGCTCTGTTGATGGAGTTCTTGACATGGATCTGGAAGGGATGGTACATTGCTCCCAGTGAGGGACTGGCATGTATAAAAGTCTCATACATGACCAAATTGTAGGGTCTCTCGTATGACTCCCCAAATGGCAGATCAGCCAATAGATGTCAGCTGTGAGCTCGGCCAAGCACAGTTTGGGACTCTCTGTTCTGCCCCCACCCCCATCACTTCTACTTTCCCCTAAGGACCCAGCCGCACCAAGTCAGTCTGACTTCACAAGCTGGTCTCCCTGATCAGGTGGGCAGCATTGGCTAGAGCTCTGGAATTTGTCCTTAGAGTGGTGACATGTGGGTCCTGATATCACCCTGTTCAGGTGCGGAGAGTTCAGGGGCCTATACTTACCTGCTGGTGCTGGAGAGTCACAAGACAAGTGGAAGCAGAGAGCATGGAAAGGACAAGCAGAAGCAGAATAAGGCTCAGGGCAGGGGCTCCTAGTGTCCAGCAGACCTAACCATACAGGTAGGAGGGGCTCTGAGATTGGTCCAACAGCTCAAACACCAACATCACAAGGGACTCAGAGGCCCATCGCTAATCTGGTCTATGGCAGTCTCATGTAACTCAATGTCCAGGCTAGGCCAGCCTGGTACTAGTTGCCCCTAAGGTAGCAAGTGGAATATAGGGTGTGTTCAGGGAAGACCAGTACCTTTGGTGTGATGACTGCCAAGCCCTTTTCAGGACTCTTTTCACCTTTGGTGCCCAGTTGTTCCACCCAATTCTCATTTGTGGCTCCAAGAAGTTGCAACATGTGCAGCAGCCACACCCCAGTAACCATTTTGGCAGATGGGCAAAACCAGGTTAAGGGTAACCAAGGGATCTCAAGCACACTGTTGAGTTGGAGGGGTGTCTACCCCAAGTATGTGAAGATTTCCCCTGGTGGAATGGGCAGATGAAAACAATTCATTCCCACAGATATGAAGGCAGCTGAAGCAGGCGATGTGGAGCACTTAGAGCTTGGTAAGACATTGAAGACACCAAGGTCATCCACTGCATCCTAAGCCATTGCCAGTTTTCTTGATTCTGTCCTTCCACTGGACTATGATGACTGGAGGAGAGAGTGAGGCTGATGACTTTGTGCAACTCTACCTCACTTAAATCCAATTTACATATGAATCAAAAGACATCACCCATACCATTTTACTATTATGCCTCAAAGTCCTGTGGCAATAAGCAAGTGATGAAGCAGGAGTTGCAGGTACAATGGGAGCTGTAATAACAATCCTACATGCATCCAGCCCAGACCATAGGGTCATTTCTCACTGGAAGTAGCAGTGGGACTCGACAGCTCCCTGGGTGTCTCAGCAGCCTTTTAAGGATTGAACTGCTCAACTCCTGCTGTGATGAAAAGAGCTAGAAAAGGTGCCTTGAAATTGTCTGCTCATCTAACTCTGGCCTGATTACCTTGGCAAGTGGGGAATAACACTCTATGGTGGAAACACAAAAAGATGTGCAAAAACATCTGCAAAGATGATTCCACTCACTATTGGCACATGGAATGTGTGCACACTTATAGACAACACAAAATCCAATAGACCTGAAAGAACTGCTGTTGTTACAAAATAACTGAACAGATATTGCTTCCAAATAGCAGCCCTGAGTGAAACAAGGCTGGTAAATGAAGGCCAGCTTACTGAGGTTGGAGCTGGATAGTTATTTTTTTCTGGAGTGGCCAAAGTGAAGGGGAGTGCTGTGAAGTTAGTGTAGGTTTTACAATGAAAACTAATCTAGTCAGCAAACTGGTACGTCCACCAAATGGAGTGAATGACAGGCACATAACAATGTGATTGCTACTTGCAGGTAAATGCCATGCCACCATCATCAGTGCCCATGCTTCTACCACGATGATCCCTGAAAGGTCAAAGAAAAATTTTGTGAAAAACTAGAGACACTTATGATCAATATGCCAAAAGAGGACAAGCTTATAATTCTGGGTAACTTTAATAGTACACTAGGCTCAGACGATCAGACTTGGCAGGAAGTCCTAGGGAGGAATGGAGTTGGAAACAGCAACAGTAATGGTCGTTTAGTGCTGAAGAGTTGTGCATTTCATGACCTTCTCATCATCAACCTCATTTTCCATTTATCTAAACACAATAAAACTTCATAGATGCACCCTTGCAGCAAACAGTGGCATCTCATAGACTATGTGATTGTAAGGAGAAGAAACAGACAAGATGTGGGAATGAAAAAGGCAATGTGTGATGCAGAGTGCAGTGCTGATCATAGACTTATCCTTTCCCAGATTAATGAATGAAGTATATTCATTAAAAGTGCTGCCCCCAAGGCAAAATGACTACCAGGAGAATTAATGTCAGAAAATTAGAGCTCTTCTCTGAGTGTGAACAGTTAGTTGCTAATTTGGAGGGAAACTTGAGTCAACACACTGTTGGCAACAATGGAGCAGAAAAGGAGTGGGTAGCTTTCAGAGATTTGGTGTCCACACTGCATTTGCTCATCTGGTTCACAGCACTCCCAAACACCAAGACTGGTTTGACGAAAATGATGGAAAATCTAGAAGCTACTAAATGAAAAACAACAACTCCACAGGATTTAGCAGCAGGATAGTTCATCCATGTCTAAGAAGGCACCATTTAATTCCATCAAAAGTAAAGTACAAGCAAAGCTTAAAGAGATGCAGGATTCCTGGCTCAGTAAGAGGGCAGATGAAACTCAGTTTTCTGATGATAGTAACAATCCAAAACGATTTTAGGATTCCCTGAAAGTATTTATGGACCAATGGTGCATCACAATGACTCAGTGCTGATGGAGTCACATTGATTAATGATAAGGACATGATCTTAGAAAGATGGGCTGAACTCTTCCATAATGTTCTCAACAGACCATCATCAATCAATTCTGAGACCATTGACCTCAAGTTGAAGTCCGTCCCTCCTTAACTAAACTTCCAAATGCAAAAGAGGTTTTGAGCGCCATTAGGCTCCTTTCATGTGGCAAAGCACCTGGTGCTGATTCTATTCCAGCTGACATTTACAAGGCAGGGGGACCATTGCTCATGCAAATGCCTACTAAAGTAATCCAGGTTATATGGCAAGAGGAGACTGTACCCCAGGAGTTCAAGGATGTTTCCATTGTCCATCTCTATAAAGGTGAAGGGAAAGGATTGTCCTGAGACTATCACAGGGAGGTCTTTCTCTTAGTATTTGCTGAAAAAATTCTTTCTAGAGTCCTTCTTAATCAGCTGATCTTTTACCAGGAAGATGGTCTTATACCTGAGAGTGAGTGTGGCTTCAAAAATGGCCAAGAAAGGGTTGATATAGTGTTTACTCCTCAACAACTCCAGGAGAAATGACAGGAGCAGAGCAGAGGTCTGTACACAACATTTGTAGATCTGGTCAAGGCCTTTGACACTGTTAGTCATGAGGGCTTATTGAAAATTACGTAAAAATTTGGTTGCCCAGGGAAGTATATTGATATTGTATGTCAGTTTCATGATGGCATGTTTGCCTGGGTTCTGGATAGTGAACAATGCTCTCATGTCTTCCCAATCACTGATGGAGTGAAATGGGTCTGTGTGCTTGCTCCCATCCTTTTTAGCATAATGTTTACAGTCATATTGTCAAATGCTTTCAATAACAATGAACACAGCATCAAGGTCAACTACTATACTGATGGTAAGTTCTTCAATTTGAAAAGGCTACAAGCCAAGACCAAAGTGGAGGGAGTGTTGGTGCATGATTTTCTGTTTACAGGTGACTGTGCACTCAGTGCAGCCTCTTAAGCTGAGAGGCACCAAAACATGGATCAATTCTGTGCTGCCTGTGCTAATTTTGGTCTAATAATCAACAAACACCAAGGAAACACAAGTGCTCCATCAACCACCACCACACCATCCATACATGGAACCATTGGTTACAACAAATGAAGAAGTTTTGAATGCTGTGGATAAGTTCACTTACCTTGGTAGTGTTCTTTCCAGAGATGTACACGCTGACAATGAGGTTGATGCATGCATTGCCAGAGCTAGCTCAGTGTTTGGGAGGCTCAGAAGAAAAGCTTGGGAGAAAAGTGATATTAGACTGACTACCAAAGTGAAGGTCTTACAGAGCTGTTGTGCTGAACTCATTGTTGTATGCCTGTAAACCATGGACTGTCTACCAGTTCCATGATAGGAAACTGAATCTCTTCCATTTGAACTGTCTTAGGAAGATTCTAAAGATTACCTGGTAGGATGAAGTACCCGATACTGAAGTCCTTGCTCGAACCAAACTGCCAAGCACTCAAACTATGCTTGAGATTGCAAATCTGATACGCTAGCCACGTTGTTTGAATGGGAAATTTATGCTTACCAAAAAGACTATTTTATGGAGAACTCACATGGGACAAGCAATCACATGGTGGTCTATAGAAGCCATACAAAGGTACTCTCAAGTACTTTCACAAGAACTTTGGATTTGATTGTGGGACATGGGAGACATTGGCACAGGATAGTTCAACATGCCATACCCACATCAGAAAAAGTACTGTGTCCTGTGAGCAAAGCAGAATTGAAATAACACTAAGGAAATGTAGGATGTGAAAATTTGGAGTAACCACCTTAAATATTGACATGGACTCTCTGTGCCAAATCTGTGGTAGAACATTCTGAGCTCATGTTGGTCTGATCAGCCATAGTTGTACACATTGAAACTTCAGTTTATCCTGGTGATGTCACTTTGGTCTTCTTCGAGAATGGATAACAACCACAACAACTAACCACCAACCAGGTGCTATGAATATCACATTGGTGCTACAAATGGGTATGGGGATCAGATCACAAAATATCAGACCTCTATTTGGGGACAGAAAGGTAGAGGAGCCAGGTGATGAAATGGGGTACAAACCCACTGATCAGTTAGAGGGTGTGTCAACCACAAGCATGCTAAAGAAATCCTCCATCAGAATGAACAGATGAGAACAATTTGTTTCAAAGGCCATGAAGGTAGCTGAAGCAGCTACTGTGATGTGCTTGCAGCTTGGGAAGACATCAAACATGCAAAGGTCATCCACTGCACCCTGGACCATCACCAGTTCTCCTGACTTTTGTCTTGACATTGAACATAGACGACTTTGGAAGACAGATGGCTGATGACCTTGTGCAATTCTGCCTCACTTAAATCAAATTCTTGCATGGGTGAAGATATCACCCTGTGATGTCCCAAGTCCTCTTGGAAAAGGAAGGACAAACAACAGCAAAAGCAATGATACTGACAATGTTGATAAAAAAAGATGAGGATCGGGTCAAGAAAATGAAGAACAAGAACAAGGAAGGAGAGCACAAAATTGTTGATGAACATGAATCTGACATGTAGAATATCAGGGTGAGTAGAATTCCTTCCTATTATAGTACCAAAATAGAAGATAAATGTGAATGAATCAGAACTTTTACTACCCATTATATGAAAAATATTTGGGTTTTGATGGTGTTAAATACTAAACCAAGCAAAATATGATCAGGCAAAACCTTTCACTTCATTTTACATTCATGACTTTCATACTGCAAAGGTGTGAAATTAAATTTGTGAGTATTTTCTATCTTTATGGAACATTTTCTTCCATTTAAAACATGCCTCCAATACAATAACATTAAGAGCAAATAATTTTAAAATAGTATTTGTTCAGGGAAACATTCTATGACCATTATGGTGTTCTTTCTAACCTTAAACTCATTTTCATTTCTCCTAAATAGAATTATATTATATTTTTAAAAAATAGGAAATCAAGCCAAATATCTTATTTCCTCAATATATAATTTCAGTGGATAAGGGTAATTCACTTAATACACATGGAAGACATCAAATTGCACGACTCCAATGAAAACACATTAGAAAACTCCTTTACTTTCTGGAGTAATTGTTCCAATGATCTAAGGAGAAAATTTGAATTCAAATAAATTTAAATTTATTTGAAAGTTTGAGCTTGAATACAGAGGTCCCATAGATACAATCCGTGAAGGCAATATTTATTTAGCAAGACATTCTGAGCATAAAGATATCAAGGAGAAAGCTATGACTTTAGAAGACTTGTTGAAACACCAAATCAAAATGGGAAGAATGTATTTAAAGTGATTAATGTCTATGACATTCCAAACATAATATATGTGTTATGAATTTTAAAACAGAGTATATTAGATTTTTCAAGTATCACAAAAATCCATGCAATTTTAATGAAATACAAGGATCATCATTCTAAGGCAGTTATAGACAGATGAAGATTTCCATGAAAAAAAGGAGGAGTATTCATAAAACATATGATAAATATGCCAAAAATCTAGAGAAGCAATCAAAGTGGTAGTTATCACTTCATCAAGTAACAGCAAAAATGTGTCATCTGCAGAAAGAACCTGTGAAAGGCCTCATTCTAATAGTTCTCTAATGATGGAACCAAGAAGTCCTCCATGTAAAATATACACATAAATTCATACAATGATATCCAATGTTATATTCAATGGTGTATTACGAATAAGTACTGAATAAATAGCTGAGCTATGTGCATTTGTTTGTGGAAAGAGAAGGAAATTCGGGAACACATCAATATTATCAGAAATTACATAAGATTTAACCTAATGAAAATACTAATCATGAAAGAAAATAGTAGAGAAGGGTGAAGTCAAAATGGTGGAGAAAAGGCAGGGAGCTGATACAAATTCCTCTCCAAACAACCTTAAAACAATGTCTCAAATCACTTTCTGGAGTGACAGTTACATGGAGCCCTCTGAGGGCAGTGGGTGTAAGACCTTGTTTCATTGCACATATAATCAGTTCTGATTCACAGTCTCAGGGTAGGAGGAGCACTAGGGTTTATGTCACCTCCATAGTGGGACCCTAGTCACAGTTCTAGGTGAGGAAGAATGCTTGTGGTCACTTACAGGGAAGCAAGGGCCCTAGTTTTGGGTTCAAGGCAGTAAGAAGCACTAAATTCTTGGAACCATAGCATAGTAGGAGCTCAAGTCACAATTCCAGGGTTATGAGGCAAGAAAGCAACTGAGGCCACATTGCACCAGGGGCCTTGGTCACAATTCCAGTACTGAGAAAAGTATTTATGGTTTCTCACAGGTCAGAAAAACAGTGACCACATCTCTCTTTAGATCATACCACCTTGGAAGAACCAGAAAAACATAATGACACTCATAAATGGCTCTGAAAACAGCAGGATAAAATAACTAAAGTTTGAGATAATACCTTCTTCAAACCATAGCAGTGTCCAACTTTTTTTTGTTGTGTCTAACTTTTCATGGCCTCATTTGGGATTTTCCTGGCAAAGATATTGGAATGGTTTAAAATTTCCTTTTCCTGCTCATTTTACAGATGAGGAATTTAAAGTACACTGAATTAAGTAACTTGCCCTAGATCACACAGCTAGTCTCAGAGGCTGGATTATAACTCAGGGCTTCCTAATTCCAGGCTTGGAGCTTTATGCACTGCACAACCTGGCTACCCATAACTTAACTTTAACAAAGTTTTAAAAATAAATGTTAATTTTTTTTACATGCAACTGGGAAATAAGATAAAGAGGCAATGGTTTATAAAAATCTATCTTACCCTACAGGATATTAGAAAGGGAAAGGGAGAAGAGACGGGGAATAAGAAGACAGATTACAGAAAGGGATAATTAGAATGCATATACTTTGGGGATGGAGAGTGGAGAGATGGGGAGAAAATTTGGAAATCAAAATCTTGTGGAAGTGAACGTCGAAAACTAAAACTAACTAGATAAATTCTAAATATTTGAAAAGGAGAGAAGGGCGAAAGGAAGTTATATGAAATTCAATAGTCAGGGTAAGAAATGATGTAAGGAGTTGTGAATGCCCTGGTTTATACCACATGCTGATTTCTGAAAATGGAACAATTGAAGATGGCAGAGCCTAAGCTCTTAGATGAACTCCTTTAGATACATCTAAAAAGAAAATCTGACCAGATTTTGGAGGGGCAGTATCCAATAGGAGACAGACAGGACAAACTGGAAGGTTCACAGGAAGGATCTGTTCCTCAGGGCTAGAGGAACACACAGTGCACAGCGAACAGGCTGTACCAGCTTGTCGCAGCTGTGACAGGGCCAAGCAGGTAGCAGTCTTGGGTGTGTCAGTCCAGGACAGGAGTCCAGCAGAACCAAAAGAGTGAGAGCTTTGAACTTTAGGTATCTTCAGCAGTTGCTCCTGAGGTTACTAGCCCGCAGATTAAATGTCTATAAGTCACCTACTTGAATTTCTGAGAGCCAAGATGACCAAGTGATCAGTAAAAGCTGCCTCCCCCTCCCCTTGTTGACCTTGAAACAACCATGAAATATTTCCCCAGAAAAATCCTGTTACAGTGGAATCAGCAGAAGGGGCAAAAAGTCTCTAAGCCCATGAGTCTAGGAAAATTGCTAAGGGGGATCCTTCTTGCTGTGGCTGAAGGGGACCAGTGCAGGACCAGAGCTTTCCCAGACAGCTCCACCCCAACAGACTGGGAGGAGATCCTGAGCCCCAGGGAGTGAAGCTGGCAGGGATCCTGCCAGCACCAGGATGCTAAACATACCTCAGCACCCCAGGAGAAATCAGGAAGACACTAGGGCAGTAAGGACCACAAACCACTGATATTGCTTATGCTCTAGCTCAGCAGAGGAGATTTCCTGTGGCGAGATCACCCCTCCCCCACATTTGAACAACCTACCTCCAGGGTAAATCTGGGGAACCCAAAAGACTTCACCTCTACTTTCTCACACTATCCAGCTCAGCATCAGGTAAGCTGCAACACTTCAGCTTCTAGCTGAAAGAACCAGAGGCTACAACACACAAAGCCTTAAGCTCAAGGCACAAGAACTGTGGGACCGAGCCCCTTGTGCCCTAGAAGCAGAGATATACTTTAAAAATCAGAAGAAGGATGGTCATCATCATCATGAGTAAGAGGCAAATCAGAAAAAAAGAGACCATAAAATCTTTCTGTGGCGATAGTGACCAAAACACAAATATCAAAGAGATCAGCATTGAGACTGTACACCCATCTGACACTTCAGAAGGGAATGCCAACTAGTGTGAAGTAGGAAGAGCATTCTTGGAAAAACAGAAGAAAGATTTTAAAAGCCAATTTAGAGATGCAAGAAAAACAGGCCAATGATTTTAAAAACATGAAGAAAGAAATCATAGAAGAATTTAAAAGGAAAAGTGAACAAATGGAAAAGGAAGTGCAAAAACTAACTGGAGAATGTAATCTCTTTAAAGAAATACTTAAATAAATAGAAAAAGAGATGCAAAAGTTAACTGAAGAAAACAATTTAATACAAATTAGAATTGGACAAGTAGAAGCTAATGATTCTATGAGACATTAAGAATCAGTCAAACACAATGAAAAGAGTGAAAAGATAGAAGAAAATGTAAACTATCTAATTGCAAAACCAACTGACCTAGAAAATATATCCAGGAGGGAACATGCAAGAATTATTGGTCCAACAAAAAGCCAAGGTTAAAAAAAAGAACCTGGACAAAATCTTCCAAAATATCATCAAGGAAAATTCCCTAGAAGTCCTAGACTCAGAGGGCAAAATACTCATTGAAAGAATACACCATTCATCTCCTGAAAGGGATCCCAGGCTAAAAGCACCAAGGCATATCATTGCCAATTCCCACAACTATCAGTTGAAGAAGAAAATACAACAGGCAGCCAGAAAGAAACCATTCAAATATTGAGGCGCTACAGTGAGGATCACATAAAACCTTGAAGCCTCTACAATAAAAGATTGACAGAATTGGAACCCAATATTCTGTAAAGCAAAGGAGCTGGGACTACAACCAAGGATCCATTACCTGGCAATGTTGAGCATAATATTTCAGGAAAGGAGATAAGACATTCAATGAAACAAGAGATTTCCAGATGTTCTTGATGAAAAGGCCAGAACTCAATAGAAAGTTCGATCTTCAAACGAAGGTCTCAAGAGAAGAATAAAACAGTAAACAGGAAACAAAGTAATTTGTTACTCAACATGGGTAAACTGCTTACATCCCTATAAGGGAAGATGATACTTATTAATCTTGAGAATTGTGTACTCATTATGAAATATAAAAGGGATATATATATATAAAGAGAGCATGTATAAAGTAAATGATGTGATGATAGAAATGAGATTTAAGGGTGTAAGGGATGATACCATGAGATGTGAAAAGGAGGAGGTAGAAAATGGTGAACTCCAGAGGCAAAGAATTATATTACAGTACAGAGAAAGAGGGGAGGGAAATGAGCATTGTCTGATATTTACTCTCATCTGATTTGGTTCAAAGAGGGAACAACAAACAATAAAATATACAAATCTAACTAGATGTATACTCAGCAGGAAGGGGAGGGGGAAAGAAAAGGGAGGGGAGGCGAAAAAGGAGGGAAGTAATAAGGGTAACGGGGAGTAAAAGGGAGGGGGGCTGAAAGAAGGAAGGGAAGACTGTGGGAGGTAGTGGTCACAAATTAAATCTCTATTGTGGAGGGGAAGGGAGAAGGGAGAACTAAAAGAACAAATGGGGGAAAGAGGATGGAGGAAAAGACACAAGTAGGAATCATAATTGTGAATGTGAATGGGATGAACTCTCCCATAAAATGGAGAGAGATAGCAGAATGAATTAAAATTCACAATCCAACAGTAGGTTGTTTACAAGAAACACGTATGAAAAGGGAGGTACACACAGGGTAAAGATAAAAGGTTGGAAGAGAATATATTATGCTTTATCTGATAAAAAATATAATCACAGGTTAAGTAATCCTAATCTCAGACAAAGCAAAAGCAGATATAGAGATAAGGGAGACTTTGTCTGTGGTCTCCAGGTCTCCTTTATCAAAAGAAATAAGGAAGGAAACCATATCCTGCTAAAACAATATCATTACGATACATGTATACTCCAAGTGGTATAGCATCCAAATACTTAGAGGAGAAGTTGAGGAAATAACAAGAAGAAATAGACAGCACAACTATACTAGTGGGGGACCTCAACCTGTCCTTTTCTGAACTTGATAAATAGAACCTCAAAATAAATAAGAAAGAAGTTAAGGAAGTGAATAAAACTCTGGATGAGGTAGATATGATAGATTTCTGGAGAAAATTGAGTGGGGATAGAAAGGGATATTGCTTTTTCTCGGAGGTACATGGAACATCTACAAAAATTGACCATGTACTAGGGCATAAAACCTCACAATCCAGTGCAGAAAGGCAGAGGGGAATATGGTTTTGATCCCTAAACCAAGAGTCAAAATAGAGAAAGAAAATTATAGACCAATTTCTCTAATGAATATAGATGCAAAAACTTTAAATAAGATTTTAGCAAAAAGAATACAGCAACTTATCCTGATAATAATATACTACGATCAGTTACATTTATACCAGAAATGCAGGGCTGGTTAAATATCAGGGAAACTATTAATATTGTTGATCATATCAACAAGAAAACTAGCAGAATCCACATGATTATGTCAATAGATATAGAAAACGGTTTTGATAAAATACAGCACCCATTTCTGTTGAAAATGCTGGAGAGTATGGGAATAAATTTTCCATAAAATAATAAGCAGTGTCTACCTAAAACCATCTGCAAGCATTACATGCAATGGAAATAAGCTAGATGCATTTCCAATAAGATCAGGGGTGAAATAAGGATGTTCATTATCACCACTATTATTCGATGTGGTACTAGAAATGTTTCCTGTTGCAATAAGAGAAGAAAAACAAATTGAAGGAATTAGAATAGGCAAAGAAGAAACTAAGTTATCAGATGATATGATGATGTTCTTAGAGAATCTCAGGGAATCAAGTAAAAATCTACTTGAAATAATAAACAAATTTGGCAAAATTGCAGGTTACAATATAAACTATACAAATCTTCTGCACTTCTTTATATTACTGTCAAAGCCCAAGAGCAAGAGATAGAAAGAGAAATGCCATTTAAAGCTAGGGAAGACACTATAAAATATTTGGGAGTCTACAGGGCAAAACAAATCCAAAGGACTATATGAACACAATTACAAGACTTTTTACCCACAAATAAAGTCAGATCTACGTAAGCGGAAAAACATCAGTTGCTTATGGGTAGGCCGAGTCAATGTAATAAAAATGACAATTCTACCTAAATTAATTTACTTATTAAGTGCCATATCAATAAAATTATCAGATAATTATTTTCTAGAGCTAGAAAAAATAATATCAAAATTCATCTGGAAAAACAATAGGTCCAGAATATCAAGGGAACTAATGAAAAGAAATGCTACGGAAGGTGACCTAGCTCTACCAGATCTCAAATTGTATTATAAAGCACCAACTATCAAAACCACTTGGTACTAGCTAAGAAACATAAGGATAGATCAGTGGAATATGTTAGCTACTTACACCACAGTACTTAATGAATGTAGCAAACTACTATTTGATAAACCCAATGACCCCAGCTTCTGGGATAAGAACACACTGTTCTACAAAAATTGCTGGAAAAACTGGATAAAGGTGTGGCACAATATGAGCATAGACCAATACCTGACACTGTACACAAGAATAAAGTCCAAATGGGTGCATGATCTGTGTAAGAATATTGATACTGTAAGCAATTTAGTGGAGGAAGGAATAATGTACTTATCAGATCAATGGAGAAGGGAGGAATATTTGACTAAAAAAGAGATAGAAAACAGTATGAAGTGCAAAATGGATAATTTTGGTTATATCAAATTGAAAATTTTTGCACAACCAAATCCAATGCAACCAAGATTAGGAGGGAACCAGAAAACTAGGAAAGAATTTTTGCAGCTAGGGGCTGGGATAAAGGTATCATTTCTAAAATATATAGGGAAGTGGGTCAAATGTACAAGAATACAAGTCATTCCACAATTGATAAATGATCAAAGGATATGAGCAGGCAGTTCTCAGAGGAAGAAATTAAATCTATCTATAGTCATATGAAAAAGTACTGAAAAACACTATTGATTAGAGATACAAATCAAACCAGCTCTGAGATACCAAATCACACCTATCATTGGCTAACATGACAAAACAGGAAGATGATAAATGTTGGAGAAGGCATGGGAAAGTTGGAACACTAATTCGTTGTTGATGGAGTTGTGAGCTGATCCATCCATTCTGGAGAGTAATTTCAAGCTATGCTCAAAAGGCTACAAAATTGTGCATACCCTTTGACCCAGCAATATCACTTCTAGGATTGTATCTCAAAGAGATAATTTAAAAAATCCCACATGTAAAAAAATATTTATAGCAGCTCTCTTTGTAGTGGCCCAAAACTAGAAATCGAAAGGATGCCCTTCAATTGGGGAATGGCCAAATAAATTGCGGTCTATGAATGTAATGGAATACTATTGTTCTATAAGAAATGGTGAACAGGAACACTTCAGAGAAGCCTGGAAAGACTTACATAAACTAATGCTGAGTAAAGGAGCAGAACCAGGAGAACTTTGTACACAGCAGCAACCACTGTGTGAGAGGAATTTTTCTGGTAGACTTAGTACTTCATTGCAATGCAAGTACTTAAAAAATTCCCAGTGGTCTCTTAAGGCAAAATGGCTTCCACATCCAGAGAAAGCAATATGGAATTCAATCGTAGAATGAAACAGATGATTTTCTTTTATATTATGTTTTATTTTGTTTTATGATTTTCCCATTCATTTTAATTCTTCTATGAAGCATGACTAAGGTGAAAATGTATTTAATAGGAATGTATGTATAGAATCCATATAATATTGTATGCCGTCTCAGGGAGGGATTGGGTAGGTAGAGGGAAAGGAGGGGGAGGGAGGAATAAAAAGAAAAGAAAAGCAAAAGAAAACTGATCCTGTTTCCAGCCCAGTCTCAAGGCCATCATCCTTGGAAGCTACCTGGGAGAAGAGCCCTGGCAAGAGCCTCTGCCATGGTGGCTGCCACAGTAAAGACCCAGGAAAAGAAAGTTTTTTTCACCAAAGTTCTGTCACTTGACTCAACACTAGAAAGTAATAGGACTTTATCAGTGCAAGGCATTCACTTTGTTCCTTCACCCGAGGCCCATAGGACCTCTCCCTCTGACTAGAAGTTAAACCTTTCTCTCTACAAAATCTGTGCCATTAGAATGGAAGCCCCTTGAAGGTAAGGACTATCTTTTGCATCTTTTTGTTTCCCAGTGTACACAGTGACAGGCACTTAGTAGGTGCTTAATAAATGTTAGCCGATTGACTAAAATAATGGAACAACTACCTCAGAAGGCTAAAAATTAGACCATAGCATACCATTGGATGCACATATACACATAGATGCGTAATACACATAATACATATATATACATAATACATAATAATATAGTCATTCACATACATGCATATATACATCCACATATACATGAATCAGAGAAAGAAAGAGAGAAAGATGAGAACAAATTCTAACCTTTGATCAGTCTCTGTTCTTGGCTCTCCATGATCTCTGGTTCATTTGGAAACTTCCTCTTTTGAAAACCAAAACAATTGCTTGATAAGTAGTGGGAAAAAAACTAATTAATTTTCAGAATAAGGTAAATTCCTGAGAATAAGAAAACCTCTAAGCAAGTCCATCATTTGATAGGATGGGAAGGACAACTCCTTTCTTCAGTTTACTCAATGATTCCTTCAACAAGCACCTATTGACTTTACAGAGAGCACTCCTTCATAATAAATTCTAAGAAATTTAGAAAAGGGTTTATATAGCTTCTTCTCTCAAGGAGTAGAATGATTGAATGACTGCATGATACATATACTGGGTCTTACATTTGTTAGACATCCATTGCCTTCAGTATATACAAACAAAAAAATAGTTCGTCTCACTCCTCAAACTAGTCCATGTAAAATAAGTAAGACAGAATAAGGAGTCAAAAATCATAGTTGCCTTTTCTAATTGAATCCAATACATCAAATATGTATTATGTAATTATTGCATGTAAAGCACTGTGCTAACCACAAAGACAAATGATAAAGAGTTGCTGCAATCAAGAACCTTGTATTGTAATGGGAAAACTCTGGCTATATCCCATACTAATAGCAACCAAGGAAATAAGACTAATCCAAATAGTTGCTTTGGGCTTTTCCTCCATGAAAACAGAATCACAGTGATGGCCAAAGTTTCATATTACACAATCTACAGCAGTGGCATTCATGCTGATCCCAGGACCACTTGTGAAGAGGCATAGTAGGAAACCACTAAAGATGGAGAACCTGAGTTTGAACATAAGTGACTTCCAGTATAATCATAAGTATATCACTCTAATTTTCTGGATTTCAGTTTCTTCATTGATAAAATGAAGCACCTGAATTAAATTATCTATAGTTATTACATCTATCATTTATTGCATATGTGAATTTTTGTACAAAAGATAAAAGATAAAATAAATAACCTACAAAATCCCTTTTACTTATAATCTGCTGATACTGCAAACACTATCCTTTTTCACAGGATTTGAAAAAAAGTCAAAAACAATGCAATGATACTGGACTCCTGGAGAAAAGACAAGGGTTACCAAACCCCAAAATTCCATTCAAACATTTTAAGTTATGCTCTGGAGATGATTTACTTAAACATCGAGGGCATTATATAGAATTGAAAGCAAACTTTTCATTGTAATTCTTTTGCATTTTTATCAAATTGAGTCACTAGGATAATTTAAAGAGGACTGTGGTCTGAATCTGGAAATGATAGAAATTAAAAGGAATTTCAAATACAATGACATGACATGACAGGTTAGTGGAAGTAAGAGTATATACAGGAGAAAAAATAGGAGTAAAAAAGGAATTCACAACATAGAGACTCTAAAATCTTGCTGACTTTTTCTGGTTGCCTGACTGGAGATACAAGTAACTCCAGAACAATGGCTAAAGGAACTCAATTCTCTTCCTACAAGAAAGATTCCACCTAGTATCTGCAGTCTGTCAGGTAATAGCAGAGATCAGCAACAGAGATACTCAGAAGAAAGAACCTCAGTGGAAAGTTCCACAAAAGATTCCCAGTAGAGAGCCCTGTAGCAAAGGGAACATGGCTGCATGTTGTCCTTCATGCTTGAAAAACACCAAAATGAGATCACTATGTCAGGATCAACATATAGTGTGCATCCAAATGTTCTGATCACACCAATACAAAAACTGAAGGCACCACTACTGGTCAGGCAAAAATAGTTTGTATGAATATTTGTAGTACAGATGTCTCCACATTTGAACATCTCTCATTTCATTTGAGCTGCTATCAGTCTTCTTTGCTCATAGAGCATAGCACCTTTTCACAATGTAGATGTATAAAGAGAACATAGCAAATGAATCCAATTCAATGAAGAAAGAAATTTCTTTGATGAAATCAAGAGAAGACTTGTTACTCTGAAACTAGTAAAGATGTAAATTAACCTAGAAATCCACATGTTTTGACCACACATGGCCCCTATGCAACTGCCCCAGCAGTTGTGTTATCTTGTCTCAGGTACTCCTTTCAGAGCTCTCTACTTCCTTTTCTGGTGGTAATTAGTAGGAGTGTGTGCTCCTGTGTGCATGGGAGATCTATGTTGTCACTTATTTTACAATATTATTTCATTAAACATACCCTACTTTGATGTTTTCTGGTTGATTTAATAAAAGGAGACCTGACAGCTCATGAACTATAGAGTTGAATGGATGCTGACCCATAAAAGTGACTCAAACTGGAAATTCCATTACTGGGGTTCACATGGAATAAGACTTGGGGATTACATGAAGGGAAAGAATACTTCTTTGTTTCTTAGAAAAACCATTGCAAATGATACCAGATCCTTTCATGACTGCATACAAAATGAGATTTCGAGTTTCATCTATTTCAAATGCTCTCCATTATGACTAAAAAATAGCTGCATTAATTTGCACAGTTCAGTTCCAAATCAGATTCTTTCTACATTCACTTTATTTATGGTATGCTGACAGGTTCCATCTAACTAGTGGATATTCTTGTTTTTCATCAAAGATACAGAAATTACACATGGAGAGCAATTCAAGGTGAGGTGGGGACATGACCAACGTGGTTATTTTTACTCTAGGCCCTGAAATCTCTTCCCTGGATAAGGTAGCATTCAATGACAAGATGTTGAATATCCTCTTTCTATTGGAAGAACAAGGTTAAAAAAATAATTGCTATCTCAGAAGCTCTAAGATCTATACTTTCCTGAGGGACAGAAAATCATTGAAGGGAAATCAGCTGTATTTGATAGAAAATCAAGTTGAAGGGAAGTTCAAATGATGCATCAACAGAATATTCACCTATGCTAACTCCAGCCCTGTTACTGCAGATCTCTACATTTAATAGTTCTATGAGGCTTACTCCATGGGTACCCCAAACATCAAGTGGAAGTGGATTGATTAGTTTCAATCTCTCCCACCCTTGAATTGGAAAATTTATTTTTTAATCTTTGATATTACTTAGGACAGAAGCATGAAGATCAAATTGCAGTTCACTCTTTAATCTGCCTCCAAGGCATGAGCCTTCCCCTTCACCACGAAGAATAGAAAAGGGATCATAATGATGGATGCACAATGGGGTAAATTTAGGACAGGTTCATCATCCAAAACAATGTAGCAGCTAATATCAATAAATGAGTAAATGTTCATTAAACACCTACTATGTGCCAG
>CM053771.1:137264347-137284509 GCA_028658325.1 Potorous gilbertii | reverse complement strand
ACAAATGGGGAGAAAATTTTGGAACCCAAAATGTTGTGAAAATGAATGTAAAAAGTTAAATAAATTTAAAAAAAAGATGAACTTGTCATCAGTACAGTAGTTGATCTTGAGATTGTGTTCACCCTCATTGAAAGCATTTGTCAACATGGCTGAAAACATCAGACTAAAAGCAAGGGAACAAGCACACTGCCTTGTTTCATCCTATTGGTGTCTGGGAAGGCATGAAAGCAT
Source organism: Potorous gilbertii (assembly GCA_028658325.1). Lineage (NCBI taxonomy): Eukaryota > Metazoa > Chordata > Mammalia > Diprotodontia > Potoroidae > Potorous > Potorous gilbertii. The sequence goes on along the minus strand of CM053771.1, from coordinate 137,284,278 downwards.
TGTCCATTTTCCAGAACTCCAGGCAAACATGCCATCATGAAATTGACATACAGTATTAATGAACTTCTCCAGTCAACCAAATTTCGATGTAATTTGTCATGAGTCCTCACGAGTAACAGTGTCAGAGTCCTTCATCAGATCTACAAATGTTGTGTGCAGACCTCTGCTCTGCCCCTGGAATTTATCCTGGAGTTGGCAGGCAGCAAACAATATATTGACTGTTCCTCAGCCATTTCTGAAGTCACACTGGCTCTAAGGCATATTACCATTGTCCCGGTGAATGATCTTCATATTAAGGAGTTTAGCAAGAATTTTGCCTGCAGTGACTAAGAGAGTGGTGCCCCTGTAATTGTTGGAGGACAATCTATTCCTTTTACTCTTTTAGAGAAGGACGTTGGAAGCATCCTTGAACTCCTGGGAGATGACCTCCTCTTTCCATATAGCCTGGAAAATTTCAGCCAGCTTTTATATGAGCAATGGTCCCCCTATCTTATAAATCTCATCTGGAATAAAATCATCACCATGTGCTTTGACATGTGAAAGGAGTATAATAGCCCCCAAAACCTCTTCTTCATTTAGAAATTCAGCTATGGAGGAATTAACTTCAATCTGAGGTAAACAGTCAGAGGCCTCAGCATTGATTGATGATGGTCTTTTGAGAATAGGATGCAAATGTTCTGTCCATCTCTCTAGGATCACATCCCTATCACTAATCAATGTGTCCCCATCAGCACTAAGTAGTTGTGATGCATCATACATTTTTGGTCCATAAATTGTTTTCATGAATTATAAAAGTGCTTTGGATTGCTGCTATCAGCATGAAACTGAATTTCATCTGCCTTCTTACTGAGCCAAGAATCCTGCATCTCCCTAAGCTTTGCTTGTACTTTACTTTTGTTGGAATTAAATGCTGCCTTCTTAGAGTTAGATGAACTATCCTGCTGGTAAATTCTGTGGAGTTCTAGTTTTTCATTTAGCAGCTTCTGGATTTCTCATCATTTTCATCAAACAAGTCTTGGTGTTAGGGAGTGTTCTGAACCAGATGAGCAAATGCAGTGCTCCACACAAAATCTGTGAAAACTGCCCACTCCTTTTCTGGTCCTCTGTTGCCAACTTTCTGTTGGCTCAACTTTCCCTCCAAGTTAGCAATAAACTCTTCATGCTCAGAGAAAAGCTCTAATTTGTTGACATTAATTCTTCTTGTAGTTATTTTGTCTAGGGTAGGTACTTCTGATGAATGTGAATATTTAGCTTGCAAAGGATAAGTCTACAATCAGTCCAGCACTCTGCATCACACATTACCTTTGTCACTCCCACATCTTGCCTGTTTCTCCTCCTTACAATCATATAGTCTGTTAGATACTAACGTTTGCTGCAAGGGTGCATCCATGAAGTTTTATTGCATTTGGGTAAATGGAAAACAGTATTGATGATGAGAAAGTCATGCAAAGCAGAACTCTTCTGGTCTAAATGACTGTTGTTGTTGCTGTTTCCAACTCCATTCTTCCCTAGGACTCCCTACCAAGTCTAGTAATCTGAGCATACTCTAAATTCACCAAGAATTGTAAGTTTATCCTCTTCTGGTACATTGATGACAAGGGTCTGTAGTTTTTCATAAAATTTTTCTTTGACCTCATAAGGGCTCATCATCCTGGAAGTATAGGCACTTATAGAGGGGGAATTGTGTTTTCCTGCAAGTGGCAATCATATTTTCGTGAGTCTGTCATTCACTTCTTCTGGTAGGCATACCAGCTTGTTGACTAGGTTTGTTTTGATTGTAAAACTTAAGCCAGCTTCACAGCACTCCCCTTCACTGTGGCCACTACAGAAAAATGTGAATCCCATTCCAACTTCTGTAAGCTGGACTTCATTTTCCAGCCTTGTTTCACTCAGGGATGCTATTTGATTGTGATATCTGCTGAGTTCTCTTGCAAAAAGAGCAGTTTGTCTTTCAGGTCCACTGAATTTTTTGCAGTCTATAAGTGTGCACATGTTCCATATGCTGATGGTTAGTGGAATCATCTTTGCAGATATTTTTGTACTTTTTATGTTTCCACCACAGAGGGGGATTCTCCATTTGCCACAGTAACCAGGCAAGGTTTAAATTAGCAGAAAATTTTTAGGGCACCTGTTCTCACTCCCTTCCTCACACCCAGAGGTGAGCAGTGTGATCCTTAAAAGGTTGGTCAGACAGCCAGGGGGCTGCCACATCCCACTACTGCTTCCAGTGAAAAAAAGACCCTATAGTCTGTTCCACCTGTATGTAGGGTTGTAAGTATCACTCCCAGTGTATCCACACCTGCTACTTTATGACTTGCCTGTCACCACGGGGCTTTGAGGTATGATACTAAAATGGTATGGGTGATGTCCTTTGATTCATGCATAAATCAGATTCAAGTGAGGCAGAGATGCACAACGTCATCAGCCTCACTCTCTCCTCCAGTCATCGTACTCCAGTGGCAGGAAAGAGTCAAGATAGCTGACGATGGCTCAGGATGCTGTGGATGACCTTGGCATCTTCCATGTCTAAGCAAGCTCTAAGCACTGCACATTGCCTACTTCATCTGCCCTTTCCACCAGGGGTACTCTTCACATGCTTGGAGTAGACATCCCTCTAACTCGCCAATGGGTTTGAAACCACTTCATTACCCTTAAGCTGGTTTGGTCCATCTGATGAAATGGTTTACTGGGTTGTGGCTGTTGCGTATGCTGCAGCTTCTTGGAGTCCCAGATGTGAGATGATTGGAACAGATGGACACCAAAGGTGGAAAAAAGTCCTGAAAAGGGCTCAGCAGCCATCACATCAAAGGTAATGGTCCTCCCTGAACACACCCTATATCCCACTTACTACCTTAGGGGAAACTAGCACCAGGCTGGCCTAACCTGGGCATTGATTTAAATGAGACGGCCATAGAGCAGATTAGTAATGGGCATCTGAGCCCCATGTGATGTTGGTGTTTGAGGTTTCAGACCAATCTCAGAGCCTGCCCTACATGTCTGTTCAGGTCTGGTGGACCCTGGGAGCCCCACCCAGCCCCTTCCCTGAGCTGTATTCTAGTGGGATCTGTCCTCTCCATGATCTTTTCTTCTACCTATCTTTTGACTCTCTGGAACCAGCAGGTGAGTGTAGGCCCCTGAACTCATCACACCTGGACAGGGGGAATTCAGCACCCACCTGTCACCACCCTGGGGACCAATTCCAGAACTCTAACCTATGACACCCACCTGATCAAGAAGGCCAGCCTATGAAATCTGGCTGACGTGGTGCAACTGGGCCCTCAAGAGATAGTACAAGTAGTAGGAGTGGAAGCAGAACAGAGGGCCCCCACCTGTGCTTGGCAGTGCCCACAGATGACATCTATTGGCTGATCTGCCTTTTGTCAGTCATACTAGAGACTCTGTAGCTTGATCATGTATGAAGCTTTTGTACATGCCAGTCCCTCACTGGGAGCAATGCACCATGCCCTCCAGACCCACGGCAAGAACTCCATCAACAGAGCTGATGAGGAGGAAGTTAGGAAAGGTGATAGGGGACTTCTGCCCAGTTAATTTTAATACAAGAGTTGGATAAACCCCTGAAGATACGAAGTCCTACCTGGCCTGACCCTAGAAGGGAGGGTCTTTTTCATGCATGTTGGTGTGTACAGACTTGGGGTAGACCCAGGTAATCAGCAACACAGAGGTGGCAGATGCAGATCACCCCCGACAGTGCATGGGACTTGAGGGTGTAAGGGAGTCCTTTGTCTCCAGGAGCCCAAATATCATCATCTTCAGCCCTTGGTGGGTACCAGGTCCATTTCATAGGAAGAGATAGGAAGTATTTATTCAGAACCCATCATGGGAATGCACCAATGTCAGAGTCAGTCAGGATAATGCCCTCATTTTACAGATGAGGAAACTGAGGATCATCAAGGGGGCCCAAATTGTATTGGGGCAGGGGTAGAAAAGGGCAATTACTGAGCTCTGGTGATTGCCCAAACACCACGCTACACCCTGTGTGCAAGTATAACCTACTTTGATCTTCACAACAAGGAAAGGGAATGGAGGTAGAAACAAGTGATGTCACTTGCCCAGGGTCACACAGCTAGTGAGTATCTGAGGCCAGATTTGAATTAAGTTCTTCCAGACTTCAGGGAGATTTATGTATGTATATGGAGATGTGTATGTGTATGTGTGTTTATATACATGTATTTGTACATAACAATGCATACATGTATATATATATGTTTCTTTATTTCACATCTAATTGTAACCTTTTGTTGGTGGAGGAAGTATGGAGAAAACAAAGGAAAGATGGATAGAAGAGGACAAAAGAAAACATACAAGGAATTCAAGAAAAGAAGGACAGTTTTGAAAATGATGCAGAATCTTATTACATATTTTTCCTTGAAATGTAAATTTATTACTTTTTGTTGAGTCCTCTCATATCCTTGAATATTTCACAATGCTTTTTATTCTGTTGTCATTTTGTATTTGCATTTCAAGGAAATTCAAATATAATCAAAAAAATAAAAATGAAAAAATTAAGAGGTAGAGGAAAATATTAAGGACTCATTCACAGAAAAGAGCAGTCCCTGCTGAGGTAAGTCTCTGTGGAAGCCTCTATCTGTGTATTACTAATGAGGTCTCAGGATTCTTATCAACCACCATAAAAATCTTAAGAAACTTCACCAGGAGCTTTGTTGACAGTGGAAATATTATTTATTTCCTTTCATCTATAAAGAATGCTCTGGATCAAGTGGCAATTAGGGATAGTCTTCTACAAGTAGAATAAATTCTCAAAGTATTTCAGACTGTTATGTGCCATAATTTTCATCCACACTAAATGTCAATAGAATACTTGGATGATATCAACTTTCAGAGAAGACATTGACCAGTCAGGATTGCGTGGATGAAGAGACTCTAAGATCCAGTGCTAGAGGGTAAGTATTTGATCATTTCAAAATTATTCTTTCTTCTAAATAGAGATTCATGGAACCTCAGGACTTTACCAAAGAAAAGGCATTTTCATATTCTGGCCTGTGTCACCAACAGTGGCATGACGCTGAATACTAGGAACAGGGTGTTTCAAAAGTAATTATTTGATAAGTATGAGCAACTCCAGTTCAGAATGATAGAATTATAAGCTTTTAGAGTTAGAAGAGACCTTCCATCTAAGCCACACCCTACAATTACCCCCAATATTCATACTGCAGTAGTGGTCATCATGCTTCCACTTGAAGACCTTCTCTGAGGAGGTAATCTACTACTACCAAGGCAGCTTATCTGACCTTGGGTTGTGTGTAATTCTTAGAGATTTTTATGTTCACATCAAACCTAAATCTGCTTCTTTGCTACTTTCATGCATCATTCTTGGTTCAATTCTTAGGAGATGAACTGAACAAGATGATTCTCTTTTCAACATGAGAGCCCTTAAAATATTGGAAATATGTTGCTCTGATTCTTTCTCTCTCAATTAAAGTTCCAAAGTACTTCAAATTATCCATATAATATATTCATTCACATACTGATTCATGACTGTCATTGCTCTTTTTTGAGTATCATTCAACTTGTCAATGTCTTTCCTTAACTATAGCAAATAGAACTGGATAAAATATTCCCATTGTGGTTTGACAAAAGTACAATATGGTAGAACCAACAGAAATATCACACAAGCCTCTGTCTGTATATTAGTAATGAAGTCCCAGGAATCTTAGAAACAGTCAGAAAACCTCTGAGATACATCAGTAAGAGTTCTGGTCACCCCTATGATTCCTGGAGGTTAAGATTCTCTTCATGTAATCCAGAAGCACATTCATTTTTTCTTTATTTGTTTCTTTTTTGGCTGCTACATTACATTTCTTAATTAAATTGAGTTTGCAGTCAACTGGAAAACCCAGGTCTATGTCAGACTAACTCACTTTTAAACATATCTCTATACTTCTGGGATCATTGAAACATATAGTAACTGCTGTTCACAAATTTATATTTATGTCTATAATAAATTTCATTATATTAGATTCAGCCCAATTTTTTAAACTGTCATAACATTGTTGAATCATATGTAGAAAAAAACTGTAAATTTACCGTAAGTGTAAGGTCCTCACCTCTTCAACCTTTGTGTAATGTTTGGATTGGATAAACGTATCATCTCTGCTTATATTGTTTTTAATAGACAAGACCAAGCAAGATTTCCTTCTCAGCTTTCCTGGAAACAGCCTTTCAAGATAGCTTTTCAAAATGATGACTACTCTTTGTGGGTCAAACAAATTGCAATTCTGTCTAATCAATATTCCATCATTCTTTCTCTGATGAGGTTTTCATGAAATACTTTGATAAAATTTAGGTATAATATGTACTACAGTGATTTCCTGCTTGGCCATCATATTAACATGTTCCAGTAAAACACCATCCCGAGTCCCTAAGTGCTACTTCCATGGAGGAGAACAAGACTTCCTTCTCACCTCACAAATAGCTTTCCAAATATTTGTCCTTAGCAATGACTATGCTTCCCTGAGGTCTTTCCTGATCCTCTGAGGAGACAGAGTACACAGTTCCCAAGTTGTCAAGTTCCAATCATATTTTCTGGACAGTTCATGGGTTATGGACAGAGTTTTCCAAGGTTTAAGATGAAGAATGGAAGTCATGGGAAAATTTCTAAAGTAAAGAGATGAAATAATTGTACCTATTCTTGAGTTGCATTAGAAATTAGCCTTTGGATGATGTCATCATTGCCTTTCTCACCCAATAGCTTTTTTAACAATAGTAGAAACACATCATTTAAAACTCAGCATAACCACTACCAGAATTGGGATGAAGTGAGAATTAATTCTGGTTATATCTCTTATATTTATTAACTGTGAGAACTACATCTTCAATATTCTGTAGGAGTTTTATACATGTAATCCTTACTTGTTCCACATATTATAGGGTGTGGGCAATGAACTTTGAAACTGTGAATGGTGATAAGAATAGAAATAATTAATGTTATATATTGGAGAGAAGATCAAGCATAGATGTTGCCAACAGGTTATTATACATGAATTATATGAATGTGAAAACTGAAGGTCACCAGCTGTTTATTAGGAAAGCAGAATCAGACAAAAAAGTTAGATGACTGCACACAATTTTATTCTTCACTCTGAGTTACTTTTAGACACTGGTAATAATGAGGACATCCTCCTTGCTGTTGTTTGTTTTTCCTTCATGTTTACAGTTTCTTTCCTCAATCTACGCTACAATCAACTAGAATGGAGAAAGGAAATTATTCACTAGTGACTGAGTTCATCTTCATAGGGCTAACAGACCAGCCTGCGCTTCAGCTGACCATTTTCTTGTTGTTCCTAGGAATTTATGTTGCCACAGTGGTGGGGAACCTGGGCATGATCATGTTGATTAGACTCAATTCTCATCTTCACACCCCCATGTACTATTTTCTCAGCAGTTTGTCCTTCACTGATTTCTGTCAATCAACTGTCATCATTCCAAAAATGCTGGTGAACTTTTTATCAAAGATGAACACCATCTCCTACCCTGAGTGTATGACACAGTTTTATTTTTTTGCCTTTCTTCTAATTTCTGAATGTCACATATTGGCTGTGATGGCATATGACCGCTATGTTGCTATATGTCATCCCCTTCTTTATAACCTTATGATGTCTCCTCAAGTGTGCTCATGGTTGGTGAGTGGGGTATATGCATTGGCCTTCGTATGGGCCACAGCTCACACAGGCTGCTTGCTTAGACTGCTCTTCTGTAACAAAAATGCCATTAATCACTACTTCTGTGATATCTTACCACTCTTGCAGCTCTCTTGTTCTGACACGTATGTCAATGACATGGTGGTTCTGGCCTCTGGCATATTTAATATCCCTTTGCCAGCACTGATCATCATTTGTTCTTATGTTTTAATCATTGCTAGCATTTTAAAAATTCAATCCAGAGGAGGTAGATCAAAAGCCTTCAGCACCTGCAGCTCCCATTTTGCAGCAGTTGGTGTCTTCTTTGGTTCTTGTGGATTCATGTACCTACAGTCATCTTCAGACAGTTCCATGGATCAGAGGAAAGTGTCCTCTGTGTTTTACAATATCATAGTGCCCATGCTAAACCCCCTTATCTATAGTCTGAGAAACAAGGATGTCAAAATTGCATTGAAGAATGTCATACAAAGAACTTTCTTTTGAAAGGAACAATATCAGATCAATGGCTTTAGTGGAAGTTGGAATTCTGAGGGGAGAGAGAGAGAGACAGAGAGAGAGAAAGAGAGAGACAGAGAGAGACAGAGACAGACAGAGACAGAGAGATAGAGACAGAGAATGAGAGAGAGAGAGTGAGAGATGCACAAAGCACATACCCTATCCTACACATCTAATCAATTTGAACCCCAATTCAGAGATGCTTTGAAGACGTAGGGTAGGGTAGATCTCTCCTTCCATATCTGCATCCTCTTACATCCCTGGCTTGCATTTCACATCAAAAGAATAACTGTGAAATTCATCCATGGATTGACGTGCTCTTTATATTGAAATGTTTTAAAAATTATGTATGAAAATGTAGTTTTCATGGATAACATTCTGTGGGACAATGTTCACTGCAACTAGAAGTCAAATTTCCACAGTTTCACAATCGGAATGACACAGAGAATATTGGGGCTACAAGAGGGTTTGAAAAATTGCAGTTTTTTCCCATTCGTTTTTCAGTGCCCAAAGTCACAGAGCAAGTCAAAAACAAAGCATGTCATGCACTTTGTCTTTGACTCTTGGTCTTTCATCTTCCCTAAAACATCATGCAGTTCTCAATGTGATGGAATTAAAAGGCAGAAATCAAAAATGCACCCCTAAATGTGAAAAGATTCATGGAGAAAGCATTAAGGACTCATTCTTTAACCCCACAACATTGTATAAAAAATTTCCCTATTTATACAACCAGCTTTTAAAATACCTCATGCAGGTAAAGAGAAATATGTCTGGGAATTTTTCTAGCCACACAATGTTTGTCTTACTGAGTTTGGAAGAAGTGAGATTCTCTAAGGCTCAGAGCCAATAGCAGCTAAGAAGCATGAATTGTGTAAAAGAATATTGTCTGACTGGCAGTTTTAATGCTGAGTCTGTAACAAGTGTGAAAAAGTGCTTTTATTTTCAGATATTTTCATTATGTCTATTGGTTTGCTTCATTTTTTTCATCTCTTATCTTTTCATTATTTTGCTTTGATAAAAAGACACATCTTTGAGGAAGAAATCGGAAAGCCTACTTAGAGACTTTTCAGTCATTTCAAAACAAAATATTTCAATAAAATATATTCTAAAAGAAGCATGCATGCCTAATGATGTACGTAAAGTTGCAGCTGAGAGCATGTAGCTATGGCAGCAGCAAAATCCAATGGCACATATATTGAGGAATTAAGGATATGGAATGGAATTTGGGGTGGAAGATGACATAGTTGGAAAAGGAGTATTATGTCCCAAAAGTCTTTGGGCAAGCTGCTTAGAACTTCAGCACAAGTGGTCTGTGGTTGCAGCCTCAGGCCTTGTAGTTTCCTTCCCTTTCTCTAGTCAATATAGGAGTTATGATTACTAACTTTCCCCTGGGAAGAACAGGTACCATTATATGAACTATAGTCTCCCCTTTCCGCCTCTTCTCTGATGAAATAAGAGAGAAACTGATTTGAAAACTTGTTCTGTTTTGTAAAGTAAGTATTTAATTGTTGTTAGAATAGCTATATTTCTCTTGCTGTCTAGATAAATTTAATTGATATAACCATTCTTGGCTTATGTGTTATCCTTATCGTCCATGAGTACAGCAGAAACCTAGGCCCAGAGACGAAATCACTCATGGAATCGGGAGGAAAGGATTTTTCTCTCCCACCCACTCTCAGGCAGCCATTTCATTTTGAAATCAATTTACTAGACAAATAGGAGGCGTATCCTTATTTGGGAGCTCAGATGAACATACTCTAGTTGGATACAGATACAAAGAAGTAGGCAGACTAGGGAAGATAAGGTTTTCAGTCGCAGGGATTTTGGAAAGAAAGAAAAAAATTATCTCGTGACTAAGGAAGGACTAGACTTAGTAATAGAAAGTTAGGTTGCAGAGAGGACTTCCAGGTCTTGAGGTTCAAAGGTATAAACTGCCTTTGGCACATATATTCCTTATACTTGTCCTTCATCGCCATTACCCTTTAGGTTGTCAATTAATATGGAGATTAGAGAGTTTTGGCTGAGAGGTCACCCAAGGTTTTAACAAAATGACTAGTATCAGAGATGAAAAGGGTGAATTTACCACCAACAAAAACGAAAATAAAACAATTGTTAGGGGTTATTTTGGCCAACTTTATGGCAAAAAATATGACAATCTAAATGAAAGGGAACAATATATACAAGAATACAAATTGTCCTGATTAGGAAGGAAATAGAGTAAGAGAGAAAATACAATACTTAAATAGTCCCATCTTAGAAAAAGACATTGAAGGAGACATCAATGAACTTTTTAAGGAAAACTCCTAGGGCTAGATAGTTTCACAAGTGAATTCGACCAAACTGTTAAAGACCATTTAATTCCAGTGCTATATAAACTACTTGGAAAAATAGTCAAAGTAAGAATCCTTCCAAATACCTTTTATAACACAAATATGATACTGATATGTAAACTAGGAAGAACACCAACAGAGAAAAAAATTTCCCTAATGAATTTTCTTGTTGAATTTTGGTGTAAAAATTCTAAAATTAATTTTATTTAAATGAAATAACATTTCATTTAAGTAATTAAAATAAATTACTGCAAACGTGCAATAATTCTCAGGAATCATACATTATGATCAAATGGGATTTATACTAGGAATGCAAGGATGATTCAGTATTAAGATAACTACCAGCACAATTGACCATGTCAATAACAAAACCAACAGAAATGCTGCGATCTTCTTGAGAGACATGGGAAAAATTTTGACAAAAAAAAACCTTCATTCCTCTTTAAAAAAAAAAATTCTGAGGATTCTGGGAAGATGGAAGAATAGGTCAGAAAATTCCAAGTTCTCCACATTTACCCTCACAAATGAAAGAAAATAGCACATCAGGGTGAACATAAGAATGGTCAAAGTAATTTAGACCATGGGCAGAACAGAGGTCCTCCTGGGACAAGACGTCCTTGGAGAAGATATGAAGATTTGAAGAACAGTCTCAGGATGAGGTTTGGCCCCTTTGAAGTGTAAATTCCTGAGGCTAATTCCAGTTAAACCACAAGCAACAAGTCATGGGGACACCTGGTAGGGAGGCAGCCTTGGTCCCAGCCACAGAAACTTTTGCCCCTGGGACAGTGAAGGCAGTTAGGCAACTGAGCCAGGGAAGTTTGAGGAAAATTCTGCTGACAAGTAACACAGACCCAGCTGTGTTGAAGAGACATAGCTTTTAGAGAGAAGGAACCAGCACAGGACCAGTGAGTAAAGAAACTGGGGCAGGGACAATGCTGACTTTGGGCACTTACTGAAGGTTAGATGTCCTGCTTTTAGTTCTAGGCCAGAAGGAGAACTGAAGGATCTGAGGTCAGAAGCACCATCTCCCATACTCCATGGCTAGACGTGATTACACAAAACAAGCTGTTACAAATTTTAATAAAATAAGGAGGCAAAGGAGAAAGAATTCAACCCTAGAAAGGTACAATGGGAATAGAGGACTAGGATCCATCTTCACAGGAGTATCCTGAAGCAAAGAAACTCTCTTCTATCCCAGACAGTGATGTCAAATGCTCACTTACCTAAGAGGAATTTAGAGAAGAATTTTAAAAAGACTTTAAAAATTAGATAGATTGAGGAAAATCTAAAAAAAGGACAATCCAAGAAAAACAAGATTATGACAAAAGAGTAAACCAATTAGAGAAGGAGATCAGGAATCATAAGGAAGAAAATGTCTTCTTGAAAATCAGAATTGAGTAAGTGGAAGCCAAAGAAGTCATGAGAACAAAAATAATAAGATATAATGAAAAATAGATGATAATATAAAACATCTCATAAGAAAAATAACTGATCTGGAGAAGAGATCAAGAAGAAAAAACAAGAAAAATGGGACTTCTTTTCCCTCCTCACAAAGGTTTTGCTTCTGACCACTGAGTGTTCCCAACTTTTGTCACTTTATGATTTTGTCATTCACTCCTTCTTTCCTTCCATCCTTCCTTCCTTCTTTCCTACTTCTATATTCAACCGAAAGTATGTATATTTCATTCTTTGAGCCACTTCCAATGAGAGTAAAGTTTAAGCAATGTCACCTGCCCATACTTTCTTCTTCCCCTCCTCTTTCATAGGGCCTTTCATACCTCTTCTTGTGAATTAATTTACCTCATTCCATCTGTCTCTTCCTTCTGCTCTCAGTGTAGCCCTCTTTCTCACCCCTTTATAATTTTTTTAATGTCATCCCCCCTCATTCATGTTATACCTACACTTTCTATGTACATTCCTTCTAACCATACTATCAGTGATAGAGTTCTCAAGAATTACAAATATCATCTTCCCATGTAGCAATGTAAACAGTTTTTCCCTATTGTATCCCTTATATTTTCTCTCTCCTTTTATCTTTGCGTACATCTCTTGATTTTTTGATATTGACAATCAATTTTTTTTGTTCCACTCTTGTCTTTTCCTCAGGAAAATTTGAAAATCTTCTACTTCATTGAATGACAGTTTTTTTCCCTTAAAGTAGTATGCTCAGTTTTACCAGATAGGTGATTTCTGGTTGGAGTCTAACTCCTTTTCCTTCCAGATATTTTGTCTCTTGATCTCTGATCCTGTGATATTATAACTTCTAAGTACTTTGTAATTCTGATGTAACCCTCTGATATTTGGATTATTTCTTTCTGGCTGCTGGAAATATTATCCTTTTCCTTGATCTGGAAGTTCTGGAATTTTGCTATGATTTTCCTGAGAGTTCTCCTTTGTGAATCTCTTTGTAGAGGTAATCCCTTCTCCAGAATCATCTGGTTCTAGGACAGCAGGGCAGTTTTCATTGATCATTTGGTGAAGTATAATGTCTAGGTCTTCCTTTTCTTTATGGTTCTTGGTCATTTCAATGATTCTTAATTTATCTCTCCTAGATCTGTTTTTCAGTTAATTTTTTTCAGGTAAGTTACTTTACATTTACTTCGGTTTCTAACTGTTTTTACTTTGATTGATTATTGACGTCTCATAGAGTCAGTAGGTTCCACTTATCTAATTCTAATTTTTGAAGAATTATTTTTCTTAATGAGATTTTACACCTCCTTTTCCCTTTAATCAATTGTCCTTCTAAGGATTTGTTTTATTTTCCCAATCTGTTGAGCCTTTTTTCCTGGTTTTATTGCATTACTCTCATTTTTTTCCCAATTTTTTCTACCTCTTTTATTTTATTTCTAAATATTTCTTGAGTTCTTTTAGGTATTAAGTTCAATTCCTTCCTGTTTTTCCTTGGGACTTTGTCTATAGATGTTCTGATATTGTTGTCCTTTTCTGAATTTGTTTCTTGAGCTTTCCTGCCACCACAATAACTTTGTATAGTCTAACATGCTATACTAGCTTTTTTTTATTTGCTCACATTTTCCAGCCTTTTCCCCTAAATTTAAATTTATGTTTTGCTTCTGGAATAGGAGGAACACTGTTGAAGCTTGTTTTGATGGGGGCTGCTATCCCTGTCTCTTTGTCTGGTGCTACACTGTTGCTGTCCTGAGGCAAACAGGGAATCCTTGGGCCTGGTGATGTGCAGGGGAGGTGAGGTGGGGTGATGGGGCAGCTGAAATTCTTGGAGGTTGCAGGGCTCTTTTCTGGAGTTATACTGAGGCACATGGAGGGGAGAGTGCTGGCTATTGCCCATTTACCTGAAACTACCCTGAAGTACATGGGGGACCCATGTGCTATACAAGAGTTGTGGGGAGAAAGTCATGTTACTCACCTGGTAGTATGTAAATATGGGGAATGGCTGTTCCTACACAGAGTTGCAGGGATCTGGCAGCTCATTTGGTGCCAATATGTGGCATGTTGGGGGTTACAGTACTGTCATCTGCCCATTTTCCCAGGGCTGCTCTGAGAAACATGTGGGTAGGTGCCGTGTTGGTTGCTTGTTCACGTAGTGCCACACTGGAACCCAGGACCTCCAACTTTCTTGATGGGACAAGACTTGCTGATGACTTGCCAGGACAATTCTGATCCTAGATGGCCCACCCCTTTTAATAAAGTGAGACAGACCTTTCCCGACAACCTTCCAAGTTTCTTAGGCGAGATGATTGCTTTACCTCATCTTTTTATGCTGCTTCTACCATTCCAGAATTAATATTGCGACACTTTTGTAGTTGTTTAGAGGTGATAATCGTAGAGTTCAGCAGATTTTCTGCTTACTCTGCCATCTGGGCTTCTTGAAGTCCCATTCTACAAAATCCTTTTCCCACAAATAAAGACAGATTTATACAATTTGAAAAATATCAATTACTCAGGAGAAGGCTGAGACAATATGATAAAATGACAAGTCAACCTAAAATAATTTTGTTTATTCAGTGTCATATCAATCAATCTGCCAAATATTTTTAGACCTAGAAAAAATAGGAAGAAAATTCATCTGGAAGAAAGAAAGGTTAAGAATATCAAGGGTCTGTATTTTACAAATGTGAAGGAAGGGACCCTAGGAAACCAGCTCTCAAATGGCATTACAATGTGGTAAGCATCAAAACAATCTGCTATGGGCTAAGAAATAGACTGGTTTATAATGGAGTAAATTAGCTACATGATACACAGTACTAAATGACCATAGCAATCCCATGTTTGATACATGCAAAGATCCAAACTTTGGAGAAAAGTGCTCACTATTTCACAAAAATTGTTGGCAAAACGGTAAAACAGTTTGGTAGAAACTAGATCTAAACCAACATCTCACACATCAAACCATGAAAATGTCAAAATGGCAATAGAATCTGAACGTAAAGGGTAATGCCAAGAGCAAATTAGAGGAGTACAGAATAGTTTATCTGTCAGATATATGACTGAGAAAAGAATTTATGACCAAATGAGAGAGAGAAAGCAGTAGGAGATGTAAAATAGCTATTTTCAACTTTTTAAATTAAAAAGATTTTTGCACAAATGAAACAATACCATCAAAATTAGAAGGAAAGCAGGAACCTGGAGGAAATTTTTTTGTGTTAAGTTTTGAGATAAGGGCCTCATTCCTCAAATAGATAGAAAACTATAGAAATTTATAAGAACACAAGACATTTCCCAATTAAAAAATGGTCCAATATTATTAAAAGGCATTTTTCAGAAAAGCAAAACAAAACTATGTATTTACCTGAAACAAATCCTCTAACTCACTATTAGGTAGCAAAATAAAAATACAAAACTCTGAGATACTACTTAATCCCCATCACATTAACTAAACTGACAGGACAAGAACCTAATAAATATTAGAGAGGATATTAGAAAATTGGGTCACTAAGGTACTGTGTGAGTCAGGGATTGATCTAACCAATCTGCACAGCAATTTTGAATAATGAACATATAAATGACCATAATATTGTACATAGCCTTTCATCCACCAATATCATTACTAGAACTTTATCCCAAAGAGATACATGCATCAATTTTCACAGTTAAGCCCCCAAAATGATTCTTTCTACATTGACATTTTTATAAGATGCTCACAGTTTCTCTCTAATTAGTGGAAGTTCTTACCTGTTTATCATTAAAATTGTGAAAGTTAACATGTGGGCAACAACAAAAGAGGAGATGGGGGACAGTGACCAACCTGGTTATTTTTATTCTAGGACCTGAAGTCATTTCTCTAGATAATGCAGCATCAAGGAACAAAATGGTGAACATCCTTTTTCTACTACAAGAACTGAGTTAAGAAAATAGTTACAATCTCAGAAGCTCATTCATTAGTCAGTACATTCCTAAGACAGATGAAATCACTGGTGGAAAAGGCTCAAAGAATCAGATCAATATTATAAAGTGTGTGTGGTAGGAAATCAAATTGAGGTTTGAAGCGAAGATCCAATGACTCATCAATAGTATTTTTATCAAGGCTGACACCAGGCATATTACTGCTGATTTCTGAATTCAATAGTTTTATGAGGCTTATTCCATGGGGGCCTCATATGTCTAGTAAGGGTGATTTGTTTAGCTTTAGTCTTCCACAACATTGAACTGGAATTTTTCCTTTTCATACTTTGAGATTTCTGAAGACAGGAGCATGAAGATCAAATTGCAACTCATTTCTTAACCTGCCTCCAAAGCCTGAACCTACTCATTAACCACAAGGAATAGGGAAAAGAACCAGGGATAAAATTAAGATAGGTTCATCATCCAAAACAACACCGAGAGAGTCAATATCACTCAATCAACAAATAAATGTTCATTTAATACCTACTATGTGTCAGACACTATAGAAGTGCTACAGATAAGAAAAAGGAGGCAAAAAATATTCCCTGTCATCAAGGTGCTTACCAACTAATGAACTAAAACACTAAAAGGAAAATGACAGAGGAAACATGTTTGCCCTGTAGTTAAGAGACATCTAGGTTTCAATCTATTTTCAGCACTTACTAGAGGTATAAATGTGAACAAGTAATTTAATGTCTCCAAGGCAACATTTCCTGATGTGTACAATAGACATGACATTAACAACTACTTAAAGAATGGGTATGAAGAATAAATAAGTTATCTATCAATATGTTTTGTAAACCTGAAAATACTAATAAAATATCAGTTATTATAAACTTTTGAAATAAATTTTACATTTCTTTGTCTGCCATGAAACATCTGTTTGCTCTCTATAAATCATGAAAAACTCCACCTTAGTTCCTTCTGTTGGATTCAATGCAATTAAAATACCTTAAGCTTAATTATGTCTTCCATAGCACTGGAACCAATCATTCCTCACAGAGAAGCATTGAATCAAATTTTATTTTATTCAGAAAACTAAAGCAGAGCAAAAAAAATTGAAGAAAATTTTATAGATGGATACATCCTAGGGTTAGTCACTTCTAAAGCGGTAGGAAAATTATCAGAGACAGAGTTTTATTAAGTCAGAATCCATATGGTAAATTGGTTGGTTGGTATCCTTTCTCCAAGAGGACCCAAATGACATCACCATATTAAAGTGAAGTTTCAATGCATACCACGGTGGCTGATCAGATAAACACAAGCTTCTAATGCTCAATCACAGATTGGACACAGATAGTCTGTGTGAACTTTGGAGCAGTTACTTCAACTTAGTGTGTCCTATATTTTCTTTGTACTGTTTCAATTCTGCTTTGCTCATAGAGCACAGAACCTTTTCTGATGCAGGCATGCCAGGCTGAGCCGACCTGTGCCAGTGATTCCAATGTTGCACAATCAAATCCAAAGTTCTTATGAGAGACCTTGAGAGTGTCCTTGTATCACTTCTGAACTCCATGTGATTGCCTGCCCCGTGTGAGTTTTCAATAAATTTGTCTTTTGGCAAGTTTACATTTTGCATTCAAACACTGTGGCCCGTCCATCAGAGATGTGCATTCTGAAGCATCGTTTGAGTGTTTGGGAGTTTAATTTGAGCAAGAGACTAACTGTTACTCTATCCTGCCAAATGATCTTCAGAATCTTCCTGTAATGGTTCAAATGGAAGCGATTCGGCTTCCCGGCATTGTGCTGGTAGACTGCGAATGTTTCACAGGCATACAACAATGAGGTCAGCACAATGGCTCTGTGCTCCTTCAGTTCGGGAGTCAGTCTAATACCTCTCCTCTCCCAAACTTTTCTTCAGAGCATCCCAAACACTGAGTTAGCTCTGTTAAAACATGCATCAACCTCATTGTCAATGGGTACATTCCTCGAAAGTACACTACCAAGGTAAGTGAACTTATTCACAGCATTCAAAACTTCTCCATTTGTTGTAACCGATGGTTACAAGTATGGATGGCTGATGGAGCACTTGTGTTTCAGTGCATACCAAGGTGGCTGATCAGATAAACACAAGCTTCAATTGCTCTACCACAGATTGGACACAGTCTGTGTGAAATAGGGAAAAATCAGCACAAGCAGCAGAGAATTGATAAATACTTTGTTTCATCTCACCTTCGGAGGCTGCATTGATTGCACAATCATCTGCACATAGAAAATCATGCATCAACACTCCCTCCACTCAGCCTCACTCTCTCTTTCAGGCATCGTAATCCAGTGGCAGGACAGAGTCAAGACAATCAACGATGGCTCAGGATGCAGTGGATGACCTTTTCATCTTCACCGTCTAACCAAGCTCTAAGCCCTGCACATTGCCTGCTTCATCTGCCTTCATGGCCATTGGAAAAAAATGTTCCCATCTGCCTATTCAACCAACAGAAGTCATCACATGCTTGGGGTAGACACCCCCCTAACTCAACAATGCATTTGAGACCCCTTGGTTACCCTTAACCTTGTTTGGGCCATCTGCCAAAACGGTTTCCTGGAGTGTGGCTGTTGCACATACCACAGCTTCTTGGAGCCGCAGATGAGCGTTTGGGGGAACAGCTAGACATCAAAGGTGGAAATAGTCCTGATAAGGGCTCAGCAGCCATCACATCAAAGGTAATGGTCCTCCCTGAACACACCCTACACCCCACTTACTACCTTAGGGGCAACTAGCAGCAGGCTGGCCTAGCCTGGGCATTGAGTTACATGAGACTGCCATGGACCACATTAGTGATGGGTCTCTGAGCCCCATGTGATGTTGGTGTTTGAGGTGTCAGACCAATCTCAGAGCCCCTCCTACATGTCTGGTCAGGTCTGGTGGACCCTGGGAGCCCCACCCAGCCCCTTCCCTGAGCTGTATTTTAGTGGTATCTGTCCTCTCCATGATCTCTGCTTCCAACTGTCTTGTGATTCTAGCACCAGCAGGTAAGTGTAGGCCCCTGAACTCATCACACCTGGACAGGGGACATCAGTACCCAGATGTCAGCACCCTGGGGATCAATCCCAGAATTCTAGCCTATGACACCCACCTGATCAGGGAGGTTACCCAATGAAGTCTAGTTGACATGGTGCAACTGGGTACTCAAGAGATAGCAGAATTAATAGGGGTGGGGGAGAAGAGAGGCCTCCCACCTGTGCTTGTCAATGCCCACAGCTGACATCTATTGGCTAATCTGCCTTTTGGGCAGTCATACCAGAGGCCCTGTAGCTTGATCATGTACATGCCAGTCCCTCACTGGGAGCAATGCACCACCACTTCCAGATCCAGGGCAAGAACTCCATTAACAGAGCTGATGAGGATGAAGTTAGGAAAGGTTACAGGGGACTTCTGCCCAGTTGATTTTAATAGAAGAGTTGGATAAACCCCTGAAGATAAGAAGTCCTATCTACCTGACTCGAGAGGGGAGGGCCTTTTTCATGCACATTGGTGTGGATTGACTTGGGGTAGACCCAGAGAATCAACAAAGCAAAGGTGCCAGATGCATATCACACCCACCCTGCATGGGACTTAAGTGTGTGAGGGACTCCTTTGTCTCCAGAAGCCACAGCATCATCATCTTCAGCCCTTGGTGGGTGACAGGTCCATTTCATAGGAAGAGATTGGAAGTATTTATTCAGAACCCACCATGGGAATGCACCAATGTTAAAGCCAGTCAAGACAATGCCTTCATTTTACAGATGAGGAAACTGAAGCCCAGGGAGTTGGCCAAAGTCACAGTGGATGTAGGGGTGGGAATGGGTATTTACTGAGCTCTGGTGATGGGCCAGACATTATGCTATGTCCAGTGTGCAAATATGACCTCCTTTGATCTTTACAACAAGGAAAGGAAATGGAGGCAGACACTTGCACAGTGTCACACAGCTAGTGAGCATCTGAGGCCAGATTGACAGGTGGAGGAAAAACTGGGAAGAGAAATGAGAGAGATGCAAGAAAAGCATGAAAAATGGGTCAATACCTTAATAAAGGAGACCCAAAAAAATGCTGAAGAAAATAACACCTTGAAAAATAGGCTAACTCAATTGG
>CM053771.1:137202931-137257308 GCA_028658325.1 Potorous gilbertii | reverse complement strand
GGCTAACCTCCCTGATCAGGTGGGTGTCATATGCTAGAATTCTGGGATTGATCCCCAGGGTGGTGACATCTGGGTGCTGACTTCCCCCTGTCCAGGTGTGATGAGTTCAGGGGCCTACACTTACCTGCTGGTGCTAGAGTCACAAGACAGGTAGAAACAGAGATCATGGAGAGGACAGATACCACTAAAATACAGCTCAGGGAAGGGGCTGGGTGGGGCTCCCAGGGTCCACCAGACCTGACCAGACATGTAGGAGGGGCTCTGAGATTGGTCTGACACCTCAAACACCAACATCACATGGGGCTCAGAGACCCATCACTAATGTGGTCCATGGCAATCCCATGTAACTCAATGCCCAGGCTAGGCCAGCCTGCTGCTAGTTGCCCCTAAGGTAGTAAGTGGGGTGTAGGGGGTGTTCAGGGAGGACCATTACCTTTGATGTGATGGCTGCTGAGCCCTTTTCAGGACTATTTCCACCTTTGATGTCTAGCTGTTCCCCCAAACGCTCATCTGCAGCTCCAAGAAGCTGTGGTATGTGCAACAGCTACACTCCAGGAAACCGTTTTGGCAGATGGCCCAAACAAGGTTAAGGGTAACCAAGGGGTCTCAAATGCATTGTTGAATTAGGGGGGTGTCTACCCCAAGTGTGTGATGACTTCTGTTGGTTGAATAGGCAGATGGGAACACTTTGTTCCAATGGCCATGAAGGCAGATGAAGCAGGCAATGTGCAGGGCTTAGAGCTTGGTTAGACGGTGAAGATTACAAGGTCTTCCACTGCATGCTGAGCCATCGTTGATTGTCTTGACTCTGTCCTGCCACTGGATTATGATGCCTGGAGGAGAGATTGAGGCTGAATGGAGGGAGTGTTGATGCATGATTTTCTATGTGCAAATGATTGGGCAATCAATGCAGCCTCTGAAGGTGAGATGCAACAAAGTATTTATCAATTCTCTGCTGTTTGTGCTGATTTTTCCCTAGTTCACACAGACTATGTGTGTCCAATCTGTGGTAGAGCATTCGAAGCTTGTGTTTATCTGATCAGCCACTTTGGTATGCATTGAAACACAAGTGCTCCATCAGCGATCCATACTTGGAACCATTGGTTACAACAAATGGAGAAGTTTTGAATGCTGTGAATAAGTTCATTTACCTTGGTAGTGTACTTTCGAGGAATGTACCCATTGACAATGAGGTTGATGCATGTTTTAACAGAGCTAACTCAGTGTTTGGGACGCTCTGAAGAAAAGTTTGAGAGAGGAGAGGTATTAGAGTGACTCTCGAACTGAAGGAGCACAGAGCCATTGTGCTGACCTCATTGTTGTATGCCTGTGAAACATTGGCAGTCTCCCAGCGCCATGCCGGGAAGCCGAATCGCTTCCATTTGAACCTTTACAGGAAGATTCTGAAGATCACTTGGCAGGAGAAAGTAACAGTCAGTTTCTTGCTCAAATTAAACTGCGAAACACTCAAACTATGCTTCAGAATGCACACCTCTGATGGACTGGCCACAGTGTTTGAATGCAAAATGTAAACTTGCCAAAAGACAAATTTATTGAGAACTCACATGGGGCAGGCAATCACATGGAGTTCAGAAGAAGTGATACAAGGACACGCTCAAGGTCTCTCATAAGAACTTTGGATTTGATTGTGCAATATTGGAATCATTGGTATAGGTTAGCTCAGCCTGGCATGCCTGCATCAGAAATGGTTCTGTGCTCTATGAGCAAAGCAGAATTGAAACAGTACAAAGAAAACAAAGGATGCATTAAGTTGGAGTAACTGCTCCAAAAGTTCACACAGACTATCTGTGTCCAATCTGTGGTAGAGCATTTGAAGCTTGTGTTTATCTGATCAGCCACCTTGGTATGCATTGAAACTTCATTTAATATGGTGATGTCATTTGGGTCCTCTTGGAGAAAGGACACCAACCAACCAACTTACCATATGGATTCTGACTTAATAAAACTCTGTCTCTGATAATTTTCCTACCCCTTTGGAAGTGACTAACCCTAAGATGTATCCATCTTTATAACTTTCTTCAATTTTTTTTCACTCTGCTTTCATTTTCTGAATAAAATAAAATTTGATTCCATGCTTCTCTGTGAGGAATGATTGGTTCCAGTGCTACGGAAGCCGTAATTAAGCTTAAGGTATTTTAATTGTATTGAATCCAACAGAAGGAACTAAGGTGGAGTTTTTCATGATTTATAGAGAGCAAACAGATGTTTCATGGCAGACAAAGAAATGTAAAATTTATTTCAAGAGTTTATAATAACTAATATTTAATTAGTATTTTGAGGTTTACAAAACATATTGATGGATAACTTATTTATTCCTCATACCCGTTCTTTAAGTAGTTGTTAATGTCATGTCTATTGTACACATCAGGAAATGCTGCCCTGGAGACATTAAATGACTTGTTTGCATTTATACCTCTGGGAAGTGCTGAAAGTAGGATTCAAACCTAGATATCTCTTAACTACAGGGCAAACATGTTTCCTCTGTCATTTTCCTTTTAGTGTTTTAGTTCATTCATTGGTAATCACCTTGAGGACAGGGAATCTTATTTGCCTCTTTTTTCTTATCTGTAGCCCTTTCACAGTGTCTGACACAGAGTAAGTATTAAATGAACATTTATTTGTTGATTGTTTTGGATGATGGACCTATCTTAATTTTATCCCTCGTTCTTTTCCCTATTCCTTGTTGTTAATGAGTAGGTTCAGGCTTTGCCATTTGATCTTCATGCTCCTCTCTTCAGAAATCTAAAGTATGAAAAGGAAAAATTCCAGTTCAATGTTGTGAGAGATTAAAGTTAAACAACTCACCCTTACTAGACATATGAGGCCCCCATGGAATACACCTCATAAAACTATTGAATTCAGAAATCAGCAGTAATAAGCCTGGTGTCAACATTGATAAAAATACTACTGATGGGTCATTGGATCTTCACTTCTAACCTCTATTTGATTTCCTACCACACACACTTTATAATATTGATCTGATTCCTTGAGCCTTTTCCACCAGTGATTTCATCTCTTAGGAATATACTGACCTTAGAGCTTCTGAGATTGTAACCATTTTCTTAACTCAGTTCTTGCAGTAGAAAAAGGGTGTTCACCATTTTGTTCTTTGATGCTGCATTATCTACAGAACTGGCTTCAGGTCCTAGAATAAAAATAACCAGGTTGGATACTGTCCCCCATCTCCTCTTTTGTTGTTGCCCACTCGTAACTTTCACAATCTTAATGCTAAACAAGTAAGAACTTCCACTAATTAGAGAGAACCTGTGAGCATCTTATAAAAAAGTCAATGTAGAAAGAATCATTTTGGGGGTTTATCTGTGAAAACTGATGCATGTCTCTCTTTGGGATAAAGTTCTATTAATGATATTGGTCTAAGAAAGGATATGTACAATATTATGGTCATTTATATGTTAATAATTCTAAATTGCTCTGCAGAATGGTTAGATCAATCCCTGACTCCCACAGTACCTTAGTGTCCCAATTTTCTAATATCCTCTCTAATATTTATTAGGTTCTTGTCCTGTCAATTTAGTTAATATGATGGGGATTAAGTAGTATCTCAGAGTTTTTTATTTGTATTTTGCTACCTAATAGTGAGTTAGAGGATTGTTTCAGGTAAATACATAGTTTTGTTTTCCTTTTCTGAAAAATGCCTTTTAATAATATTTGACCATTTTTTAATTGGGAAATGTCTTGTGTTCTTACAAATTTCTATAGTTTTCCATCTATTTGAGGAATGAGGACCTTATCCCAAAACTTAACATAAAAAATTTCCTCCAGGTTCCTGCTTTCCTTCTAATTTTGATGGTATTGTTTCATTTGTGCAAATCTTTTTAATCTAATAAGTTGAAAATAGCTATTTTACATCTCCTACTGCTTTCTCTCTCTCATTTGGTCATAAATTCTTTTCTCATTCATATATCTGACAGATAAACTATTCTGTGCTCCTCTAATTTGTTTATGATATCACCCTTTATGTCCAGATTCTATTGCCATTTTGACATTTTCACGGTTTGATGTGTGAGATGTTGGTTTGGACCTAGTTTCTACCAAACTGTTTTACAGTTTTGCCAGGAATTTTCGTGAAATAGTGAGCACTTTTCCCCAAAGTTTGGATTTTTGCATGTATCAAACATAGGATTGCTATGGTCATTTAGTACTGTGTATCATGTAGCTAATTTACTCCATTAACTACCAGTCTATTTCTTAGCCCATAGCAGATTGTTTTGATGCTTATCACTTTGTAACACCATTTGAGAGCTGGTTTCCTAGGGTCCCTTCCTTCACATTTGTAAAATACAGTCCCTTGATATTCTTAACCTTTTTTTCTTCCAGATGAATTTTCTTCCTATTTTTTCTAGGTCTAAAAATATTTGGCAGATTGATTGATATGACACTGAATAAACAAAATTATTTTAGGTTGACTTGTCATTTTATCATATTGTTTCAGCCTTCTCCTGATTAATTGATATTTTTTGAATTGTATAGATCTATCTTTATTTGTGGGAAAAGGATTTTGTAGAGTGGGACTTCAAGAAGCCCAGATGGCAGAGTAAGCAGAAAATCTGCTGAACTCTACGATTATCACCTCTAAACAACTACAAAAGTGTCACAAAATTAATTGTGGAATGGTAGAGGCAGCATAAAAAAATGGGGAAAGCAATCATCTAGCCTAAGAAACTTGGAAGGTTGGCAGGAAAGGTCTGTCTCACTTGATTAAAAGGGGTGGGCCATCTAGGATCAGAATTATCCTGGCAAGTCAGAAGCAAGTCTTGTCCCATCAAGAAAGTTGGCCCCTGGGTTCAAGTGTGGCACTAAGTGAGCAAGCAAACAACACTGGCACCCACCCACATGTATCTCAGAGCAGCCCTGGGGGAATGGGCAGGTAACAATCCTGTCACCCCCAACATGCCACATATTGTCACCAAATGAGCTGCCAGATCCCTGCAACTCTGTGTAGGAACATCCATTCCTGAAGTCCATCTTGACTCCAAATATTTGCACACTAGTGGGTGAGTAGCATGACCCCCACAGCCCTGGTATAGCACATGGGTCCCCCATGTACTTTAGGGTAGTTTCAGGTAAATGGGCAATAGCCAGCACTCTCCCCTCCATGTCCCTCAGAATAACTCCAGAAAAGAGCCCTGCAACCTCCAAGCATTTCAGCTGCCCCATCAACCCACCTCACCTCCCCAGCACATCACCAGGCCCAAGGATTCCCTGTTTGCCTCAGAACAGCAATAGTGTAGCACCAGGCAAAGAGCCAGGGACAGCAGCCCCCAGGAAAACAAGCTTCAACAGTACTCCTCCCATTTCAGACGCAAAACATAAATTTAAATTTAGGGGAAAAGGCTGGAAAACATGAGCAAAAAAACCAAAAGCTACTAGAGGATGTTAGACTACACAAAGTTATTGTGGTGGCAGGAAAGCTCAAGAAACAAATTCAGAAAAGGACAAAAATATCAGAACATCTATAGACAAAGTCCCAAGGAAAAACAGGAATTGAACTTAATATCTAAAAGAACTCAAAAAGTATTTAGAAATAAAATAAGAGAAGTAGAAAAAATTGGGAAAAAATGAGAGTAATGGAATAAAACCAGGAAAAAAGGCTCAACAGATTGGGAAAATAAAACAAATCCTTAAAAAGTACAATTGGTCAAAGGGAAAAGGAGGTATAAAATCTCACTGAGGGAAATAATTCTTCAAAAATTAGAACCATGTAAGTGGAACCTACTGACTCTATGAGACGTCAATAATCAATCAAATAAAGTAAAAACAGATAGAAACGGAAGGAAATGTAAAATAACTTACTTGAAAAAAATTAACTGAAAAACAGATCTAGGAGAGATAAATTAAGAATCATTGAAATGACCAAGAGCCATAATGAAAAGGAAGACCTAGAAATTATACTTCAACAAATTATCGATGAAAACTGCCCTGATGTCCTAGAACCAGATGATTCTGGAGAAAGGATTACCTCTACAAAGAGATTCACAAAGAAGAACTCTCAGGAATATCATAGCAAAATTCCAGAACTTCCAGACCAAGGAAAAGAAAAATATTTCCAGCAGCCAGAAAGAAATAATCCAAATATCAGAGAATTACAGTCAGAATTACAAAGTACTTAGAAGTTATAATATCACAGGATCAGAGGTCAAGGAACACAATATCTGGAAGGAAAAGGAGTTAGACTCCAACCAGAAATCACCTACCTGGCAAAACTGAGTATATAACTTTTAAGGGAAAAAACCGTCATTCAACGAAATAGAAGTTTTTCAAATTTTCCTGAGGGAAAGAAAAGGGTGGAACAAAAAAAATTGATTGTCAGTACCAAAAAATCAAGAGATGTATACAAAGATAAAAGGAGAGAGAAAATATAAGGGATTCAATAAGGAAAAACTGTTTACATTGCTACATGGGAAGATGATATTTGTAATTCTTGAGAACTCTATCACTGGTAGTATGGTTAGAAGGAATATACAGAGAAAGTGTAGGTATAACATGAATGAGAGGGGATGACATTAAAAAAATTATACAGGGGTGAGAAAGAGGTCTACACTGAGAGCAGAAGGAAGAGACAGATGGAATGAGGTAAATTAATTCACATGAAGAGATATGAAAGGCCCTATAAAAGTGGAGGGGAAGAAGAAAGCATGGTCAGGTGACAATGCTTAAACTTTACTCTCATTGAAAGTGGCTCAAAGAAGGAAACATATATACATTCAGTTGAATATAGAAGTAGGAAAGAAGGAAGGAAGGACAGAAGGAAAGAGGAGTAAATGACAAAATCACAAAGTCATAAAAGTTGGGAACACTCAGTGGTCAGAAGCAAAACCTTGGTGAGCAGGGAAAAGAAGTCCCATTTTTCTTGTTTTTTCTTCTTGATCTCTTCTCCAGATCAGTTATTTTTCTTATGAGATGTTTTATATTATATTTTTCATTATATCTTATTATTTTTGTTCTCATGACTTCTTTGGCTTCCACTTACTCAATTCTGATTTTCAAGAAGACATTTTCTTCCTTATGATTCCTCATCTCCTTCTCTAATTGGTTTACTCTTTTTTCATAATCTTGTTTTTCTTGGATTGTTCTTTTTTTAGATTTTCCTCAATCTCTCTAATTTTTAAAGTCTTTTTAAAATTCTTCTCTAAATTCTTCTTAGGTAAGTGAACATTTGACATCACTGTCTGGGGTAGAATAGAGTTTCTTTGCTTCAGGATACTCCTCTGAAGATGAATGCCAGTTCTTCTCTATTCGCATTGTACCTTTCCAGGGTTGAATTCTTTCTCCGTTGCCTCCTAATTTTATTAAAATTTGTAACAGCTTGTTTTTTGTAATCACATCTAGCCATGGAGTATGGGAGATGGTACTTCTGACCTCAGATCCTTCAGTTCTCCTTCTGGCCTAGAACTGAAATCAGGAAGTCTAACCTTCAGTAAGTGCCCAAAGTCAGCATTGTCCCTGCCCCAGTTTCTTTACTCACTGGTCCTGTGCTGGTTCCTTCTCTCTAAAAGCTGTGTCTCTTCAACACAGCTAGGTCTGTGTTGCTTGTCAGCAGAAGTTTCCTCAAACTTCCCTGGCTCAGTTGCCTAAGTGCCTTCACTGTCACAGAGGTAAAAGGTTCTGTGGCTGGGGCCAAGCCTGCCTCCCAACCAGTTTTCCCCTTGCCTTGCTGGTTGTTGTTTAAGTGGAACTAGCCTCAGGAATTTACACTTGAAAGGGGCCAAACCTCATCCTGAGATTGTTCTTCAAATCTTCCTATCTTCTCCAAGGACGTCTTGTCCCTGGAGGACCTCTGTTCTGCCCATGGTCTAAATTACATTTACCACTCTTATGTTCACCCTGATGTGCTATTTTCTTTCATTTGTGAGGGTAAATGTGGAGAACTTGGAATTTTCTGACCTATTCTGCCATCTTCCCAGAATCCTCAGAATTTTTTTTTTTTTTAAAGAGGAATGAAGGTGGTTTTCTTGTCAAAATTTTTCCCATGTCTATCAAGAAGATCGCAGCATTTCTGTTGGTTTTGTTATTGACATGGTCAATTGTGCTGGTAGTTATCTTAATACTGAATCATCCTTGCATTCCTAGTATAAATCCCATTTGATCATAATGTATGATTCCTGAGATTTATTGCACGTTTGCAGTAATTTATTTTAAATAAAATTTATTTTAAATTTATATTTAATTAATTAAATGAAGTGTTATTTAATTTAAATAAAATTAATTTTAGTATTTTTACACCAAAATTCATCAGGAAAATTCAGTAGGGAAATTTTTTTCTCTGTTCATGTTCTTCCTGGTTTACGTATCAGTATCATATTTGTGTTATAAAAGGTATTTGGAAAGATTCTTACTTTCACTATTTTTCCAAGAAATTTATATAGCACTGGAATGAAATGATCTTTAACAGTTTGGTTGAATTCACTTCTGAAACTATCTAGCCCTAGGAGTTTTCCTTAAAAAGTTCATTGATGCCTCCTTCAATGTCCTTTTCTAAGATGGGACTTTTTAAGTTTCTATTTTCTCTATTCCTCTATTTACTTCCTAATTGGGCCAATTTATATTCTTGTGTATATTTTTCCCTTTCACTTAGATTGTCATATTTTTTGGCATAAAGTTGGCCAGAATAGCCCCTAACAATTGTTTTATTTTCCTTTCTGTTGGTGGTAAATTCACCCTTTTCATCTTTGATACTAGTCATTTTGTTAAAACCTTGGGTGAACCCTCACCCAAAACTCTCTAATCTCCATATTAATTGACAATCTAAAGGATAATGTCGAGGAAGGACAAGTCTAAAGAATACATGTGCCAAAGGCAATTTATACTTTTGAACCTCAAGAATTGGAAGTCCTCTCTGCGACCTAAATTTTTATTATTAAATCTAGTCCTTCCTTAGTCACTAGAAAATTTTTTCTTTCTTTCCAAAGTCCCTGCTACTCAAAACCCTGTCTTATCCTACTCTGACTGCTTCTTTGTATCTGTATCCAACTAGAGTATATGCATTTGAGCTCCCAAATAAGGATATGCCTCCTATATGTCTAGTAAATTTATTTCAAAATGAAATGGCTGACTGAGAGTGGGTGGGAGAGACAAAGCCTTTCCTCCAGATTCCATGAGTGATTTCTTCTCTGGCCCAGCGTTTCTTCTCTACTCATGGACGATAAGGATAGCACATAAGCCAAGGACTAATATATCAGTTAGAGTTATCTAAACAGGAAAGAAATATAACTATTCTAACAACAATTAAATACTTACTTTATAAAACAGAATAAGCTTTCAAATCCGTTTCTCTCTTATTCGATCACAGAAGGGGAGGAAAGGGGAGACTATACTGCGTATATTGGTACCTGTTCTTTGCAGGGGAAAGGTAGTAATCTTAACTCCTATATTGACTAGAGAAAGGGAAGGAAACTTCAAGGCCTGAGGCTGCAACCACAGGCCACTTGTGCTGAAGTTCTAAGCAGCTTGCCCAAAGACTTCTGGGACATAATATTCCGTTTCCAATTATGTCATCTTCCACCCCAAATTCCATTCCATATCGTTAATTCCTCAATATATTGGCCATCGGATTTTGCTGCTGCCATAGCTACATGCTCTCAGCTGCAATTTTACATACATCATTAGGTTTGCATGCTTCTTTTAAAATATATTTTATTGACATATTTTGTTTTGAAATGACTGAAAAGTCTCTAAGTATGCCTTCCCATTTCTTTCTCAAAGATGTCTCTTTTTATTAAAGCAAAGTAATGAAAAGAGATGAAAAGTGAAGCAAACCAATAGACACAATGAAAATATCAGAAAATAAAAGCACTTTTTCACACTTGTTACAGACTCAGCATTAAAACTGCCAGTCAGACAATATTCTTTTACACAATTCATGCTTGCTTAGCTGCTATTGGCTCTGAGCCTTAGAGAATCTCACTTTCTCCAAACTCAGTCAGACAAACATTGTGTAGCTAGAATAATTCCCAGACAAATTTCTGTTTACCTGCATGAGGTATTTTAAAAGCTCGTTGTATGAATAGGGAAATTCTTTACACAATGTTGTGGGGTTAAAGGATGAGTCCTTAATGCTTTCTCCATGCATCTTCTCACATTTAGGGGTGAATTTTTGATTTCTGCCTTTTAATTCCATCACATTGATGACTGCATGATGTTTTAGGGAAGATAAAAGACCAAGAGTCAACAAAGTACATGACATGCTTTGTTTTTGACTTGCTCTGTGACTTTTGGCAAGTCGCTAATCCTCTTTGGGGTACAACCACTTCAACTGAAAAACAAATGGGAAAGAACTGCAATTTTTCAAATCCTCTTGTAGCCCCAATATTCTCTGTGTCATTCCTATGGAAAAACCCTGGAAATTTGACTTCTAGTTGCAACATTTCAATATAAAGAGCACGTCAATCCATGGATGAATTTCACAGTTATTCTATTGATGTGATATGCAAGCCAGGGTTGTAAGAGGATGCAGATATGGAAGGAGTGATCTAGCCTATCCTACGTCTCCAAAGCATCTCTGAGTTGGGGTTCAAATTGATTAGATATGTAGGATAGGGTATGTGCTTTGTGCATCTCTCTCTTACACTCTCTCTCTTTCTCTGTCTCTCTCTCTCTCTCTCTCTCTCTCTCTCTCTCTCTCTCTCTCCCCTCAGAATCCCAACTTCCACTAAAGCCATTGTTCTGATATTGTTCCTTTCAAAAGAAAGTTCTTTTTAGGACATTCTTCAAGGCAATTTTGACATCCTTGTTTCTCAGACTATAGATAAGGGGGTTTAGCATGGGCACTATGATAGTATAAAACACAGAGGACACTTTCCTCTGATCCATGGAACTGTCTGAAGGTGACTGTAGGTACATGAATCCATAAGAACCAAAGAAGACACCAACTGCTGCAAAATGGGAGCTGCAGGTGCTGAAGGCTTTTGATCTGCCTCCTCTGGATTGAATTTTTAAAATGCTAGCAATGATTAAAACATAAGAACAAAAAATGGTCAATGCTGGCAAAGGGATATTAAATATGCCAGAGGCCAGAACCACCATGTCATTGACATAAGTGTTAGAACAAGAGAGCTGCAAGAGTGGTAAGATATCACAGAAGGAATGATTAATGGCATTTTTGTTACAGAAGAGCAGTCTAAGCAGGCATCCTGTGTGAGCTGTGGCCCACATGAGGGCCAATGCATATACCCCACTCAACAACCTTGAGCACACTTGAGGAGACATTGTAAGGTTATAAAGAAGGGGATGACATATAGCAACATAGCGATCATATGCCATCACAGCCAACATATGACATTCAGAAATTAGAAGAAAGGCAAAAAAATAGAACTGTGTCATACACTCAGGGTATACCGGAGATGGTGTTCATCTTTGATAAAAAGTTCACCAGCATTTTTGGAATGATGACAGTTGATTGACAGAAATCAGTGAAGGACAAACTGCTGAGGAAATAGTACATGGGGGTGTGAAGATGAGAATTGAGTCTAATCAACACAATCATGCCCAGGTTCCCCACCACTGTGGCAACATAAATTCCTAGGAACAAGAAGAAAATGGTCAGCTGGAGCTCAGGCTGGTCTGTTAGCCCTATGAGGATGAACTCAGTCACTAGTGAATAATTTCCTTTCTCCATTCTATTTGATTGTAGTGTAGATTGAGGCAAGTAACTGGAAAGATGAAGGAAAAAGAAACAACAACACAGAGGATGTTCTCGTTATTACCAGTATCTAAAAGTAACTCCGAGTGAAGAATAAAATTTTGTACAGTCATCTAATCTTTTTGTCTCGTTCTGCTTTCCTAACAAACAGCTACTGACCTTCAATTTCCACATTTATATCATTCACGTATAATAACATGTTGGCAGAATCTGTGTCTGATCACCTCTGCAGCATATAACAGTAATTATTTCTATTCTTATCACCATTCATAGTTTCAAAGTTCATTGCCCACACCCTATGGTATGTGGAACAAGTAAGGATTCCATGTACAAAACTCCTACAGAATATTGAAGATGTAGTTCTCACAGTTAATAAATATAAGAGATATAACCAGAATTAATTCTCACTTGATCCCAATTATGGTAGTGGTTATGCTGAGTTTTAAATGATGTGCTTCTACTATTTTAAAAAAAAAAAGCTATTGGGTGAGAAAGGCAATGATGACATCATCCAAAGGCTAATTTCCGATGCAGTTCAGGAAGAGGTACAATTATTTCATCTCTTCACTTTAGAAATTTACCTGGGACTTTTTCCTTCTACACCTTAAACCTTGGAAAACTCTGTCCATTACCCATGAACTGTCCAGAAAATATGAATGGAACTTGATAACTTGGGAACTGTGGACTCTGTCTCCTCAGAAAGACCTCAGGGAAGCATAGTCATTGCTAAGGACAAATATTTGGAAAGCTATTTGTGAGGTGAGAAGGAAATCTTGTTCTCCTCCATGGAGATAACTCTTAGGGACTTGGGATGGTGTTTTTCTGGAATATGTTAATATGATGGTCAAGCAGGAAATCACTGTAATACATAATATACCTAAATTTTATCAAAGTGTTTCATGAAAACCTCATCAGAAAAAGAATGAAGGAATATGGATTGGACAGAATTGCAATTTGTTTGACCCACAAAGAACAGTCAACATTTTGAAAAGTTATCTTGAAAGGCAGTTTCCAGAAAAGCTGAGAAGGAAATCTTGCTTGGTTTTGTCTGTTAAAAGCAATATAAGCAGAGATGATATGTTTATCCAATCCAAACATTACACAAACCTAGAAGAGGTGAGGACCTTACACTTACAGTAAATTTACAGTTTTCTCTAAATATGATCCAACAATATCATGACAGTTTAAAAAATTGGGCTGAATCTAATATGATGAAATTTATTATAGACATAAATGTAAATTTGTGAACAGCAATTACAATATGTTTCAATAATCCCAGAAGTATAGAGATGTTTAAAAGTGAGTTAGTCTAACATAGACCTGGCTTTTCCAGTTGACTGCAAACTCAATTTAAGTAAGAAATGTAATGTAGCAGCCAAAAAAGAAACAAATAATCAAAAAATGAATGTGCTTCTGGACTACATGAAGAGAATCTTAACCTCCAGGAATCACAAGGGTGACCAGAACTCTGATTTATATATCTCAAAGGTTTTCTGACTGTTTCTAAGATTTCTGGGACTTCATTACTAATATACAGGCAGAGGCTTCTGTGATAGTTTTGTCTGTTCTACCATATTGTACTCTGGTCAAACCACAATGGGAATATTTTATCCAGTTCTATTTGCCATAGTTAAAGAAAGACATTGACAAGTTGAACAATACTCAAAAAAGGGAAATGACAGTCATGAATCAGTATGTGAATGAATATATTATATGGATAATTTTAAGTACTTTGGAACTTTAATTGAGAGAGAAAGAATCACAGCAACATATTTCCAATGTTTTAAGGGCTCTCATGTTGAAAAGAGAATCAACTTGTTCAGTTCATCTCCCGAGAATTGAACCAAGAATGATGCATGAAAGTAACAAAGAAGCAGATTTAGGTTTGATGTGAAGATAAAAATCTCTAAGTATTACACACAACCCAAGGTCAGATAAGCTGCCTTGGTAGTAGTAGATTACCTCCTCAGAGAAGGTCTTCAAGTGGAAGCATGATGACCACTACTGCAGTATGAATATTGGGGGTAATTGTAGGGTGTGGCTTAGATGGAAGGTCTCTTCTAACTCTAAAAGCTTATAATTCTATCATTCTGAACTGGAGTTGCTCATACTTATCAAATAATTACTTTTGAAACACCCTGTTCCTAGTATTCAGCGTCATGCCACTGTTGGTGACACAGGCCAGAATATGAAAATGCCTTTTTTTTAGTAAAGTCCTGAGGTTCCATGAATCTCTATTTAGAAGAAAGAACAGTTTTGAAATGATCAAATACTCACCCTCTAGCATTGGATCTTAGAGTCTCTTCATC
Organism: Potorous gilbertii; assembly: GCA_028658325.1. Taxonomy (NCBI): domain Eukaryota; kingdom Metazoa; phylum Chordata; class Mammalia; order Diprotodontia; family Potoroidae; genus Potorous; species Potorous gilbertii. The sequence goes on along the minus strand of CM053771.1, from coordinate 137,243,319 downwards.
CACACAATCCTGACATGTCAATGTCTTCTCTGAAAGTTGATATCATCCAAGTATTCTATTGATATTTAGTGTGGATGAAAATTATGGCACAGAACAAACAGTCTGAAATACTTTGAGAATTTATTTTACTTGTAGAAGACTATCCCTAATTGCCACTTGATCCAGAACATTCTTTTTAGATGAAGGGAAATAAATAATATTTCCACTGTCAACAAAACTCCTGGTGAAGTTTCTTAAGATTTTTATGGTGGTTGATATGAATCCTGAGATCTCATTAGTAATACACAGATAGAGGCTTCCACAGAGACTTATCTCAGAAGGGATTGCTCTTTTCTGTGAAGAAGTCCTTAATATTTTCCTCTACCTCTTAATCTTTTCATTTTTATTTTTTTGATTATATTTGAATTTACTTGAAATGTAAATACAAAATGAGAATAGAATAAAAAGCATGGTGAAATATTCAAGGACATGAGAGGACTCAACAAAAAGTAATAAATTTACATTTCAAGAAAAATTATATAATAATACTATGCATTATTTTCAAAACTGTCCTTTTTTTCTTGACTACCTTGTATGTTCTCTTTTATCCTCTTCTACCCATCTTTCCTTTGTTTTCTCCATACGTCCTACCCCAACAAAAGGTTACAATTAGAAGTGGAATAAAGAAACATATATATATATATATATATATATATATACACATAATATATATATATACATTTATGCATTTTTATATGTATATATACATATATATGTATATATACACATACACATCTCCATAGACGTACATAAATCTCCCTGAAGTCTGGAAGAACTTAATTCAATCTGGCCTCAGATGCTTACTAGCTGTGTGACCTTGGGCAAGCGACATTACTTGTTTCTACCTCCATTTCCTTTCCTTGTTGTGAAGATCAAAGTAGGTCATACTTGCACACTGGGCGTAGCGTAGTGTCTGGCCAATCACCAGAGCTCAGTAATTGCCCATTTCTACCCCTGCCCCAATACAATTTAGACCCCCTCACTGGGCCTCAGTTTCCTCATCTATAAAATGAGGGCATTATCCTGACTGACTCTGACATTGGTGCATTCCCATGGTGATTTCTGAATAAATACTTCCTATCTCTTCCTATGAAATGGACCTGGCACCCACCAAGGGCTGAAGATGATGATATTTGGGCTCCTGGAGACAAAGGACTCCCTCACACCCTCAAGTCCCATGCACCATCAGGGGTGATCTGCATCTGCCACATCTGTGTTGCTGATTCCCTGGGTCTACCCCAAGTCAGTACACACCAACGTGCATGAAAATGACCCTCCCTTCTAGGGTCAGGTCAAGTAGGACTTTGTATCTTCAGGGGTTTATCCAACTCTTGTATTAAAATTAACTGGGCAGAAGTCTCCTATCACCTTTCCTAACTTCCTCCTCATCAGCTCTGTTGATGGAGTTCTTGCCCTGGGTCTGGAGGGTGTGGTGCATTTCTTCCAGTGAGTTACTGGCATGTACAAAAGCCTCATACATGATCAAGCTACAGAGTCTCTAGTATGACTGACAAAAGGCAGATCAGCCAATAGATGTCAGCTGTGGGCACGGTCCAGCACAGATGGGGGCCTTATGTTGTGCTTCCACTCCTATTACTTTTGCTATCTCTTGAGGGCCCAGTTGCACCACGTCAGCCAGACTTCATAGGTTGGCCTCTCTGATCATGTGGGTGTCATAGGCTAGAGCTCTGGAATTGGTCCCCAGGGTGGTGACAGGTGGGTGCTGAATTCCCCCTGTCCAGGTGTGATGAGTTCAGGGGCCTACACTCACCTCCTGGTGCTAGAGAGTCAAAAGACAGGTAGAAGCAGAGATCATGGAGAGGCCAGATACCACTAGAATACAGCTCAGGGAAGGGGCTGGGTGGGGCTCCCAGGGTCCACCAGACCTGACCAGACATGTAAGAGGGGCTCTGAGATTGGTCTGACACCTCAAACACCAACATCACATGGGACTCAGAGACCCATCTCTAATCTGGTCTATGGCCGTCTCATGTAACTCAGTGCCCAGGCTAGGCCAGCCTGGTGCTAGTTTCCCCTAAAGTAGTAAGTGGGATATAGGGTGTGTTCAGGGAGGACCATTACCTTTGATGTGATGACTGCTGAGCTCTTTTCAGGACTTTTTTCCACCTTTGGTGTCCATCTGTTCCAATCATCTCACATCAGGGGCTCCAAGAAGATGCAGCATACGCAACAGCCACACCCCAGTAAACTGTTTCAGCAGATGGACCAAACCAGCTTAAGGGTAATGAAGTGGTTTAAAACCCATTGGCGAGTTAGGGGTGTGTCTACTCCAAGCATGTGAAGAGTTCCACTGGTGGAATGGGCCAATAAGAACAGTTTGTTCCAATGGCCATGAAGGCAGATGAAGCAGGCAATGTGCAGTGCTTAGAGCTTGCTTAGACATGGAATATGCCAAGGTCATCCACTGCATCCTGAGCCATTGTTAGCTGTCTTGACTGTCTTCTGCCACTGGAGTACGATGACTGGAGGAGAGAGTGAGGCTGATGACTTTGTGCAACTCTGCCTCACTTGAATCCGATTTATGCATGAATCAATGGACATCACCCATACCATTTTACTATCATACCTCAAAGTCCTGTGGTGACAGGCAAGTGATGAAGCAGCAGGTGTGTATACACTGGGAGTTGTACTTACAACCCTGCATACAGGTGGAACAGACTGTAGGGTCCTTTTTCACTGGAAGCAGTAGTGATATGTGGCAGACCCCTGGGTGTCTGACCAACCTTTTAAGGATCACACTGCTCACCTCCGGGTGTGAGGAAGGGAGTTAGAAAAAATGCCCTAAAAATTTTCTGTTCTAACCCTGGCCTGGTTACTGTGGCAAGTGGAGAATCCCCCTCTGTGGTGGAAACAAAAAAATGTACAAAAACATTTGCAAAGGTGATTCCACTCCCCATCAGCATATGGAACATGTGCACACTTATAGACAGCATAAAATTCAGCGGACCTGGAAGACAAACTGCTCTTTTTGCAAGAGAACTCAGCAGATATCACAATCAAATAGCATCCCTGAGTGAAACAAGCCTGGCAAATGAAGTCCAGCTTCCTGAAGTTGGAATGGGACGCATATTTTTCTGTAGTGGCCACAGTGAAGGGGAGTGCTGTGAAGCTGGCTTAGGTTTTGCAATCAAAACTAACCTTGTCAACAAGCTGGTATGCCTACCAGAACAAGTGATTGACAGACTTACGACAATATGATTGCCACTTGCAGGAAAACACAATTCCACCTCTATTAGTGCCTATATACTTCCACTATGATGAGCCCTTATGAGGTCAAAGAAAAATTTTATGAAAAACTACAGACCCTTATCATCAATGTGCCAGAAGAGGATAAGCTTATAATTCTTGGTCAATTTAGAGTATGCTCAGATTACCAGATGTGGTAGGGAGTCCTAGGGAAGAATGGAATTGGAAACAGCAACAACAACAGTCATTTAGAACAGAAGCGTTCTGCTTTACATGACTTTCTCATCACCAATACTGTTTTCCATTTACCCAAATGCAATAAAACTTCGTGGATGCACCCTTGCAGCAAACGTTAGTATTTGACACACTATGTGATTGTAAGGAGGAGAAACAGGTAAGATGTGGGAGTGACAAAGGTAATGTGTGATGCAGAGTGCTGGACTGATTGTCACTTATCCTTTGCAAGCTAAATATTCACATTCATCCGAAGTACCTCCCCTAGGCAAAATAACTACAAGAAGAATTAATGTCAACAAATTAGAGCTCTTCTCTGAGCATGAAGAGTTTATTGCTAACTTGGAGAGAAACTTGAGCCAACACACAGTTGGCAACAGAGGATCAGAAAAGAAGTGGGCAGTTTTTAGAGTTTTGGTGTATAGCACTGTATTTGCTCATAGGGTTCAGAACACTCATAAAGACCAAGACTGTTTTGATGAAAATGATGAGAAATCCAGAAGCTGATAAATGAAAAACTAGAACTCCACAGAATTTACCAGCAGGATAGTTCATCTAACTCTACAAAGACAGCATTTAATTCCAACAAAAGTAAAGTACAAGCAAAGCTTAGAGACATGCAGGATTCTTGGCTCAGTAAGAAAGCAGATGAAATTCAGTTTCATGCTGATAGCAGCAATCGAAAGCGCTTTGATGATTCATGAAAACTACTCATGGACCAAAAACCTATGGTGCATCAAAACTACTTAGTGATGATGGAGACACATTGATTAGTGATAAAGATGTGATCCTAGAGAGATGGACCGAACATTTGCATCCTATTCTCAAAAGACCATCATCAACCAATGCTGAAGCCATTGACGTTTTACATCAGATTGAAGTCAATCCCTCCTTAGCTGAGCTTCCAACTGAAGAAGAGGTTTGGAGGGTGATTATACTTCTTTCACATGGCAAAGCACCTGGTGCTGATTTTATTCCAGCTGAGGTTTACCAGATAAGGGGACCATTGCTCATACAAAAAAGGACTGAAATTTTCCAGGTTATGTGGCAAGAGGAAGTTGTCTCCCAGGAGTTCAAGGATGCCTCCAATGTCCATCTCTAGAAGGGTAAAAGGAATAGATTGTCCTGCAACAATTACAGGGCCGTCTCTCTCTTAGTCATTCCTGACAAAATTCTTCCTGGGATCATCCTTAATATGAAGATCATTCACCGGGATGATGGTAATATGCCTTAGAGCCAGTGTGACTTCAGAAATGGCTGAGGAACAGTCAATATATTGCTTGCTGCCTGACAACTCCAGGATAAATTCCAGGGTCAGAGCAGAGGTCTGCACACAACATTTGTAGATCTGATGAAGGATTCTGTCACTGTTACTCGTGAGGACTCGTGACAAACTACGTCATAATTTGGTTGACTGGAGACGTTCATCAATACTCTATGTCAATTTCACGATGGCATGTTTGCCTGGAGTTCTGGAAAATGGACAATGCTCTCATGCCTTCCCAGACACCAACAGGATGAAACAAGGCAGTGTGCTTGTTCCCTTGCTTTTAGTATGACGTTTTCAGCCATGTTGACAAATGCTTTCAATGAGGATGAACACAGCCTGAAGATCAACTACTGTACTGATGACAAGTTCTTCAATTTGAAAAGGCTACAAGCGAAGATCAAAGTGGAAGGGGTGTTGATGCAGGATTTTCTGTTCTCAGATGATTTTACACTCAATGCAGCCTCTGAAGCTGAGATGCAACAAAGTATTGATCAGTTCTCTGCTGCTTGTGCTAATTTTGGCCTACTAATTAACACCATGAAAACACAGGTGCTCCATCAGGCATCCATAGTTGGAACCATCGGCTACAACAAATGGAGAAGTTTTGAATGCTGTGAATAAGTTCACTTACCTTGGTAGTGTACTTTCCAGGAATGTACCCATTGACAATGAGGTTGATGCATGCATTACCAGAGCTAACTCAGTGTTTGGGAGGCTCCGAAGAAGTTTGGGAGAGAAGAGTTATTAGACTGATTACTGAACTGAAGGAGCACAGAGCCATTGTGCTGATCTCATTGTTGTATGCCTGTGAAACATTGGCAGTCTACCAGTGCCATGCCAGGAAGCCTAATCTCTTCCATTTGAACTATCGTACGAAGATTCTGAAGAACACTTGGCAGGATAAAGTACTAGACAGTCAGTTTCTTGCTCAAATTAAACTACCAAACATTCAAAATATGCTTCAAAGTGTACAATTCTGATAGGCTAGCCACGTTGTTTGAATGCAAAATGTAAGCTTGCCAAAAGACAAATTTATTCAAAACTCACAGGGGGCAGGCAATCACATGGTGTTCAGAACAAGCGATACAAGGACACTCTCAAGGTCTCTCTCAAGAACTTTCTATTTGATGGTGCAACATGGGAGACACTGGCACAGGTCTGCTGAGCTTGGGATGCCTGCATGGGAAAAGGTTCTGTGTTCTATGAGCAAAGCAGAATTGAAACTGTGCAAAATAAACATAGGATGCACTAAGTTGGAGTAACTGCTAAAAAAGTTCACACAGACTATCTGTGCCCAATCTGTGGTAGAGCATTCGAAGCTTGTGTTTCTCTGATCAGCCACCGTGGTATGCACTGAAACTGCACTGTAACATGGTGATGTGATTTTGGTACTCTTGGAGAAAGGACAACACCAACCAACAAACTTAGCATATGAATTCTGACTTAATAAAACTCTGTCTCTGATAATTTTCCTACCCGTTTAGAAGTGAGCAACCCTAAGATGTATCCATCTTTAAAACTTTCTTCATTTTTTTTGCTCTTCTTTCATTTTTTGAATAAAATAAAATTTCATTCCATGCTTCTTTATGAGAAATTATTGGTTCCTGTGGTATTGAAGCCATAATTCAGTTTTAGGTATTTTAATTGTACTGAATCCAACAAAAGGAACTAAGGTGGAGTTTTTCATGATTTATAGAGAACAAACACAGATGTTTCATGGCAGACAAAGAAATGCAAAATTTATTTCAAGAGTTTATAATAACTGATATTTACTTAGTATTTTGAGGTTTACAGAACATATTCATTGATATCTTATTTATTCCTCATACCAGTTCTTTAAGTAGCTGTTAATGTCATGTCTATTATACAAATCAGGATGTGCTACCTTGGAGGCATTAAATGACATGTTCACATTTATACCTCTGGGAAGTGCTGAAAGTAGGATTCAAACTTAGCTGTCTCTTAACTACAGGGCAAACATGTTTCCTCTGTCATTTTCCTTTTAGTGTTTTAGTTCATTAGTTGGTAAGCACCTTGATGAGGGAATCATATTTGCCTCCTTTTTCTTATCTATAGCTCTTCCACAGTGTCTGACACATAGTAGGTATTAAATGAATATTTATTTGTTGGTTGAGTAATATTGACTCTCTAGGTGTTGTTTTGGATGATGAACCTATCTTAACTTTATCTCTGGTTCTTTTTCCTATTCCTTGTGGTTAATGAGTAGGTTCAGGCTTTGGAGGCAGATTAAGGAATGAGTTGCAATTTGAGTTTCATGCTCCTGTCTTCAGAAATCTCAAAGTACAAAAAGGAAAAATTTCAGTTCAATGTTGTGAGAGACTAAAGCTAAACAACTCACCTTTACTAGACATATGAGGCCCCCATGGAATGAGCCTCATAAAACTATTGAATACAGAAGTCAGTAGTAATAAGACTGGAGTTGGCATTGATAGAGATACTATTGATGGGCAATTTGATCTTCACTTCTAACCTCAACTTGATTTCCTACCACAAACAGTTTATAATATTGATCAGATTCCCTGAGCATTTTCCACCAATGATTTTTTCTGTCTTAGGAATATACTGACCCTAGAGCTTCTGAGATTGTAACTTTTTTCATAAGTCAGTTCTTGCAGTAGAAAAAGGATGTTCACCATTGTGTTGTTTGATGCCACATTATCTACGGAAATGGATTCAGGTCCTAGAGTAAAAACATCCAGATTGGATGCTGTCCCCCATCTCCTCTTTTATTGTTGCCCACATGTAACTTCCACAATTTTAATGAAGAACTTCCACTAATTAGAGAGAACTTGTGAGTATCTTATAAAAAAAGTCAATGTAGAAAGAATCATTTTTGGAACTGAACTGCGAAAATCAATGCATGTATCTCTTTGGGATAAAGTTCTAGTAATGATATTGGTGGATGAAAGGATATGTACAAGATTATTGTCATTTGTATGTACATTATTCCAAATGGCTCTGCAGAATGGTTAGATCAATCCCTGACTCCAACAGTAGCTTAGTGACCCAATTTTCTCATATCCTCTCTGATACTTATTAGGTTCTTTTTCTGTCAATTTAGTTAAACTGATGGGTATTAGGTGGTATCTCAGAGTTTTTATTTGTCTTTTGCTACCTAATAGTGAGTTAGAGGATTTGTTTCAGGTAAATAGATAGTTTTGTTTTCCTTTTCCGAAAACTGCCTGTTAATATCATTTGACCATTTATTAATTGGGAAATTACTTGTATTCTTATAAATTTCTATAGTTGTCTATCTATTTGAGAAATGAGGCCCTTTTCCCAAAACTTAATGTAAAATTTTCCCCCAGCTTCCTGCTTTCCTTCTAATTTTGATGGTATTACTTCATTTGTCCAAAATCTTTTTAATTTAATAAGTTGAAAATATCTATTTTACATCTCCTACTGCTTTCTCTCTCTCATTTGGTCATAAATTCTTTTCTCATCCATATATCTGATGGATAAATTATTCTGTGCTCCTTTAATTTGCTTATGGTATCACCCTTTACATCCAGATTCTACTGCCATTTTGACATTTTCATGGTTTGATGTGTGAGATCTTGCTTTAGACCTAGTTTCTAACAAACTGTTTTACAGTTTTACCAGGAATTTTTGTGAAATAGTGAGCACTTTTCCCCAAAGTTTGGATCTTTGCATATATCAAGCAGTGGATTACTATGGTCATTTAGTACTGTGTATCGTGTAGCTAATTTACTCCATTATCTACCAGTCTATTTCTTAGCCCATAGCAGATTGTTTTGATGCTTTCGACTTTATAACACCATATGAGAGCTAGTGTCCTAGGGTACCTTCCTTCACATTTTATAAAATACAGTCCCTTGATATTCCTAATTTTTTTTCTTTCAGATGAATTTTCTTCCTTTTTTTCTAGCTCTAAAAATATTGTTTTGGCAGATTGATTAATATGACAGTGAATAAACAAAATTAATTTAGGTTGACTTCTCATTTTGTCATATTGACTCAGCATTCTCCTGAGTAATTGATATTTTTCGAATTGTATAGATCTATCTTGATTTGTGGGAAAAGGATTTTGTAGAGTGGGACTTCAAGAAGCCCAGATGGCAGAATAAGCAGAAAATCTCCTGAACTCTATGATTATCACCTGCAAACAACTATAAAAGTGTCACAAAATTAATTCTGGAATGGTAGAGGCAGCATAAAAAGATGGGGTAAAGCAATCTTCTAGGCTAAGAAACTTGGAAGGTTGGCAGGAAAGGTCTGTCTCACTTTATGAAAAGGGGTGGGCCATCTACGTTAAGAATTGTTCTGGGAAGCCAGCAGCATGTCTTGCCCTGACAAGAAAATTGGAGGCCCTGGGTTCCAGTGTGGCACTAAGTGAGCAAGCAACCAACACTGGCACCAATCCACAGATGTCTCAGAGCAGCTCTGGGGGAATGGGCAGATGACAGTCCTGTAATCTGCCACATGTCACATAATGGCACCAAATGAGCTGCCAGATCCCTGCAACTCTGTGTAGGAACAGCCATTCCTGAAGTCCATCTTGACTCCAAATTTTTGCACACTAACAGGTGAGTAGCATGACCTTCTCCCTACAGCCCTGGTATACCACATGAATCCCCCATGTACTTCAGGGTAGTTTCAGGTAAATTGGCACTAGCCAGCACTCTCCCCTCCATGTGCCTCAGTATAACTCTAGAAAAGATCCCTGCAACCTTCAAGAATTTCAGCTACCCCATCAATCCACCTCACCTCCTCAGCACAATACCTGGCCCAAGCATCCCCTGTGTACCTCAGGACAGCAACAGTGTAGCACCAGGCAAAGAGCCTGGGAGAGTAGCCTGCAGCAAAACAAACTTCAACAGTGCTCCTCCCATTCCAGAAGCAAAGCACAAATTTAAATGTAGGGGAAAAGGTCACAAGGAAAAATAGGAAATGAACTTAATTCCAAAAAGAACTCCAAAAGAATTTAAAAATAAAATGAGAGAGGTAGAAAAAATTGGGAAAAATGAGAGTGATGCAAGAAAATAAGGAAAATAGACTCAACAGTTTGGAAAAATAAAAGAAATCCTTAAAAAGTAAAATTGATCAAAGGGAAAAGGAGGTATAAAATCTCATTAAGGAAAATAATTCCTCAAAAATTAGAACTAGATAAGTGGAACCTACTGATTCTATGAGACATCAAGAATAAATCAAATAATGTAAAAAAAGTTAGAAACGGAAAGAAATGTAAAATAACTTACTTAAAAAAAATTAACTGAAAAATAGATCTAGGAAAGATTAATTAAGAATCATTGAAATGACCAAGAGCCATAATGAAAAGGAAGACCTAGACATTATACTTGAACAAATGATCAATGAAAATTGCCCTGATGTCCTAGAACCAGAGGATTCTGGAGGAGGGATCACCTCTACAAAGAGATTCACAAAGGAAAATTCTCAGAAATATAGCGAAATTCCAGAACTCCCAGGCCAAGGGAAAGAAAAATACTGCATACAGTCTGAAAGAAATAATCCAAATATCAGAGATTCACAGTCAGAATTACACAGTCCTTAGAAGTTATAATACACAGGATCAGAAGTCAAGGAACACAATATCTGGAAGGAAAAGGAGTTAGGCTATAACCATGAATCACCTACCTGGCAAAACTGAGCATACTACTTTAAGGGAAAAAAGAAAATTTCAAAGAAATAGAAGGTTTTCAAATTTTCCAGAGGAAAATGCCAGAGTGGAAAAAAAAATTGATTTTCAATATCAAAAATCAAGAGATGTACACAAAGATAAAAGGATAGAGAAAACATAAGGGATTCAATAGGGAAAAACTGTTTACATGGTTACATGGGATGATGATGTTTGTAATTCTTGAGAAATCTATCACTGGTGGTATGGTTAGAAGGAATATACCTAGAAAGTGTAGGCATAACGTGAATGAGAGGGGATGACATGAAAAAAATTATAAAGGGGTGAGAAAGAGGGCTACACTGAGAGCAGAAGGAAAGGCCAGACGGAATAAGGTAAATTAATTCATATGAAGAGGTATGAAAGGACCTATAAAAGTGGTGGGGAAGAAGAAAGCATGGGCAGGTGACATTGCTTGAACTTTACTCTCATTGGAAAAGACTCAAAGAAGGAAACATACACACAATCAATTGTACATACAAGTAGAAAGGAAAGAGAAGGGAAGAATGAGAGAATGACAAAAGTGGGGAACATTCAATGGTCAGAAGCAAAACCTTTGTGAGGCAGGAAAAGAAGTCCCATTTTTCTTGTTTTTTCTTCTTGATCACTTCGCCAGATCAGTTTTTTTTTCTTATGAGATGTTTTTTATATTTTCTGTTTTTCGTTATATCTGATTTTATTATTTTTGATCTCATGACTTCATTGGCTTCCCCTTACTCAATTCGAATTTTCAAGAAGACATTTTCTTCCTTATGATTCTTTACTTTTTACATAATCTTGTTTTTCTTGGAATGTTACTTTTTTAGTTTTTTGTCAAGCTATCTAATTTTTAAAGACTTTTTTAAAATTCTTCTCTAAATTCTTCTTAGGTAAGTGAGCATTTGACATTACTCTCTGGGGCAGAAGAGGTTTTCTTTGCTTCAGGATCCTCCCCCTAAGATGAATCCCAGTTTTTCTCTATTCCAATTGTACCTTTCTATGGTTGAATTCTTTCTCCTTTGCCTCCCTATTTTTTGAAAATTTGTAGCAGCTTATTTTTTGTAATCAGGTCTAGCCATGAAGTATGGGAGATGGTGCTTCTGACCTGAGATCCTTCAGTTCTCCTTCTGGCCTAGAACTGAAATCAGGAAGCCTAACCTTCAGTAAGTGCCCAAAGTCAGCATTGTCCCTGCTCCAATTTCTTTACTCACTGGTCCTTTGCTGGTTCCTTCTCCCTAAAAGCTGTGTCTCTTCAACACAGCTGGGTCTGCATTGCATGTCAACAGAAGTTTCCTCAAACTTCCCTGGGTCAGTTGCCTAACTGCCTTCACTGTCTCAGAGGTAAAAGTTTCTGTGGCTGGGCCAAAGCTGCCTCCCAACCAGGTATCCCCATGGCTTGCTGCTTATTGTTTAAGTGTAACTAGCCTCAGATATTTACACTTCAAAGGGGCCAGACTTCATCCTGAGATTGTTCTTCAAATCTTCCTATCTTCTCCAAGGACATCTTGTCCCAGGAAGACCTCTGTTCTGCCCGTGGTCTAAAATACATTTACCACTCTTATGTTCACCCTGATGTGCTCTTGTCTTTCATTTGTGAGGGCAAATATGGAGAGCTTGGAATGTTCTGACCTATTCTTCCATCTTCCCAGAATCCTCAGAATTTTTTTTTAAAAAGAGGAATGAAGGTGGGTTTTTCTTTGTCAAACTTTTCCCACATTTATTGAGGAGATCATAGCTTTTCTACTGGTTTTGTTATTGACATGGTCAATTGTGCTGATAGTTACCTTATACTGAATCATCTCTGCATTCCTAGTACAAATCCCATTTGATCATAATGTATGATTATTGAGTTTTATTGCAAGTTTACAATAATTTATTTTATTTAAAATTTATTTTAAATTTTTATTTAATTAAATTAAATTTTATTTACTTTAAATAAAATTAATTTGAAAACTTTTACACCAAAATTCATGAGGAAAATTCATTAGGGAAATTTTTTTCTCTGTTTATGTACTTCCTGGTTTAGAGTTAATAGGTATTTGGAAGGACTCTTACTTTGATTATTTTTCCAATTAGTTTATATGGCACTGGAATGAAATGGTCTTTAACAGTTTGATCGTATTGACTTCTGAAACTATCTAGCCCTAGGAGTTTTCCTTAAAGAGTGCATTGATGTCTCCTTCAATGTCCTTTCCTAAGATGGGATTATTTACTTATTGTATTTTCTCTATTCCTCTATTTCCTTCCTAATTGGGCAATTTATATTCTTGTATATATTTTTCCCTTTCGCTTAGATTGTCATATTTTTTGGCATAGAGTTGACCAAAATGGCCCCTAACAATGGTTTTATTTTCCTTTTTGTTGCTGGTAAATTCACCCTTTTCATCTTTGATACTAGTCATTTTGTTAAAACCTTGGATGACCTCACACCCAAAACTCTCTAATATCCAGATTAATTGACAATCTACAGGATAATGGCAATGAAGGACACGTACAAGGAATATATGTGCTAAAGGAAATTTATACCTTTGAACCTCAAGACCTGGAAATCCTCTCTGCGACCTAACTTTCTGTTATTAAGTCTAATCTTTCCTTAGTCACTAGAAAATTTTTTTTTCTTTTCTTCCAAAGGTCCTTCTCCCCAAAACCCTGTCTTCCCTATTCTGACAATTTCTTTGTGTCTGTGTATGTGCATCTGAGCTCCCAAATAAGGGTATACCTCCTATTTGTCTAGTAAATTGATTTCAAAATGAAATGGCTGACTGAGAGTGGGTGGAAGAGATAAATCCTTTTCTCCAGATTCCATGAGTGATTTCATCTCTGGGCCTTGGTTTCTTCTCTCTTCATGGACGATAAGAATAATACATAAGCCAAGGACCATTATATCAATTAGATTTATCTAGACAGCAAAAGAAATATAGCTATTCTAACAGTGATGAAATATTTACTTTATAAAACAGAACAAGCTTTCAAATCAGTTTCTCTCTTACTTGATCAGAGAAGAGGAGGAAAAGGGAGACTATAGTTCATATAATGGTACCTGTTCTTCCCAGGGGAAAGTTAGTTATCACAACTCCCATATTGGCTAGAGAAAGGGAAGCAAACTCCAAGGCCTGAGGTTGCAACCATAGGCCACTTGAACTAAAGTTCTAAGCAGCTTGCACAAAGACTTCTGGGACATAATATTCCTTTTCCAACTATGTCATCTTCCACCCCAAATCCATTCCATATCCTTAATTCCTCAATATATATGCTATCCGACCTTGCTGCTGCCATAGCTTCATGCTCTCAACTGCAACTTTACATATATCATTGGGAATGCATGCTTCTTTTAAAATATATTTTATTGACATATTTTGTTTGAAATGACTGAAAATTTTCTAAGTATTCTTTCCTATTCCTTTCCCAAAGATGTCTCTTTTTATTAAAGAAAAGTAATGAAAAGATAAGACAGGAAAAATGAAGTGAACCAATGAAGAACCCTGAAAATAAAAACACTTTCTCACACCTGTTTCAGACTAGCTTTGAAACTTCCAGTGAGACAATATTCTTTTACACAGTTCATGCTTGCATAGCGGCTATTGGTTCTGAGCCTGGGAGAGTCTCAGTTCTTCCAAAGTCAATAAGACCAACATTGTGTGGCTAGAATATTTCCCAGAAATATTTCTCTTTAACTGCATGAGGTATTTTAAAAGCTGGTTGTATGAATGGAGAAATTCTTTATACGATGTTATGGGGTTAAAGGGTGAGTCCTTAACTCTTTATGCATGCATCTTCTCACATTTAGGGGTGTGTTTTTGAATTCTACCTTTTTAATTCCTTCACTTTGATGACTGCATGATGTTTTAGGGAAGATAAAAGACCAAGTGTCGACAGAAAAAGTGCACGACCTATTCTGTTTTTGACTTGCTCTGTGACTTTGGGCAAGTCATTAATCGCCTTTGGGATACAATTTCTTCAACTGAAAAACAAATGGGTAAGAATTGCAATTATTTAAATCCTCCTGTAGCCCTAATATTCTCTGTACCATTCCTATTGTGAAACATTGCAAATTTGACTTCTAGTTGTAGTGATCATTGTCCCACAGAATGTGATCCATGAAAATTACATTTTCATACATAATGTTAAAACAGAAGAACCATCTCTTTCAATATAAGGAGCAGGTCAATCCATACATGAATTTCACAGTTATTCAGTTCATCTGATATGCAAGCCAGGGTTGTAAGAGGATGGCGATGTGGGAAGAGAGATCGAACCTACCCTGTCTCCAAAATATCTCTGAGTTGGGGTTCAAATCAATACTATGTGTAGGACAAGGTGTGTGCTTTGTACATCTTTCTCTCTCTCTCTCTCTCTCTCTCTCTCTCTCTCTCTCTCTCTCTCTCTCTTTCGGTCTCTCTATTTCTCTGTCTGTGTCTCTGTCTCTCTCTCTCTCCTAAGAATACCATCTTCCACTAAAGCCATTGTTCTTATATTGTTCCTTTCAAAAGAAAGTTCTTTTTAGGACATTCTTCAATGCAATTTTGACATCCTTGTTTCTCAGACTATAGATAAGGGGGTTTAACATGGGCACTATGATATTGTAAAACACAGAGGACACTTTCCTCTGATCCATGGAACTGTCTGAAGATGACTGCAGGTACATGAAACCAGAAGAGCCAAAGAAGACACCAACTGCTGCAAAATGGGAGCTGCAGGTGCTGAAGGCTTTTGATCTGCCTCCTCTGGATTGAATTTTTAAAATGCTAGCAATGATTAAAACATAAGAACAAATAATGGTCAGTGCTGGCAAAGGGATATTAAATGTGCCGGAGGCCAGAACCACCATGTCATTGACATACGTGTCAGAACAGGAGAGCTGCAAGAGTGGTAAGATATCACAGAAGTAGTGATTAATGGCATTTTTGTTACAGAAGAGCAGTCTAAGCAAGCAGCCTGTGTGAGCTGTGGCCCACACCAAGCCCAATGAATACACCCCACTCACCAGCCTTGAGCACACTTGAGGAGACATCATAAGGTTATAAAGAAGGGGATGACATATAGCAACATAGCGGTCATATGCCATCACAGCCAACATGTGACATTCAGAAACTACAAAAAAGGCAAAAAAACAGAACTGTGTCATACACTCAGGGTAGGAGATGGTGGGTTTTTTTGATAAAAAGTTCCCCAGCATTTTTGGAATGATGACAGTTGATTGACAGAGATCAATGAAGGACAGACTGCAGAGGAAATAGTACATGGGGGTGTGAAGATGAGAATTGAGTCTAATCAACATGATCATGCCCAGGTTCCCCACCACTGTGGCAACATAAATCCCTAGGAACAGGAAGAAGAGGATCAGCTGGAGCTCAGGCTGGTCTGTCAACCCTATGAGGATGAACTCCGTCACTAGTGAATAATTTCCTTTATCCATTCTATTTGATTGCAGTGTAGATTGAGGCAAGAAAGTGTAAACATGAAGGAAAAACAAACAACAACACAGAGGATGTCCTCGTTATTACCAGTTTCTAAAAGTAACTCCGAGTGAAGAATAAAATTGTGTACAGTTATCTAATCTTTTTGTCTCATTCTGCTTTCCTAATAAACTTCTGCTGACCTTCACTTTGCACATTTATATAATTCATGTGTAATAACCTGCTGGCAAAATCTATGCCTGATCTCTCCAACATATAACAATAATTATTTCTATTCTTATCACCATTCATAGTTTCAAAGTTCATTGCCCACACCCTATAATATGTGCAACAAGTAGGTATTCCATGTATAAAACTCCTACAGAATATTGAAGATCTAGTTCTCACAGTTAGTAAATATAAGAGATATAACCAGAATTAATTCTAATTTGATCCCAATTATTTTAATGCTTATGCTGAGTTTTAAATGATGGGTTTCTAATATTGTTAAAATAGCTATTAGGGTGAGAAAGGCAATGATGACATCATCCAAAGGTTAATTTCTGATGCAGTTCAGGAAGAGGTACAAGTATTTCATCTCTTCACCTTAGAAATTTGTCTGTGACTTTTCCATTCTTCACCTTAAACCTTGCTAAACCCTGTGCATAACCCATGAACCATCCATAAAATATGATTGGAACTTGCCAACTTGGAAACTCTTTGGCTCAGATGATCAGAATAGACCTCAGAGAAGCATAGTCATCGCTAAGGACAAATATTTGGTAATCTATGCCCTGAGAAGGAAATCTGGTCATCCCCCTTAGAGATAGTCCTTAGGGACTTGAGATAGTGTTTTCCTGGAACAACATGTGAAAATGATGGCCAAGCAGGAAATCACTGTAGTATTTAATGTACTTAGTTTTATCAAAGTATTTCATGCAAACTTCATTATAGAAAGAATGCGGGAATGTGGATTAGACAGAATTGCAATTTCCTTGATTCACAAAGAGGAGTCATCATTTTCAAAAGCTATCTTGAAAGGCAGTTTCCAGAAAAGCTGAGAAGGAAATGTTGCTTGGTCTTGTCTGTTAAAAACAATATAAGCAGAGATGATATGTTTATCCAATCCAAACATTACACAAAGCTTGAAGAGGTGAGGACTTTACAGTTACAGTAAACTTAGAGTTTCCTGTAAATATAATCCAACAATATCATGACAGTTTAAAAAATTGGGCTGAATCTAGTGTGATGAAATTTATTATAGGCATAAATGTAAACTTGTGAACAGCAGTTAAAATGTTTCAATAATCCCAGATGTTTAGAGATATGTTTAAAATCAGTTAGTTTGACATAGACCTGGCTTTTCCAGTTGGCTGCAAACTCAATTTAATTAAGAAATGTAATGTAGCAGCCACAAAAGAAACAAACAAACAAATAATAAATGTGCTTCTGGACTACATGAAGAGAATCTTAACTTCCAGGAATCATAAAGGTGACCAGAACTCTGACTGATGTATCTCAAAGGTTTTATGACTGTTTCCAAGATTCCTGGAACTTCATAACTAATACACAGACAGAGGCTTCTGTGATAGTTCTTTGGTTCTACCATATTGTACTTTGGTCAAACCACAACGGGAATATTTTATCCAGTTCTATTTGCTATAATGTAGGAAGGACATTGACAGGTTGAAGAACATTCAAAAAAGGGCAATGACAGTCATGAATGAGTATGTGAATGTATATATTATAAGGATAATTTGAATTACTTAGGAAATTTAATTGAGAGCGAAAGAATCAGAGGAACATGGTAATTGTTTCCAATATTTTATGGTCTCTCATGTTGAAAAGGGATTCAACTTGTTCAGTTCATATCCAAATAATCGAACCAAGCATGATGTGTGCAAGTTGCAAAGAGGCAGATTTAGGTTTGATGTGAAAATAAAAATCTCCAAGAATTATACACAACCCAAAGTAAGATAAGCTGCCTTGTTAGTAGTAGAATACTCCCTCAGACCAAGTCTTTGATAACTACCACTGCAATATGAGTATTGGGGAAAGTTGTAGGGTGTGGTGTGGTTGGAAGTTCTCCTCTAACTCTAAAAGATTATAGTTCTATCATTCTGAGCTGGAGTTCCTCATAACTCTCAAATATCTACTTTTGAAACCACCTGTTCCTAGTCTTCAGCATCATGCCACTGTTGGTGATACATAGGCCAGAATATGAAAATGTCTTTTTGTAGTAAAGTCCTGAGGTTCCCTGGATCTCTATTTAGAAGGAAGAATAATTTTGACATGATCAAGTACTCACCCTTTAGCATCGTATCTTAGAGTCTCTTCATCCACACAATCCTGACAGGTCATTGTCTTTTCTGAAGGCTGATATTATTCAAGTATGGAGGCTTCTAATGCTGTTTAGTGTCAATGAAAATTAGGCACAGAACAGTCTGAGATGGTTTGAGAATTTACTTGTAGGTGACTATCCCTAATTGACACTTGATCCAGAGTACTCTTTTTAGATGAAGGGAAATCAATAGTATTTTCACTGTCAACAGAGTCCTGATGATATTTCTTAAGATTTTTATGGTGTTTGATAAGAATCTTGAGACCTCATTAGTAATACACAGAGATAGAGGCTTCCACAGAGACTTATCTCAGAAGGGATCACTCTTTTCTGGGAAGAAATCACTAATATTTTCCTCTACCTCTTAATTTTTTCATTTTTATTTTTTTGATTATATTTGAATTTATATAAAATGTAAATATAAAATGACAAAAGAATAAAAACTTTCTGAAGTATTCAGAAGGACATGAGAACATCATTAAGTAATAAATTTATATTTCAAGACAAATTATATAATCAATATTCTCCACTATTTTCAAAACTGTCCTATTTTTCTTGACATCCTTGTGTGTTTTCTTTTGTCCTCTTCTATCCATCTTTCCTTTGTTTTCTCCACACTTCCTCCCCACAACAAAATGTTACAATAAGATGTGGAATAAATATATATATATATATAATATATATACATATATGCATTTTATGTATATATACCCACATACACACACATATCCATACATATATATATATTTGCCTGAAGTCGGGAAGAACTGAATTCAAATCTGGCCTCAGATGCTCACTAGCTTTGTGACCCTGGGCAAATGACATCACATGTATCTGCCTTCCTTTCCTTTCCTTGTTGTGAAGATCAAAGCAGGTCATATTTGCACACTTGACATAGCGTAGTGTCTAGTCCATCACCAGACCTCTCCGACCCCCACCCCCCATGTGACTTGGGCCACCTCCCTGGGCCTCAGTTTCCTCATCTGTAAAATGAGGGCATTAGCCTGACTGGCTATGACATTGGTTCATTCCCATGCTAGGGAATAAATAAATACTTCCTATCTCTTTCTATGAAACAGACCTGGAGCCCACTAAGGGCCAGGTGGGTACTGATTTTCCTCTGTCCAGGTGGGATGAGTGCAGGGACCTATACTCACCTGCTGTTACTAGAGAGTCACAAGACAGGTGGAAGCAGAGATCATGGAGAGGACAGACACCAGCAGAATATGGCTCAAGGCAGGGGCCAGGTGGGGCACCCAAGGTCCACCAAGCTTACCAGACATGTCGGAGGAGCTCTGAGATTGGTCTGACACCTCAAACACCAACATCACATGGGGCTCAGAGGCCCATCTCTAATCTGGTCTATGGCAGTCTCATGTAACTCAATGCCCAGGCTAGGCCAGCCTGGTGCTAATTGCCCCAAGGTAGTAAGTGGGATGTAGAGCGCGTTCAATGAGGACCACTGCTTTTGATGTGATGTCCCCTGAGCCCTTTTCAGGACTCTTTCCACTTTTGGTGTCCAGCTGTTCCCCCAAACTCTCATTTGTGGCTCCAAGAAGCTGCAGCATGTGCAACAGCCACACCCCAAGAAACCATTTCGGTGGTGGACTAAACCAGGTTAAGGGTAACCAAGGAGTCTCAAATCCATTGATGTTTTATGGGGGTGTCTACCCCAAGCATGTGAAGACTTCCCCTGGTGAAATGGGCAGATGAGAACAATTTGTTCCAACGTCAATGAAGGCAGATGAAGCAGGCCATGAAGAGTGCTGAGAGCTTGGTTAGACATGGAAGATGCCAAGGTCATCCACTGTATCCTGAGCCATCGCCAGCTGTCTTGACTCTCTTCTGCCATTGGACTATGATAACTGGAGCAGAAAGTGAGGCTGATGACTTTGTGCACCTCTGCCTCACTTAAATCCGATTTATGCATGAATCAAAAGACATCACCCATACCATTTTACTATCACACCTCAAAGTCCTGTGGTGACAGGCAAGTGATGAAGCAGCAGGTGTGGATACACTGGGAGTTGTACTCACAACCCTGCATACAGGCGTCCCAGGCCATAGAGTCGTTTTGCAATGGAAGCAGTAGTGGGATGTGGCAGCCCCGTGGGTGTCAGACCAACCTTTTAAGGATCACACTGCTCACCTCCTGGTGAGAGGAAGGCAGTGAGAAAAGGTGCCCTAAAATTTGTCTCTTCATCTAACCTTGGCCTGGTGACTGTGGAAAATGGAGAATCCCTCTCAATGGTGGCAACAAAAAAATTACAAAAACGTCTGCAAAGATGATTCCACTCATCATCAGCATATGGAACATGTGCGAACTTATAGACAACAAAAAATTCAGTAGACCTGAAACACAAACTGCTCTTGTTGCAAGAGAATTCAACAGTTATCACAACCAAATAGTATCCCTGAGTGAAACAAGGCTGGAAATTGAAGGCCAAATTGCTGAAGTTGGAAAGGGATTCACATTTTTCTGTAGTGGCCACAGTGAAGGGGAGTGCTGTGAAGCTGGCTTAGGTTTTGCAATCAAAACTAACCTAGTCAACAAGCTGGTATGCCTACCAGAAGTGAATGACAGACTCTCCACAATATGATTGGCACTTGCAGGAAAACTCCATGTCACTACTATCAGTGCCTATACTTCCACTATGATGAAACCTCATGAGGTCAAAGAAAAATTTTATGAAGAACTAGAGACCCTTATCATCCATGTACTAATTCTGTGTGACTTTGGTACTAGAGTAAGCTCAGACTACCAGACTTGACAGGGAGTCCTAGGGAAGAATGGAGTTGGAAACAGCAACAGCAAGTCATTTAGACCTGAAGACTTGTTCATTTCATGACCTTCTCATCACCAAAACTGTTTTCTGTTTATCTAAATGCAATAAAACTTCATGGATACACCCTTGCAGCAAATATTGACATCTAACAGACTATGTGATTGTAAGGAGAAGAAAATGGCAAGATGTGGGTGTGACCAAGGTAATGTATGATGAAGAGTCCTGGACTGATTATAGACTTATCCTTTCCAAGCTAAATATTCACATTCATCAAAGCACCTCCCCTGGGCCAAATGACTACCAGAAGAATTAATGTCAACAAATTAGAGCTCTTCTCTGAGCATGAAGAGTTTATTGCTAACTTGGAGGGAAAGTTGAGCCAATACACGATGGGCAACAGAGGACCAAAAAAGGAGTGGGTAGTTTTCAGAGATTTGGTATACAGCACTGCATTTTCTCATAGGGTTCAGAGCACTTCAAAACACCAAGACTAATTTGATGAAAATGATGAGAAATCCAGAAGCTGCCAAATGAAAAACTAGAACTCCACAAAATTTACCAGCAGGATAGCTCATCCACCTCTAAGAAGGCAGCATTTAATTCCAACAAAAGTAAAAGTAAACAAGCAAAGCTTAGAGAGATGGAGGATTCTTGACTCAGTAAGAAGGCAGACGAAATTCAGTTTTGTGCTGATAGCAACAATCCAAAGCACTTTTATGATTCCCGAAAACTATTTATGGACCAAAAATGTATGGTGCATCACAACCACTTAGTGCTAATGCAGACACCCTGGTTAGTGACAAGGACATGGTCGTAGTGAGATGAACTGAACATTTTCATGCTGTTCTCAAAAGACTATCATCAATCAATGCTGAGACCATGGACTGTTTACCTCAGATTAAAGTCAAGCCCTCCTTATCTGAATTTCCAACTGAAGAAGCGGTTTTGAAGGCTCTGATTTTACTCCAGCTGAGATTTACAAGGTAGGGGGACCATTGCTCATACAAAAGTTGACTGACATTTTCCAGGTTATGTGAGAAGAGGAGGTTATCCCCCAAGAGTTCAAAGATTCCTCCAACATGCATCTCTATAAAGGTAAAACAAATAGATTGTCCTGCAATAATTATAGGAGCACCTCTTTCTTACTCATTCCTGGAAAAATTCTTGCTAGACTCCTCCTTAATACGAAGATCATTCACCTGGAAGAAGGTCATGTACCTGAGAGCCAGAGTGGCTTCAGAAAGGGCCAAGGAACAGTCAACATATTGTTTACTGCCTGACAACTCCAGGAGAAATTCCAGGAGCAGAACAGAGGTCTGCACACAACATTTGTAGATCTGATGAAGGATTCTGACATGGTTATTCTTGAGTACTAATAAAATTTGGTTTCTTGGAGAAGTTCATCCATACTATATGTCAATTTCAAGATGGCATGTTTGCCTGGTGTCCTGGAAAATGAACAAAGCTCTCGTGCCTTCCCAGACACCAATACGGTGAAACAAGGATGTGTGCTTGTTCCCATGCTTTTAGCATGATGTTTTCAGCCATGTTGACAGATGCTTTCATTGAGGATGAACACAGCATCAAGATCAACTACTGCGCTGATGATACGTTTTTCAGTTTGAAAAGGCTACAAGTGAAGATCAAAGTGGAAGAAGTGTAGCCTCTGAAGCTGAGATACAACAAAGGATTGATCAATTCTCTGCTACTTGTGCTAATTTTGGCCTCATAATTAACACAAAGAAAAAACAGGTGCTCCATCAGGCAGCCATACTTGGAACAATCGGTTACAACAAATGGAGAAGTTTTGAATAGTGTGAATAAATTCACCTACCTTGGTAGTGTACTTTCCCGAAATGTACACATTGATAATGAGGTTCATGCATGCATTGCCAGAGTTAACTCAGTGTTTGGTAAGCTTTGAAGAAAATTTGGTAGAGAAGGGGTATTAGACTGACTCATGACCTGAAGAGGCACAGAGCCATTGTGCTGACCTCATTCTTGTACGCCTGTGAAACACTGGCAGTCTGCCAGTGTCATGCCAGGAAACTGAATCTCTTCCATTTCAACTATCATAGGAAGATTCTGAAAATCACCTGGCAGAATAAACTACCAGGCAGTCAGTTTCTTGCTCAAATTAAACTGCCAAACATTCAAACTATGCTTCAGAGTGCACAACTCTGATGGGCTGGCCATGTTGTTTGAATGCAAAATGTAAGCTTGCCAAAAGACAAACTTATTGAGAACTCACATGGGGCAGGCAATCACATGGTTTTCAGAAGAAGTGATACAAGGACGCTCCCAAAGTCTCTCTCAAGAACTTTGGATTTGATCTTGCAACATGGGAAACACTGGCACAGGACTGCTTAGCATGGCATGCCTGCATCAGAAAAGGTTCTGTGCTCTCTGGGCAAAGCAGAATTGAAACAGTACAAAGGAAACATAGGATGCACAAACTTGGAGTAAGTACTCCAAAAGTTCACCCAGACTATCTGTGCCCAATCTGTGGTAGAGCATTCAAAGCTTGTATTCATCTGATCGGCCACCATTGTACACACTGAAACTTCACTTTAATATGGTGATTTCATTTTGGTTCTCTTGGAGTAAGAAGTACAACACCAACAAACCAACTTACCATAAGGATTCTGACTTAAAACTCTATCTCTGATAATTTTCCTACCCCCTCTAGAAGTGACTAAGACTAAGATGTATCCATGTTTAAAACTTCCTTCAATATTTTTCCCTCTGCTTTCATTTTCTGAATAAAATAAAATTTGATTCCGTGCTTCTCTGTGAGAAATGACTGGTTCCAGTGATATGGAAGCCACAATTAAGCTTTAAGTATTTAGATTCTACTGAATCCAAGAGAAGGCACTAAGGTGGCATTTTTCATGATTTATAGAGCGCTAATGTAGACGTTTCATGCAGACAAAGAAATGCGAAATTTATTTCAAAAGTTTATAATAACTGATATTTACTTAGTATTTTGAGGTTTACAGAACACATTCATAGATATCTTATTTATTCCTCCTATCAGTTCTTTAAGTAGCTGTTAATGTCATGTGTATTATACATATCAGGAAGTGCTGCCTTGGAGGCATTAAATGACTTATTCACATTTATACCTCTGGGAAGTGCTGAAAGTAGGATTCAAACCTAGATGTCTCTTAACTACAGGGCAAACATATTTCCTCTGTCATTTTCCTTTTAGTGTTTTAGTTCATTAGTTGGTAAGCACCTTGATGATAGGGAATATTTTTTGCCTCCTTTTTCTTATCTGTAGCACTTCCACAGTGTCTGACACATAGCAGGTATTAAATGAACATTTATTTGTTGATTGAGTGATATTGATGCTCTAGGTGTTGTTTTGGATGATGAACCTATCTTAACCTTATCCCTGGTTCTTTTCCCTATTCCTTGTGGTTAATGAGTAGGTTCAGGCTTTGGAGGCAGGTTAAGGAATGAGTTGCAATTTGATCTTCATGCTCCTGTCTTCGGAAATATGAAAGTATGAAAAGAAAAAATTCCAGTTCAATGTTGTGAGAGACTAAAGCTAAACAACTCACCCTTACTAGACATATGAGGCCCCCATGGAATACGTTTCATAAAACTATCAAATGCAGAAATCAGCAGTAACAGGACTGGAGTTAGCATTGATAAAAATACTATTGATGGCTCATTTGATCTTCACTTCTAACCTCAACTTGATTTTCTATCACACACAGTTTATAATATTGACCTGATTCCTTGAGCCTTTTCCACCAGTGATTTTATCTGTCTTAGGAATGTACTGACCTTAGAGCTTCCTAGATTGTAACTATTTTCTTAACTCTTTCTTTGCAATAGAAAAAGGATGTTCACCATTTTGTCATTTGATGCTGCATTATCTAGGGAAATGACTTTAGGTATCAGAATAAAAATAACCAGGTTGCACACTGTCTGTCCCCCATCTCCTCTTTTATTGTTGCCCACATGTAACTTTCACAATTTTAATGACAAACAAGTAAGAACATCCAATAATTAGAGAGAAACTGTGAGCATCTTATAAAAAGTCAATGTAGAAAGAATCATTTTTGGAGCTGAACTGTGAAAACTAATGCATGTATCTCTTTGGGATAAAGTTCTAGTAATGTTATTGGTGGATGAAAGGCTATGTACAATATTATGGTCATTTGTATGCTCATTATTCCAAATTGCTCTGGAGAATTTTTCGAGCAATCTCTGACTCCAACAGTACCTTAGTGACCCAATTTTCTGATATCTTCTCTAGCATTTATTAGGTCCTTTTTCTGTCAATTTAGTTAATCTGATGGGTATTAGGTGGTATCTCAGAGTTTTTTATTTGCCTTTTGCTGCCTCATAGTGAGTTAGAGGATTTCTTTCATGTAAACAGGTAGTTTTGTTTTTCTTTTCTGAAAACTGCCTGTTAATGTCATTTGACCATTTATTAATTGGGAAATGACTTGTATTCTTATAAATTTCTATAGTTTTCTATCTATTTGAGAAATGAGGCCCTTATCCCTAAACTTAATGTAAAAAATTTCCCCAGGTTCCTGCTTTCCTTCTAATCTAGATTGTATTGTTTCATTTGTGCAAAATCTTTTTAATTTAATAAGTCGAAAATATCTATTTTACATCACCAACTGCTTTCTCTCTCTCATTCGGTCATAAATTCTTTTCTCATTCATATATATAACAGATAAACTATTCTGTACTTCTCTAATTTGTTTATGATATGACCCTTTATGTCCAGATTATATTCCCATTTTGACATTTTCATGGTCTGACATGTAAGATGTTGGTTTAGACCTAGTTTCTAACAAACTGTTTTATAGGTTTGCCAGAAATTTTTGTGAAATAGTGAGTGCTTTTCCCCAAAGCTTGGATCTTTATACATATTAAACAGGAGATTATTATGGTCAATGAGTCCCATGTAGTGTATACGTAATCTACTCCATTATCTACCAGTCTATTTCTTACCCCATAGCAGATTGTTTTGATGCTTACCACTATACAACACTGTTTGAGAGCTTGTATGGCTAGGGTACCTTCCTTCACATTTTTAAAATAAAGTCCGTTGATATTCTTATTTTTTTCTACCAGATGTATTTTCCTCCTATTTTTTCTATCTCTAAAAATATTGTTTTGGTAGGTTACTTGATGTGACACCAAATAAGTAAAATTAATTTAGGTTGACTTTTCCTTTTATTATATTGGCTCAACCTACTCCTGGGTAATTGATATTTTTCAAATTGTATAAATCTGTCTTTATTTGTGGAAAAAGGATTTTGTAGAGTGGGACTTCAAGAAGCCCAGATGGCAGAATGAGCAGAAAATTCCCTGAACTCTATGATAATCACCTCCAAAAAACTATAAAGTGTCACAAAATTAACTCTGGAAGTGTAGAAGCAGCATAAAAAGATGGGATAAAGCAATCTTCTAGGCTAAGAAACTTGGAAGATTGGCAGGAAAGGTCTGTCTCACTTTATTAAAAGGGGTGGGCCATTTAGGATAAGAATTGTCCTGACAAGCTAGGAGTGGGTCTTGCCCCATCAAGAAAGTTGGAGGCCCTGGGTTCCAGTGTGGCACTAAGTGAGCAAGCAACCAACACTGGCACCCACCCACATGTGTCTCAGAGCAGCTCTGGGGGAATGGGCAGATGACAATCCTGTAACCCCCACATGCCGCATAATGGTACCAAATGAGCTGCCAGATCCCTGCAACTCTGTGTGGCAACAGGCACTCTTGAAGCCCAAATTGACTACCCATATTTGCACACTAGCAGGTGAGTAGCATGACCCTCTCCCCATAACCCTGGTATACCACATGGGTCCTCCATGTACTTCAGTGTAGTTTTAGAAAAATTAGCATAACCAGCACCATCCCCTTCATGTGCCTCAGTATAACTCCAGGAAAGATCCCTGCAACCTTCAAGAATTTCAGCTACCCCATCACCCCACCTCACCTCCCCAGCACATCACCAGACCCAAGGATCCCCTGTGTGCCTCAGCATAGCAACAGTATAGCACCAGGCAAAGACTCAGGGAGAGCAGCCTCTAGCAAAACAAGCTTCCACAGTGCTCCTCCCATTCCAGGAGTAAAGCACAAATTTAAAAGTCGGGGAAAAGTCTGGAAAAGGTGAGCAAATAAACTAAAACCAAATATAGAATTTTAGACTATAGAAAGTTATTGTGGTGGCAGGAAAACTCAAGAAACAAATTCAGAAAAAGACAAAAATATCAAAACACGTATAGACCAAGTTCCAGAGAAAAATAGGAATTGAACTCAGTCCCCAAAGAACTCAAAAAGAATTTAAAAATGAAATCAGAGAGGTAGGAAAAATTGGGAAAAAGTGAGAGTGATGCAATAAAATCAGGAAAAAAGACTCAACAGTTTGGAAAAATAAAAGAAATCCTTAAAAAGTACAATTGGTCAAAGGGAAAAGGAGGTATAAAATCTCATTAAGGAAAATAATTCCTCAAAAATTAGAACTAGGTAAGTGGAACCTACTGACTCTATGAGATGTGAAGAATCAATCAAATAAAGTAAAAAAAGATAGAAACAGAAAGAAATGTAAAATAACTTACTTGAAAAAAATTAACTGAAAAATAGATCTAGGAGGGATAAATTAAAAATCGTTGAAACAACCAAGAGCCATATTGAAAAGGAAGACCTAGACATCATACTTCAACAAATTATCTGTCAAAACTGCCCTGATATCCTAGAACCAGAGGGTTCTGGAGGAGAGATCACCTCTACAAAAAAGATTCACAAAGGAAAACTCTCAGGAATATCCTAGCGAAATTCCAAAACTCCCAGGCCAAGGAAAAGAAAAATACGGCAAGCAGTCAGAAGGAAATAATCCAAATACCAGAGATTCACAGTTAGAATTACATAGGACTTAGAAGTTATAATATCACAGGATCATAGGTCAAGAAACACAATATCTGGAAGGAAAAGGAGTTAGACTACAACCATGAATCACCTACCTGGCAAAATTGAGCATACTCCTTTAAGGGAAAAAATGGTCATTCAATGAAATAGAAGGTTTTCAAATTTTCCTGAGGAAAAGACCAGAGTGGAACAAAAAAAAATTGATTTTCAATATAAAAAATCAAGAGATATATACAAAGTTAATAGGAGAGAGAAAACATAAAGAATTCAATAGGAAAAACTGTTTACATTGCTACATGGGAAGAAGATATTTGTAATTTTTGAGAACTCTATCATTAGTAGTATGATTAGAAGGAATATACATAGAAAGTGTAGGTATAACGTGAATTAGAGGGGATGACATGAAAAAATATAAAGGGGTGAGAAAGAGGGCTACACTGAGAGCAGAAGGAAGAGACAGATGGAATAATGTAAATTAATTCACATGAAGAGATTTGAAAGGACTTATAAAAGTGGAGAGGAAGAAGGAAACATGGGCAGGTGACATTGCTTAGAGTTTACTCTCATTGAAAGTGGCTCAAAGAAGGAAACATACATACAATCAGTTGAATATAGAAGTAGGAAGGAAGGAAAGAAAGAGAAGGGGTGAATGACAGAATGACAGAAATGGGGAACACTCAGTGGTCAGAAGCAAAACCTTGGTGAGGAGGGAAAAGACGTCCCATTTTTCTTGTTTTTTTTTCTTGGTCTTTTCTCCAGATCAGTTGTTTTTCTTATGTTATGTTTTATATAATCTTCTGTTTTTCATTGTATCTTATTTTATTATTTTTAATCTCATAGCATTTCTATTGGATTTGTTATTGACATGGTCAATTGTGCTGATAGTTATCTTAGTACCAAATCATCCTTGCATTCCTAGTATAAATTCCATTTCATCATAGTGTATGATTCTTATGATTTATTGCAATTTTATTATAATTAATTTTATTTAAATTTTTTAATTTAATTAATTAAGTAAAATTGATTTTAAATTTTTTACACCAAAATTCATTAGGAAAATTCATTAGGGAAATTTTTTTCTCTGTTTATGTTCTTCCTGCTTTAGGTATCAATACCATATTTGTGTTATAAAAGGTATTTGGAAGGCTTCTTACTTTGACTACTTTTCCAAGTAGTTTATATAGCACTGGAATGAAATGGTCTTTAACAGTTTGGTTGAATTCACTTGTGAAACTTTCTAGCCCTAGGAGTTTTTCTTAAAGAGTTCGTTGATGTCTCCTTCAATTTCCTTTCCTAAGATGGGATTATTTAATTATTCTATTTTCTCTATTCCTCTATTTCCTTCCTAATTGGGGCAATTTATATTCTTGTGTATATTTTTCCCTTTCACTTAGGTTGTTATATTTTTTGGCATAGAGTTGGCCAAAATAGCCCCTAACAATGGTTTTATTTTCCTATCTGTTGGTGGTAAATTCACCCTTTTCATTTTCGATACTAGTCATTTTGTTAAAAGCTTGGGTGGACTCTCACCCAAAACTCTCTAATATGCATATTTTTTGAGGATCTAAAAGATAATGGCAATGAAGGACAAGTATAAGGAATACATGTGACAAAGGAAATATACCTTTGAACCTCAAGACCTGGAAATCCTCTCTGCGACTTAACTTTCTATTATTAATCTCGCCCTTCCTTAGTCATTAGATAATTTTTTTCTTTCCTTCCAAAGTCCTGCTACTCAAAACCCTGTCTTCCCTACTCTGACTGCTTCTTTGTATCTGTGTCCAACTAGAGTATGTGCATTTGAGCTCCCAAATAAGGATATGCCTCCTATTGTCTAGTATATTTTTTCCAAAATGAAGTGGCTGACTGAGGGTGGGTGGGAGAGATAAATCCTTTCCTCCAGATTCCATGGATTTCATCTCTGGGCCTGGGTTTCTTCTCTATTAATGGATAATAATGACAACACATAATCCAATGCTCATTGTATCAATTAGATTTATCTAGAGAGCAAAAGAAATGTAGCTATTCTAATAATGATAAAGAATTTACTCCATAAAACAGAAGAAGCATTCAAATCACTTTCTCTCTTATTTGATCAGAGAAGAGGAGGAAAAGGGAGACTAGAGTTCATATAATGGTACCTGTTCTTCCCAGGGGAAAGTTAGTAATCACAACTCCTCTACTGACTAGAGAAAGGGAAGGAAACTACAACCTGCAACCATAGGCCACCTGTACTGAAGTTCTAAGCAGCTTGCCCAAAGACTGCTGGGACATAATGTTCCTTTTCCAACTATGTCATCTTCCACTCCAAAGTCCATTCCATATCCTTAATTCCTCAATATATGTGCCATCTAATCTTGCTGCTGCCATAGCTACATACACTCAGCTGCAACTTTACATACATCATTAGGTTTGCATGCTTCTTTTAAAATATATTTTATTGACATATTTTGTTTTTAGATGACTGAAAATTCTCTAAGTATTCTTTCCTATTTCTTCCTCAAAGATGTCTCTTTTTATTAAAGAAATGTACTGAAAAGATAAGAGAGGAAAAATGAAGTGAACCAATCAACACAATGAAGAAACCTGAAAATAAAAACACTTTTTCACACCTGTTTCAGACTAGCTTTGAACCTGCCAGTGAGACAATGTTCTTTTACATAGTACATGCTTGCATAGCTGCTATTGGCTCTGAGCCTGGCAGAATCACAGTTCTTCCAAAGTCAATAAGACCAACATTGTGTGGCTAGAATATTTCCCAGAAATATTTCTCCCTACCTCCATGAGGTATTTTGAAAGCTGGTTGTATTAACAGGGAAATGCTTTGTACAATGTTATGGCAATAAAGGGTCAGTCCTTAATACTTTCTGCATGCATCATCTCGCAATTATGATTTTATTTTTGCTTTCTACCTTTTAATTTGATCACATGGATGACTGACTGCATGATGTTTTAGGGAAGATAAAAGACCAAGAGTCAACAGACAAAGTGCATGACCTGTTCTGTTTTTGACTTGCTCTGTGACTTTGGGCAAGTCATTAATCCTTTTTGGGGTACAGTCTCTTCAACTGAAAAACAAATGGGTAGGAATTGCAATTATTTAAATCCTCTTGTAGCCCTAATATTCTCGGCATCATTCCTATTGTGAATCCATGGAAATTTATCTTATAGTTGAAGTGATCATTGTCCCACAGAATGTTATCCATGAAATTACATTTTCATATGAAATTTTGAAACAGAAGAAACATCTCTTTCAATACAAGGAGCAGATCAATCCATGGATAATTTTCACAGTTATTCTATTCATCTGATATGTAAGCCAAAGTTGGAAGAGGATGGAGGTTTGGGAGGAGAGATCCAACCTACCCTGTGTCTTCAAAACCTCTCTGAGTTGGGGGTCAAATTAATTACATGTGTTGAACAGGCTATCTGTTTTGTGCAAATTTCTCTCTCTGTCTCTCTCTCTCTCTGTCTCTGTCTTTCTCTGTATCTCTCTGTCTCTGTCTCTCTCTGTCTCCCCTCAGAATTTCAACTTCCACGAAAGCCATTGTTCTGATATTGTTCCTTTCAAAAGGAAGTTCTTTTTATGACATTCTTCAAGGCAATTTTGACATCCTTGTTTCTCAAACTATAGATAAGGGGGTTTAGCATGGGCACTATGATATTGTAAAACACAGAGGACACTTTCCCCTCATCCATGGAACTGTCTGAAGATGACTGTAGGTACATGAATCCACAAGAGCCAAAGAAGACACCAACTGCTGCAAAATGGGAACTGCAGGTGCTGAAGGCTTTTAATCTGCCTCCTCTGGATTGAATTTTTAAAATGCTAGCAATGATTAAAACATAAGAACAAATAATTATCAGTGTTGGTAAAGGGATATTAAATATGCTAGAGGCCAGAACCACCATGTCATTGACATATGTGCTAGAACAAGAGAGCTGCAAGAGTGGTTGGATATCACAGAAGTAGTGATTAATGACATTTTTCTTACAGAAGAGCAGTCTAAGCAAGCAGCCTGTGTGAGCTGTGGCCCACATGAGGCCCAATGCATATACCCCACTCACCAACCTTGAGCACACTTGAGGAGACATCATAAGGTTATAAAGAAGTGGATGACATATAGCAACATAGCGGTCATATGCCATCACAGCCAACATGTGACATTCAGAAATTACAAGAAAGGCAAAAAAATAGAACTGTGTCATGCACTTAGGGTAGGAGATGGTCTTTTTCTTTGATAAAAAGTTCCCCAGCATTTTTGGCATAATGACAGTTGATTGACAGAGATCAATGAAGGACAAATTGCAGAGGAAATAGTACATGGGACTGTGAAGATGAGAACTGAGTCTAATCAACATGATGATGCCCAGGTTCCCCACCACTGTGACAACATGAATCCCTAGGAACAGGAAGAAGAAGGTCACCTGGAGCTCAGGCTGGTCCGTCAAACCAATGAGGATGAACTCAGTCACTAGTGAATAATTTCCTTTCTCCATTCTATTTGATTGTAGTGTAGATTGAGGCAGGAAACTGTAAACATGATAGAAAAACAAACACCAACACAGAGGATATCCTCGTCATTACCAGTTTCTAAAAGTAACTCAGAGTGAAGAATAAAACTGTGTACAATCTTCTAATCTTTTTGTCTCATTCTGCTTCCCTAACAAACAGCTACTGACCTTCAGTTTCCACATTTATATAATTCATGTGTAATAACCTGCTGGCAAAATCTATGCCTGATCTCTCCAACATATAACAATAGTTATTTTTATTCTTATCACCATTCATAGTTTCAAAGTTCATTGCCTACACCTTATAATATGTGCAACAAGCAGGTATTCCATGTATAAAACTCCTACAGAATATTGAGGATCTAGTTCTCATAGTTAGTTAATATAAGAGATGTAACCAGAATTAATTCTCACTTGATCCCAACTATGCTAGTGGTTATGCTGAGTTTTAAATGATGCGTTTCTACTATTGTTAAAATAGATAATAGGGTGAGAAAGGCAATGATGACATCATCCAGAGTCTAATTGCTGATGCAACTCAAGAAGAGGTACAATTATTTCATCTCTTCACTTTAGAGATTTGCCTGGGACTTTTCTGTTCTACACCTTAAACCTTGAAAAACCCTGTGCACGACCCATGAACTGTCCAGAAAATATGATTGGAGCTTGCCAACTTGGGAACTGGGGACTCTGTGTCCTCAGATGATCAGGAAAGACCTCAGAGAAGCATAGTCATTAATAAGGACAAAATATTTGGAAAGCTATTTGTGAGCTGAGAAGGAAATCTGGTTGTCCTCCATGGAGATAGGTATTAGGGACTTGAGATAGTGTTTTACTGGAACAGTACGTTAATATGATAGCCAATCAGGAAATCACTGCAATATTTAATGTACCTAAATTTTATCAAAGTATTTCATAAAATCTCCATTAGAGAAAGAATGAAGAAATATGGATTGGACACAATTGCAATTTGTTTGACTCACAAAGAGGAGTCATCATTTTGAAAAGCTATCTTGAAAGGCAGTTTCCAGGAAAGTCAAGAAGGAATTCTTGCTTGGTCTCGTTTTGTTAAATACAATATAAGCAGAGATGATATGTTTATCCATTATAAACATTACACAAAACTTGAAGAGGTGAGGAATTTACAGTCACAGCAAACTTCTATCTAAATATGATCTAAAAATATCATGGCATTTTAAAATATTGGGCTGAATCTAATATGATGAAATATAATAAAGGCATAAATGTAAAATAGTGAACAGCAGTTAAAATATCTTTCACTTATCCCTGAAGTATAGAGATATGTTTAACAGTCAATTAGTTTGACACAGACATGTGTTTTTTAGTTGACTGCAAAGTCAATTTAATTAAGAAATGTAATATAGTAGCCAAAAGAAGAAACAAACAAACAAAAAATGAATGTTCTTCTGGAAGACATGAATGGAATCTTAACTTCCAGGAATCATAAATGTGACCAGAACTCTGACTGATGTATCTCAAAGGTTTTATGACTGTTTCCAAGGTTCCTGGGACTTCATTACTAATACACAGCCAGAGGCTTCTGTGATAGCTCTATTGGTTCTACCATACTGTACTTTAGTCAAACCACACTGGGGATATTTTATCCAGTTTTATTTGCAATAATTTAAAAAGGACATTGACAGGTTGAAGAATATTCAGAAAAATGCAATAAGAGTCATGAATGAGTATGTGAATGAATATATTATAAGGATAATTTGAACTACTTTGGAAATTCAATTGAGAGAGGAAGAATCAGAGGAACATGGCAATAGTTTCCAGTAGTTCATCTCTAAAGAATCTAACTAAGCATGACATATGAAAGTAGCAAAGAGGCCGATTTAGGTGTGATGTGAACATAAACATCTCTGAGAATTATACACAACCCAAAGTAAGATAAGCTGCCTTGGTAGCAGTAGATTACCCCCTCAGAGCAGATCTTCAAGTGGAAGCATGTTGACTACCACTGCAGTATGAGTACTGGGAGAAGTTGAAGGATGTGGTTTGGTTGGAAGATCTCTTCTAACTCTAAAAGTTTATAGTTCTATGATTCTGAGCTGGAGTTCCTCATAACTCTCAAATATCTACTTTTGAAACCACCTGTTCCTAGTATTCAGCCTCATGACACTGTTGGTGATGCATAGGACAGAATATGAAACTGCCTTTTCTTTAGTAAAATCCTGAGGTTCCATGAATCTCTATTTAGAAGAAAGAATAATTTTGAAAATATCAAATACTCACCCTCTAGCATTGTATCTTAGAGTCTCTTCATCCACACAATCCTGACAGGTCAATGTCTTCTCTGAAGTATGATATGGTCCAACTATAGAGGCTTCTAATGCTATTTAGTGTGGATAAAAATTATGGCACAGAACAGTCTGAAATACTTTGAGAATTTTTCTTGTAGATGACTATTCCTAATAGCCACTTGATCCAGAATATTCTTTTTAGAGGGAAATCAATAGTATTTTCATTGTCAAGAGAGCTTCTGATGATGTTTCTTAAGATTTTTATGGTGGCACATAAGAATCCTGAGACCTCATTAGTGATACACAGATCGAGGCTTCCACAGAGACTTTTCTCATAAGGGATTACTCTTTTCTGAAAAGGAGTCATTAATATTTTCCTCTACCTCTTAATTTTTACATTTATAATTTTTGATTATATTTGAATTTACTTTAAATTGAAATACAAAATGAGAAAAGAATAAAAAGAATTGTGAAATATACAAGGACATGAATGGACTCAACATGAAGTAATAAATTTACATTTCAAGAAAAATTGTATAATTAATACTTTGTATTATTTTTGACACTGTCCTTTTTTTCTTGACTTCCTTGTATGTTTTCTTTTGTCCTCTTCTACCCATCTTTCCTTTGTTTTCTCCTTACTTCCTCCCTCAAGAAAAGGTTACAATTAGATGTGGAATAAATATATATATATATATATATATATATAATATATACATACATGCATTTTATGTATATATACATGTATATATACACACATACACACATATCCATACATACACATATATTTGCCTGAAATCAGGAAGAACTGAATTCAAATCTGGCCTCAGATGCTCACTAGCTTTGTGACCCTGGGCAAATGACATCCCATGTATCTTTCCTTTCTTTGTTGTGAAGATCAAAGTAGATCATATTTGCACAGCTGACATAGCATAGTGTCTAGTCCATCACCAGAGCTGAGGAAATGACCACTCCCACCCCCACACCCATGTGAGTTGGGCCACCTTCCTGGGCCTCAGTTACCTCATCTTTAAAATGAGGGCATTAGCCTGACTGGCTCTGACATTGGTGTATTCCCATGGTGGGTTATGAATAAATACTTCCTATCTCTTCCTATGAAACAGACCTGGCACCCACTAAGGGATGAGATGATGCTGGGGCTTCTGGAGACAAAGAACTCCCTTACACACTCAAGTCCTAATTCAGGGTGGGGGGTGACTTGCATCTGGCACCTTTGTGTTGTTGGTTTTTGGATTTACCCCAAGTCAATCCACACCAATGTGCATAAAAATGGCCCTCCCTTTTAGGGTCAGGCCAGATAGGACATCTTATCTTCAGGGGTTTATCCAACTCTTGTTTGAAAATTGACTGGGCAGAAGTCCCCTGTCCCCTTTCCTAATTTCCTCCTCATCAGCTCTGTTGATGGAGTTCTTGTCTTCTGTCTGGAAGGGGTGGTGCATTGCTCCCAGTGAGGGACTGTCATGTACAAAAGCCTCATACATGATCAAGCTACAAGGTCTCTGGTGTGACTGCCCAAAAGGCAGATCAGACAATAGATGTTAGCTCTAGGCCCTGCCAAGCACAGGGGTGGGCAATCTGTTCTGTCCTGACTCCCATCACTTCTGCTCTCTCCTGAGGGCCCAGTTACACCCCATCAGCCAGACTTCACATGCTGGCCTCCTTGATCAGGTAGGTGTCATAGGCTAGACTTCTGGGATTGGTCCCAAGGGTGGTTACAGGTTGGTGCTGATTTGCCTCTGTGTAGGAGAGATGAGTTTAGGGGCCTACACTCACTTGCTGATGCTGGAGAGTCACAAGACAAGGGGAAGCAGAGATCATGGACAGGAAAGACACCAGCAAAATATGCACAGTGGTGTGGATTGACTTGGGGTAAATCAAAAAAAAGGCTACCAGTGTCCACCAGATCTAACCATACAGGTAGAAGGAGCTCTGAGACTGGTCCCACAGTTGAACCACCAACATCACATGGGGTTCAGAGGCCCATCTCTAATCTGGTCCATGGCAGTCTCATATAACTCAATGCCCAGGCTAGGCCAGCCTGATGCTAATTGCCCCTAAGGTAGTAAGTGGGATGTAGAGTGCATTCAGGGAGGACCACTGCTCTTGATGTGATGTCCCCTGAGCCCTTTTCAGGACTCTTTCCACTTTTGGTGTCCAGCTGTTCCCCCAAACTCTTATTTGTGGCTCCAAGAAGCTGTGGTATGCACAACAACCACACCCTAGGGAACCATTCCAGCAGTAGACCAAACCAGGTTAAGGGTAACCAAGGGGTCTCAAAGCCATTGGTGTGTTAAGGGGGTGTCTACCCCAAGCACGTGAAGACTTCCCCTGGTGGAATGGGCAGTTGAGAACAATTTGTTCCAATGGCCATGAGGGAAGTTGAAGCAAGTAATGTGCAGTGCTTAAAGCTTGGTTAGACAATGAAGATGCTAAGGTCATCCACTGCATCCTGAGCCATCGCCAGCTGTCTTGTCTCTGTCCTGTCACTGGACTATGACGACTGGAGGAAAGGGTGAGGCTGATGACTTTGTGGATCTCTGCCTCACTTGAATCCGATTTATGCATGAATTAAAGAACATCACCCATATCATTTCACTATCATACCTCAAAGTCCTGGGGTGACAGACAAGTGATGAAGTAGCAGGTGTGGATACACTGGGAGTTGTACTCACAACCCTGCATACAGGCACCCAGGCCATAGGGTCATTTCTCACTGGAAGCATTAGTGGGATGTGGCAGCCCCCTGGGTGTCTGACCAACTTTTTATGGATCACACTGCTCATCTCCTGGTGTGAGGAATGGAGTTAGAAAAGGTGCCCTAAAAATTGTCTGCTCATCTAACCCTGACCTGGCTAGTTTGGCAAGTGGAGAAATGTTCAAAAACATCTGCAAAGATGATTCCACTCACCATCAGCATATGGAACATGTGCACACTTATAAACAACAAAAAATTCAGTTGACCTGAAAGGCAAACTGCTCTTGTTGCAAGAGAACTCAACAGATATCACAACGAAATAGCATCCCTCAGTGAAACAAGGCTGGCAAATGAAGGCCAGCTTACTGAAATTGGAACTGGATTCACATTTTTCTGTAGTGGCCACAGTGAAGGGGAGTACTGTGAAGGTGGCTTAGGTTTTGCAATCAAAACTAATCTAGTCAACAAGCTGGTATGCCTACCAGAAGAAGTGAATGACAGACTCACGACAATATGATTGCCAGTTGCAGGCAAATGCCATGTCACCACTATCAGTGCCTATACTTCCACTATTATGAATCTGCATGAGGTCAAAGAAAAATTTTATGAAGAACTAGATACCCTTATCATCCACATACCAAAAGAGGACAAGCAATGTTTACTTCAGATTGAAGTCAATCCCTCCTTAGCTGAACTTTCAAGTGAAGAAGAGGTTTTGAGGGCTATTATACTCCTTTCATGTGGCAAAGCACCTTGTGTGATTTTATTCCGGCTCAGATTTACAAGGTAGGGGGACAATTGCTCATACAAAAGCTGATTGAAATTTTCCAGGTTCTGTGGCAAGAG
The DNA here is from genome assembly GCA_028658325.1 of Potorous gilbertii. Classification (NCBI taxonomy): domain Eukaryota; kingdom Metazoa; phylum Chordata; class Mammalia; order Diprotodontia; family Potoroidae; genus Potorous; species Potorous gilbertii. Next base: position 137,205,152 of record CM053771.1, on the reverse strand, counting down.
GAAGTTATCCCCCAGGAGTTCAAGGATGCCTTCAATGTCCATCTATATAAGGGTAAAACGGATAGACTGCCCTGCAACAATCACAAGGGCATCTCTCTCTTAGTCATTCCTGGCAAAATTCTTGCTAGATTCCTCCTTAATATGCAGATAATTCACCTGGAACAAGGTCATATACCTGAGAGCCAGTGTGACTTCAGAAAGGGCTGAGGAACAGTCAATATATTGTTTGCTGCCTGACAACTCCAGGAGAAATTCCAGGTGCAGAACAGAGGTCTGCACACATTTGTAGATATAATGAAGGACTTTGACACTGTTGGTTGTGAGGACTCATGACAAATTATGTCAAAATTTGGTTGGCTGGAGAAGTTCATCAATACTGTATTTCAATTTCATGATATAATGTTTGCCCAGAGTTCTGGAAAATGGACAATTCTCCCGTTCCTTCCCAGATACCAACCCAGGGAAAAAAGGCTGTGTCTTTGTTCCCATGGTTTTAGCATTATATTTTCAGCCATGTTGACAAATGTTTTCATTGAGAATGAAAACATCATCAAGATCAACTACTGTACTGAAAACAAATTCTTCAATTTGAAAAGGTTACAAGCCAAGACCAAAGTGGAAGGAATGTTGATGTATTATTTTCTGTTTGCAGGTGATTGTACACTTTGTGTAGCCTCTGACGGTGAGATGCAACAAAGTATTGATCAATTATCTGCTGCCTGTGCTAATTTTGGCCTAATAATTACACCAAGAGAACACAGGTGCTCTATCAGCCACTACCATACCATCCATACTTGGAAACATAGGTTACAACAAATGGAGAAGGTTTGAATGCTGTGAAGTTCACTTACCTTGTAGTGTACTTTCCAGGGATGTACACATTGACAATGAGGTTGATGCATGCATTGCCAGAGCTAACTCAGTGTTGGGAAGCTCTGAAGAAAAGTTTGGGAGAGAAGAGGTATTAGAATGACTACCGAGATGAAGGAGCACAGAGTCGTTGTGCTGACCTCATTGTTACATGCCTGTGGAACACTGGCAGTCTACCAGTGCCATGCCAGGAAACTGAATCGTTTCCATTTGAACTATCATAGTAAGATTCTGAATATCACCTGGCTGTATAAAGTACCAGACAGTCAGCTTCTTGCTCAAATTAAACTGCCAAACATTCAAGCTGTGCTTCAGAGTGAACAACTCTGATGGGATGGCCACATTGTTTGAATGTAAAATGTAAGCTTGCCAAAAGACAACTTTATTGAGAACTCACATGGGGCATTCAATCAGAAGAAGCAATTCAAGGACACTCTCAAAGTATCTCTCAAAAACTTTGGATTTGATTTTGCAATGTAGGAGACACTGGCACAGGATTGCTTGGCTTGGTGTGCCTACATCAGAAAAGGTTCTGTGCTCTATGAGCAAAGCAGAATTGAAACAGTACAAAGTAAACATAGGATGCACAAATTGGGAGTAACTGGTCTAAATGTTCACATGGACTATCTGTGCCCAATGTGTGGTGGAGCATTCAAAGCTCATATTCATCTGATCAGCCACCATCGTACACATTGAAACTTCACTTTAATATGGTGGTATAATTTTGATCATCTTGGAAAAAGAAGGACAACACCAATCAACCAACTTGCCATATGTATGTGTATATGTATGTGAATATATACCTATCTATGTATGTAAATGCATATATATGTATACACCCATATTTATGTATATACATGTATATATACATACATATACCTAGCTATCCATAGATATGCATATATATATATATATATACACACACACACACACACACACACAAATGCATATATGTAAGACCACATCATGCTTGTTTTCACTTATCATCTATTTCTCTGTAGGTGGATAGCATCTTCCTTTATAAGTTCAAGTCTTTACATATTTTGTAAATCTATTAGCTCATCATTTCCTACATCACAAGAATATTCCAACCTAATTGCATTCTTTCTGGAACATTTTCTTTCAGAGTTTTTTCCTCTTAATTTTTCTGCATTCCCTATATTCTTGTCAACATTAGTTTTATTGGTAGAAGAAATTTTAGTTTAAAATATGAAAAATCATTAATTTTACACTTCAACACTGCTCTCACTTTATTTTTTTATGTTATTTTATTTTTTTAATTGATAAATTTATTTAAATTTTTACATTCGTTTTCACAAGATTTTGGGTTCCAAAATTTTCTCCCCATTTG
>CM053771.1:137175694-137202431 GCA_028658325.1 Potorous gilbertii | reverse complement strand
TAATTTGTCTTAAAAAAAAGCATTTTGGAGTATCTAAGTAAAGTTTAATTATGCAGTACTTGAACCCTTTCCCTTGGGTCATAAATACAGAAATGAAAGATCTCTCTCATAGAGCAGAAATAGAGTAACATCTAATGGGGCAAAGCTGTTGCAATGACTACATGACCTACTCAGTGTCATCAGGGCATTCTAATGCGGATAGAAAATCTAGGAGTAGATAACGTGGACAGAAATCAGAGAATCTTAGAACCGCATGTGACTTTAGGGATCTGTTATTTTAACTTCTGTACTCTGGCACAAAACTAATCTCCAAAATTTCTACCAAGTGTTTATTAAATCTATGCCCAAATGCTTCAATTTATGATGCCCTTATATCCTCCAAAGTCAGCCCTGGCATTTGCAGAAGCAGGTTAATAAACTTTTAACTTACATAGATATTCTATGAATTTGGAATACAAGCTAACAAAGTATTAAGTAATGGGACAGAGGCCCAACCTACACTGATTTAAGAAATGCTTCTAAAGCAGCTCTGAGTTGGGCTTTTCAATCTTTACAGATGTGGGGTTAGAGTATCTGATCGGTACAAAGTGAAGTTCTCTCTCTTTCTCTTCCTCTGTCTCCCTCCATCACTATCTGTCTCTTTTTCTCTCTGTATCCTCTCTTCTTTCTAGCATGTACTAAAGAAATTAAACCATTATTCTAATATTTCTCCTTTCACTGGAATGTTCTTTGATAAGTTTGTTTAAGGCAATTTTGACATCATTATTTCTCAGACTATAGATGAGGGGATTTACCATGGGCACAATGGTAGTGTAAAAGACAGAGGACACTTGTCCTTGATCCATGGAGCTGACTGAAGATGGTTGCAGGTGGATGAATGAACCAGAGCCAAAGAAGACAGCAACTGTTACAATATGGCAGCTGCAGGTCCTGAAAGCTTTTGATCTGCCTTCAGTGGATTGAATTTTTAAGACGCTAGAAATGATTGAAACATAGGAGTAAATAATGGTCAGAATTGGGAAAAAGATATTCCATGCACCAAATGAAAGGCAAGCTGCACAAGAAATAGTACATGTGGGTGTGAAGATGAGAACTGAGTCTAATAAAACTCTTTATCTGATAATTTTCCTATCCCTCGAGAAGTGACTAACACTAAGATGTATCCATCTTTAAAACTTTCTTCCATTTTTTTCCCTCTGCTTTCATTTTCTGAATAAAATAAAATTTAATTCCATGCTTCTCTGTGAGAAATGACTTGTTCCAGTGATATGGAAGCCATAGTGAAACTTTAGTTATTTCTCCAATTGTACTGAATCCAACAGAAGGAACTAAGGTGGAATTTTTCACGATTTATAAAGAGCTAACATAGATGTTTCATGGCAGGCAAAGAAATGCAAAATTTATTTCAGAAGTTTATAATAACTGATATTTACTTAGTATTTTGCGGTTTACAGAACATATTCATAGATATCTTATTTATTCCTCATATTAGTTCTGTAAGTAGCGGTTAATTTTATGTTTATTATACTCATCAGGAAATTCTACCTTGGAGACATTAAATGACTTGTTCACATGTATATATCTGGTAAGTGCTGAAAGTAAGATTGAAACTTAGATTTCTCTTAATTACAGGGCAAGCATGTTTCCTCTGTCTTTTCCTTTTAGTGTTTTACTTCATTAATTGGTAAGCATCTGGATGACAGGGAATCTTATTTGCATTTATTTTTTTTTCTTATCTGCAGCACTTCCATAGTATCTCACACGTAGTAGATATTGTTGATTGAATGATATTGACTCTCTAGGTGTTGTTTTGGATGATGAACCTATCTTAACTTTATCCCTGGTTCTTTTCCTTATTCCTTGTGGTTAATGAATAGGCTCAGGCTTTGGAGGCAGGTTAAGAAATGAGTTGCAATTTGATCTTCATGCTCCTGTCTTCAGAAATCTCAAAGTATGAAAAGGAAATATTCTAGTTCAAGGTTGTGAGAGACTGAAGCTAAACAACTCACTCACACTAGGCATATGAAGACCCCATGGAATAAGTTTCATAAAACTCTTGAATGCAGAAATCAGCAGTAATAGGACTGGAGTTAGCATTGATAAAAATACTATTGATGGGTCATTTGATCTTCACTTCTAACCTCAACTTGATTTCCTACCACATACAGTTTATAATATTGATCTGATTCCTTGAGCCTTTTCCACCAATGATTTTATCTGTCTTAGGAATGAATAGACCTTAGAACTTCTAAGATTGTAACTATTTTATTAAGTCTGTTCTTGCAGTAGAAAAAGGATGTTCACCATTTCATCATTTGATACTGTGTTATCTAAAGAAGTGACTTTAGGTCCTAGAGTAAAAATAACCAGGTTGGTCACGGTCCCTTGATATTCTTAGCTTTCTTTTCTTCCAGATGAATTTTATTCCCATTTTTCTCACTCTAAAAATATTGTTTTCATAGATTGATTGATATGATATGAATAAATAAATTAATTTAAGTTGACTTGTCATTTTTTGTATCGGTTCAGCCTACTCTTGAGCAATTGATATTTTTCAGATTGTATAGATCCGTCTTTATTTGTGGGAAAAGGGTTTTGTAGAGTGGGACTTCAAAGAGCCCAGATGTCAGACTAAGCAGAAAATCACCTGAACTCCATGACAGTCACCTCCAAACAACTCTAAAATAGTGTCACAAAATTAATTCTGGAATAGCAGACGCAGCATAAACGATGGGGTAAAGCAATCTTCTAGCCTAAGAAAATTGGAAGATTGGCAGGAAGGTCTGTCTCACTTTATGAAGAGCAGTGGGTCATCTATGATAAGAATTGTGCCAGCAGTAAGTCTTGTTCCATCAAGAAAGTTGGAGGCCCTGGGTCCCAGTGTGGCATCAATTGAGCAAGCAATGAACACTGGCACTTCTGGCACATGTTTCTCAGAGCAGCCCTTGGGGAATGGGTAGATGACAGTCCCATAATCCCTCACATGCCATGTAATAACACCAAATGAGCGGCCAGATCCCTGCAAATTTATGTAGCAATAGCCACTCCTGAAGCCCATCTTGACTCCCCATATTTGCACACTAGTAAATGAGTAGCATGACCCTCTCTCCTGGTGTAGCACATGGGTCCCCCATATACTGCAGTATAGTGTCGAATAAATGGGCAGAAACCAGCACTCTCCCCTCCATGAGCTTCAGCGTAACTCCATAAAAGGTCCCTGCAACCTTCAACAGTTTCAGCTACCCCATCACCCCACCTCAACTCCTCAGCCCAGCACCAGGCCCAAAGATCCTCTGTGTGCCTCAGGGCAGCAACAGTGTAACACTAAGCAAATAGTCAGGGCCTGCAGCCCCCAGCAAAAGAGGTTTCAACAGTGCTCCTCCCATTCCAGGAGCAAAGCACAAATTTAAAAGTAGAGGGAAAGTTTGGAAAAGGTGAGCAAAAAAACAAAATCCCCAAAAAAGAATCTAACTATAGAAAATTATTGTGGTGGCAGGAAAGTTCAAGAAACAAATTCAGAAAAGGACGAAAAAATCAAAACAGATAAAGATGAAGTCCCAAGTCCCAACGACAAATAGGAATTGAATGCAATCCCCAAAAGAACTCAAAAAGAATTTAAAAATAAAATAAAAGAAGTTGAAAAAATTGAAAAAAATGAGAGTAATGCAAGAAAATCAGGAAAAAAAGACTCAATAGTTTGGAAAAATAAAACAAATCCTTAAAAAGTAGAATTGGTCAAAGTGAAAAGGCAGTACAAAATCTCATTAAGGAAAGTAATTCCAGGAGCACAGTCAATATGGCAGAGTAGAACGACACACATACACTATCTCTTACCCCACAGCCCATAAAATACCTGAAAAACTCTCAACAAATTCTACAGCAACATAAGCCACAGAATTACAAAGTGGAGGAGATTTCTATCCCAGAGTGACCTGAAAAACCAAAAAGAAAGGTCTGTCACACCAGACACAGAGCCCAGCCTAGCCTTGGCCACAGGGCACTGAAAGGAGCAGACCCAAGCAGGCTTCAGGGACAGAATCTCCAGGTGCAGCAGAGATCCCTTAACCAGCAAGTGCCAAAGGTCAGTAAGAAGGTTTTTTCAGCTGGCTGAGAGGGGAGCAAGGTGTCCCCATAACTCTGGCCTCCTCAGGTGGCAGCAGTAGAGGCAGAAGCAGAAGGGGCTCCCAAATCAGGAAGAAACCCTCATCCATTGCTGAAGGTCTCATTGTAAACCCCCTGAAGGAATTGAGTCCTGTGTGACTGCCCTGCCCTTCCTTATCAGCTAATCTTAATCTCACACTAAATAACAACCCTGCCCCCATCTAAAGCCCCTGAGGCTTTAGAGCAGCTCATCTGAATCTCAGCCCCCAGTGCTGGCTTGGCACAATTGGAAACCAGGTGATTGTGCAGAGGAAACTCAGAAGTCAGGTAACTGGCTGGGAAAATGTCTAAAAAAGGGAAAAAAAATAAGATCATAGAAGGTTACTTTCTTGGGGAATATGTGTCTGCCCCAATCCTTTTCATATGAGGAAGAATAAGGCAAACTGACAGAGGAAGTCAAGGCCTCTGCTTCCAGGGTCTCCACAGGGAACTTAAATTGGGCTCAGGCAATAGAAGACCTTCAAAAACGAGTTAGCAGCTTACTAAGGGAGAACCAAAAAAGATGTTGAGGAAAATAAAAATTTTAAAAAGAGGCTAACTCAATTGGAGAAAGAGGACCAAAAAGCCAATGAGGAGAAGGTTTTAAAAAGCAGAATTAGCCAAATGAAGTAGAAGGTTCAAAAGCTCACTGAACAAGATAATTAATTGAAAGAGAGAATTGAGTTCAGGGAAATGAATGACTATGAGTTAAACCAAGCAGTTAGTAAACAAAACCAAAAATTTGAAAAAATATAAGATAATATGAAACATATCTGGAAAAACTGGAAAATAGATTCAGGAGAAACAATATAAATGTGGGATTACCTGAAAGTCATGATCAAAAAAAGAGCCTGGACATTATCTTCCATGCATTATCAAGGAAAACTGCCCTCATGTTCTAGAATCAGGGGGCAAAATAACTATTGAAAGAATCCCTTAATAACCTTTCCTGAAAGAGACCCAAACAGAGAAAATCCTAGGAATATTGTGCTCAAATTCCAGAGTTCCCAGATCAAGGAGAAAATTCTGCAAGCAGCTAGAAAGAAACAATTTGAGAATTGTGGAAATATAATCAAGATAACACAGGATCTAGCATCTTCAAGGGGTTGAAGGGCTTGGAATGGGATATTTCAGAGGGCCTAGGAACTGGGACTGAAACTAAGAATCACCTACCCAGCAAATCTCAGTATAATACTTCAAGGGAATAAACGGTCATTCTGTAATATAGAGAACTTTCAATCATTCATATTGAGGAAAAGACCAGATATGTAGAGAAAATTTGATTTCCCAAGACAAGAATCAAGAGAAGCATTAAAGATAAACAGGTAAGAAAAACCATGAAAGACTCTCTAAAGCTGAACTGTTTACATTACTACATGGAAAGAAAATATTTATAACTCTTAAGTCTTATCTCAGTATTTGGGTAGATGGAGAGATTGTACGTACATACATACACACTCACACACATATGTAGATAGAGAGTACAGCGAGTGTTGAATCCAAAGATATATATCCACATAAAAAAGTAAAATAAGATAAAAATTAAGGGGTGAAAGAGGAAATTACTGCAAAGAGAAAGGGAGAAATGGAATGGTGCAGGCTTCTCTCATAAAAGACATAAGAACAATCTTGTTCAATGGAGGAGAAAAGGGAGAAGGGGAGAGGGGAAAAATGAAGCTACTCTTTCCACATATGACTGAAGGAGGGAATAAAATATTCACTTAATTGGATATGAAAATTTATATCACACCACAGAAAAGTAGGAGAGGAGGTGATAAGTGGGGTGAAGGGAATGTTAGAAGGGAGGGCAAATGGGAGATGGGAGTCACTACAAATAAACACTTTTGAGAAGGGACAAGGTCAACTGTGGGGCAAAAAAATAATGGGGGATAGAGTAGGACAGAGGGCAATATAATTAGAATTACACAACATGATTATTATGGAAGTCTTTTGGAAAACAACACATACTTAGTCTGTATTGAACTGCTTGCCTTCTCAGTGGAGCTGGTGGGGGGTGGAGAAAAGTTGGAATTCATAGTATTAGCAACAAATTTTGAGAATTTTTATTGCATATAATTGGGAAATAAGAACTACAGAGAATGGTGTATAGAAATTTATCTTGCCCTACAAGAGGAGAGAGAAGATGGGGATAAGCAAAAGGTGGGGTGTGGTGGGGTATGATAGAAGGGAGGGTACATTGAGGGAAGGAATGATCAGAATTCAAGGTATTAGGAAGTGAGGGGAAGGGAGTGATGGGGACCATAATTGGGCATGGTACAAAGTGAAGTATTAAAACAATTGACTGAATTAATTACTGTTCCATGATGCCAGTAAGCCTGTGAGATGCTGGTATGAACTGCAACAAGGTGATCTCATGGAAAGGTTGGGAGAGCAGCTGTTCAGCCGGGGCTGAGTTAGGATTCTCCTGACTCAATTTCCCCACTGACACCTGGTAGACTTTAAGCCTGGCAGAATGCCAGTTGACAATCTACTCCTGCCTGGAACTGACATGAAGTTAGGGAGATGTTTCCCTGCAATGTCCCTACTCTTCATGGCAAATTCCTAGAATCAAAGTTTCAATTTTGATTTTTGTAAGAGTGATAGGAGTGGTAATCAAAAATTGTATTAAGTTCTATTTTGTAGGAGAGTGGACATCTGGATTTCTACAAGATGATAGAAAGAAGATGCTGAGGTGTGCTGTGCTGAAGACTGTTTGAAGGAGCATTCAGACCAGAAAACTGCATCAGATGATATTCCCCCCCAGACTGCTGTATGAGATGGAACCTGTAAATGGACAGTTCATTAATTTACCTTTTCCTTTGAATCTCTGTATCCATACTTATAATGAGGGGACTTCCCCCTGTAATTTGTCAATGTGTCAGTCAACTCTGCTCTCTTCCCATATTCATATAAAATGGAGATAGATGAAGGGAAGAATTCATAGGGGAGAGAATGTGAGGAGGTATTTATTGATTGGGTTTAGGTGTGGAAACCAAAATTTTAATATTAAATGAGGGGAGGAATATGAGTGGCATGTACTTGAGCCTTGTACTACCTGTTCCCCCATCCGTATTCAGAAAATATTTAGCATGACTGGGAAACCAGTAGACAAAGTTATGGAAGGTTATTGCATTTAAAAATTTTTAAGTTGTTTACTGTCATTTGCAATTATTACTATTAGTTATTAATCTCCCAAGCCTCATGCTTGGAAGTCACACTTTGTCAGTATTAAATTCTTTAGGCCTTTTTGCTTGGGCAAGGAAGGAGGGTGCGTGCCAGTGGAAACAGATGGCAGAGGTGATCCTGATGGGGACAAGGAAATAATAAGCAGTGTGAGAATATGTTATGGGAACATGAACAAAACTTTGGTTGAAAGCTGGCCTGTGAGAAGTCTTCAAGGGAATAAAATAAGAGGAGGGTTTGAATGGGAAAAGATTTAGTGAAGATTTCTCAGGGGTATGAGACTCATCCTTAGAGGAGAAGCGACCTTAGATCCAGGTTTCCATTCCTCCACATTCAGGTGACTTCCATATAAGGCTACACAGTGCATTAGGATCAATGATTGGTTATGACTCACCAACTGCTCAATTCCTAATTTGCACATGCACATGCAATCCCCAGTCCTCACTTTGGTCTGCCTGATTTGCATACGTTCTCAATGCCCAATGTGCATGCGTATCAATGCTTAATTTACAAATGTTTTCAATGATGACATGTATTTTCATGGGCTTTGTAACAGTCCAGGGGTCAGGAAATTTGTGTCTGGTTCCAAAAGGAATTGGTTAGATTTCTTGCCTAGAATGTAAGACCTTGCTTCTCAGACAAGGAGAATAATGGTCATTGCCATTTGGCTTCTATAAGGCACCTCCTGACTACAGCTTTACTGGTGAAGGGACCAACCACTTCTCAAGAGAAGTGAGTAAAGATTGTTCTGTTTTTACTCTGAAAAAGAAGTAATTCCTTAGAATTTAGAATTAGGCAAGTGAAAGCTAATGACTCTTTGAGACATCAAGAATCAATCAAAGTAAAAAAGAGAAAAGAGGAAGGAATGCAAAATACCTTACTTAAAAAAAAAATACTAACTGAAAAATAGATCCAAGAGACATAAATTAGGAATCATTGAAATGACCAAGAGCCATAATGAAAAGGAAGACCTAGACATCATACGTCAAGAAATTATCAATAAAAACTTCCCTGATATCTTAGAAACAGAGGGTTCTGGAGGAGGGATCATCTTCACAACTTTTTATTATTAAGTCTAGCCCTTCCTTAGTCACTAGGTAACTTTTTTCTTTCCTTCCAAAGGTCCTGCTCCTCCATACCCTGTCTTCGCTAGCCTGACTGCTTCTTTGTAAATAGGTCCACGTAGAGGATGTGCATCTTAGCTCCCAAATAAATATATGCCGCCTATTTGTCTAGTGAACTTATTTCAAAATGAAATGACTGAGAGTGGAAGGGAGAGATAAATCCTTTTCCAGATTCCATGAGTGATTTCATCATTGTGCCTGGATTTCTTCGCTACTAATGGAGAGTGATGATAACACATAAGTTAAGGACTGTTATATCAAGTAGATTTATCTATACAGCAAAAGAAATGTAGCTATTCTAATATTGATTAAAGAATTTACTTAATATGCTTTTAAATCAGCTTCTCTCTTACTTGATCAGAGAAGAGGAGGAAAGGGGAGACCATACTTCATATATTAGTACCTGTTCTTCCCAGGGGAAAGAAAGGGAAGGAAACTACAAGACCTGAGGTTGCAACCATAGGCCACTTGCACTGAAAGCCTAAACAGAATGCTCAAAGACTTCTGGGACATAATATTTCTTTCCCAACTATGTCATCTTCCACCCCAAATTGCATTGCATATCCTTAATTCCTCAATATATTTGCCATCTGACCTTGCTTCTGCCATAGCTACATATACTCAGCTACAACTTAAGCATGCATATTTCTTTTAAAATATATTTTCTTGATATATTTTATTTTTTGGTAACTGAAAAGCCTCTAAGTATTCCTTCCCATCCCTTTCTCAAAAATGTCTCTCATGTTACAAATACTTTTTAGTAAAGAAAAGTAATGAAAAGATAAGAGAGGAAAAAATCAAGAGAACTAATAGACACAATGAAAAAATCTGAAAAGCAATTTTTCATACCTGTTACAGACTCAGATTTAAAATTGCCAGAGAGACAATATTCTTTTATAGAGTTCATGCTTCCATAGCTGCTATTGGGTCTGACTCTGGGAGAGTCTCAGTTCTTCCAAACTCAAGAAGAAAAATACTGTGTGGCTGGAATATTTTCCAGAAAAATTTCTCTCTACCTGCATGATGTATCTTAAAAGCTGGCTGCATGAACAGGGAATAGCCTTATACGATGTTATGGAGTAAAAGGATGAGTCCTTAATATTTCTGGATAAAACTTCCAATATTTCATGTTATATTTTTTTCTACCTTTTGATTCCTCCACATTGATGACTACATGATGTTTTGGGAAAGATAAAAGACCAAAAGTCAACAGAAAAAGTGCAAGACTTGATTTGTATTTGACTTGCTCTGTAACTTTGGGCAAGTCATTAATCCTCTTTGGGATACAATTTATTCAACTGAAAAGACAAATGGGTAAGAATTGCAATTATTTAAATCTTCTTGTAGCTCTAATATTCTCGGTGACATTCCTCTTGTGAAACCTTGGAAATTTAAATTCTAGTTGCAGTGATGTTTGTCCCACAGAATGTTATCCATGAAAATTATATTTTCATATATAATTTTAAAACATTTCAATACATAGAGCAGGTCAATCCATGCATGAATTTCACAGTTATTTTATTCATCTCATATGCAAATCAGGGTTGTAATAGGATGTAGATGTGGGAGGAGAGATCCAGCCTACCCTATGTCTCCAAAGCATCTCTGAGTTGGGGTTAAAAATAATTAATTTGTACAACAGGGTATCGGCTTTGTGCCAATTTCCCTCTCTCTCTCTTTCTCTGTCTGTCTCTCTTTCGGGCTCTCTGTCTGTCTCTCTCTGTTTCCCTTTCCTCGGAATCCCAACTTCCACCAAAGGCATTGATCTGATATTGTTCCTTTCAAAAGAAAGTTCGTTTTATGAAATTCTTCAAGGCAATTTTGACATTCTTGTTTCTCAGACTATAGATAAGTGGGTTTAGCATGGGCACTATGATAGTGTAAAACACAGAGGACACTTTCCCCTGATCCATGGAACTGACTGAAGATGGCTGCAGGTACATGAATCCACAAGAGCCAAAGAAGACACCAACTGCTGCAAAATGGGAGCTGCAGGTGCTGAAGGCTTTTGATCTACCTTCTCTGGATTGAATTTTTAAAATGCTAGCAATGATTAAAACATAAGAAGAAATAATGACCAATGCTGGCAAAAGGATGTTAAATATGGCAGCGACCAGAACCACCATGTCATTGACATACGTGTCAGAACAAGAAAGCTGCAAGAGTGGAAAGAGATCACAGAAGTAGTGATTAATGGCATTTTTGTTACAGAAGAGCAGTCTAAGCAGGCAGCCTGTGTGAGCTGTGGCCCCTATGAGGCCCAATGCATATACCCCACTCACCAACCATGAGCACACTTGAGGAGACATCATAAGGTTATAAAGAAGGGGATGACATATAGCAACATAGCGGTCATATGCCATCACAGTCAACATGTAACATTCAGAAATTACAAGAAAGGCAAAAAAATAGAACTGTGTCATACACTCAGGATAGGAGATGGTGTTCATCTTTGATAAAAAGTTCCCCAGCATTTTTGGAATGATGATGGTTGATTGACAGAGATCAATGAAGGACAAATTGCAGAGGAAAAAGTACATGGGGGTGTGAAGATGAGAACTGACTCTAATCAACATGATCATGCCCAGGTTCCCCACCACTGTGACAACATAAATCCCTAGGAACAGGAAGAAGAGGGTCAGCTGGAGCTCAGGCTGGTCCGTCAGCCATATGAGGATGAACTCAGTCACTAGTGAATAATTTCCTTTCTCCATTCTAGTTGATTGTGGCGTAGATTAAGGCAGGTACCTGTAAACATGAAGGAAAAACAAGCATGTCCTCATTATTACCTGTTTTAAAAGTAGCTCAGACTGAAGAATAAAACTGTGTACAGTCATCTAATCTTTTTGTCTCATTCTGCTTTCCTAACAAACAGCTACTGACCTTCAGTTTCCACATTTATATCATTCACGTATAATAACATGTTGGCAGAATCTGTGTCTGATCACCTCTGCAACATATAACAATTATTATTTCTATTCTTATCACCATTCATTGTTTCAAAGTTCATCACCCACATCGTATAATATGTGCAACAAGTACGTATTGCATGTGAAAAACTCTTACAGAATATTGAGAATCTAGTCCTCACAGTTAGTAAATATAAGAGATAGAACCAGAATTAATTCTCACTTCATCCCAATTCTGGTAGTGGTTATGCTGAGCTTTAAATGATGAGTTTCTACTACTGTTAAAAAGCTACTGGGTGAGAAAGGCAATGATGACATCATTCAAAGTCTAATTTTTTATGCAGTTCAGGAAGAAGTACAATTATTTCATCTCTTCACTTTAGAAATTTACCTGTGACTTTTTTATTCCAAATGCTAAACACTCTGTCCATAACCCATGAACTGTCCAGAAAATATGATTGGAGCTTGCCAACTTGAGAACTGTGGACTCTGTCTCCTCAGATGATCAGGAAAGACCTCAGAGAAGCATCATCATTAATAAGGACAAATATTTGCAAAGCTCTGAGCTGAGAAGGAAATCTGGTTGTCCTCCTTGGAGATAGTTCTTAGGGATTTGAGATAATGTTTAACTGGAACATGTTAATATGATGGCCAAGCAGAAAATCACTGTAATATATAATGTACCTAAATTTTATCAAAGTATTTCATAAAATCCCCATTACAGAAAGAATGAAGGAATATGGATTGGACAGAATTGCAATTTGTTTGACTCAAAAAGGGTAGTCATCATTTTGAAAAGCTATCTTGAAAGGCAGTTTCCAGGAGAGCTGAGAAGCAATTCTTGTTGGTCATGTTTGGTTAAATATAATATAAGCAGAGATGATATGTTTATCAAATCCAAACACTACAGAAAGCTTGAAAAGGTGAGCACCTTACAGTTACAGTAAACTTACAGTTTTTGGTAAATGTGATCCAACAATATCATGACAGTTTAAAAAATTGGGCTGAATCTAATATGATGAAATTTAATAAAGACATAAATGTAAACTTCTGAACACCAGTTACAATATGTTTCAATAATCCCAGAAGTATAGAGATAATTTTAAAAGTCAGTTAGTTTAACATAGACCTGGCTTTTCCAGTTGACTGCAAACTCAATGTAATTAAGAAACGTAATGTAGCAGCCAAAAAAGAAACAACAAACGAATAATGAATGTGTTTCTGGACGACATGAAGAGAATCTTAACTTCCAGGAATCATAAGGGTGACCAGAACTCTGACTGATGTATCTCAAAGGCTTTATGACTGTTTCCAAGATGCCTGGGGCTTCAGTACTAATGCACAGACAGGCTTCTCTGATAGTTCTGTTGGTTCTACTATATTGTATTTTGGTCAAAGCACACTGGAGATATTTTATCTAGTTCTATTTACCATAGTTTAGGAAGGATATTGATAAGTTGAAGAACATTCAGAAAAGGGCCATGAGAGTCATGAATAAGTATGTGAATGAATATATTATAAACATAATTTGAACTACTTTGGAAATTTAATTGAGAGAGAATCAGAGGAATATGGTAATTGTTTCCAATATTTTAAGGGCTTTCATGTTGAAAAGGTATTCATCTTCTATTCATCTCCAAAGAATTGAGCCAAGAATGATGTATGGAAGTAGCAAAGAAGCAGATTTAGGTTTAATGTGAACATAAAATTCTCTAAGAATTATACACTACCCGAAGTAAGATAAACTGCGTTGGTAGTTGTACATTACCTCCTCAGAACAGGTCTTCAAGTGGAAGCATGATGACTACCACTGCAGTATGAGTATTGGGGAACGTTGTAGGGGGTGACTTGGATTAGATGGAAGATCTCTCTAACTCTAAAAGATTGTAGTTCTCTCATTCTGAGCTGGAGTTCCTCATACCCTTCAAAAATTTACTTTTGAAACAACCTTTTCCTAGTCTTCAGCCTCATGTCACTGCTGGTGATGCACAGGGCAAGAGATGAAAATGCCTTTTTGTTAGTTAAGTCTTGAGGTTCCATGAATCTCTATTCAGAAGGAGGAATAATTTTGAAATAATCAAATACTCACCCTCTAGCATTAGATCTTTGAGTCTATTCTTCCTCACAATCCTGACAGGTCAGTGTCTTCTCTGAAGTTTGACATCATCCAAATATAGAGGCTTCTAATGCTATTTAGTGTGGATCAGAATTATGGCACAGAACAGTGGGAGATGCTTTGAGAATTTCTTTTTTCTTGTAGATTGTTATCCTTAATTGAAACTTGATCCAGAGTATTCTTTTTAGAAGAAGATAAATAAATAGTATTTTCACTGTCAACAGAGATCCTGATGACGTTTCTTAAAGTTTTTATGCAGGTTGATAAAAATACTGAGACCTCATTAGTAATACACAGATAGAGGCTTCCACAGAGACTTATCTCATAAGGGATCACTCTTTCTGGAATGAAGTCCTTAATATTTTCCTCTACCTCTTAATTATTTCACTTTTATTTTTTTGATTATATTTGTATTTATTTTAAATGAAAATACAAAAAAAAAGGTTTTGTGAAGTATACAGAAGGACATGAGAGGCCTCAACAAAAAGTAACAAATTTGCATTTCAAGAAAAATTATATGATTAATACTCTGTACTATTTTTCAAACTGTCCCTTTTTTCTTGACTTCCTTGTATGCTTTCTTTTGTCCTCTTCTATACTTCTTTGCATTGTTTTCTCCCTAATTCCTCCACTAACAAAAGGTTATAATTAGATGTGGAATAAAGAAATATATATATATATATATATGTGTGTGTGTGTGTGTGTGAGTGTATGCACACGTGCGCGAGTGTGTGTATGCATATAGGCATTTTTTGGTGTATATTATATATATATATATATATATTATATATATATATATATATGTACACACACACACACACACACACACACACACACACACACACACACATACACATCTCCATATACATACATAAATCTCCCTGAAGTCAGGAAGAACAGAATTCAATCTGGCCTCAGATGCTCACTAGCTGTGTGACCCTGGGCAAGTAACATCACTTGTATCTGCCTCCATTTCCTTTCCTGGTTATGAAGATCAAAGGAGGTCATATTTGCCTACTGGGCATAGCGTAGTGTCTGGCCCATCACCAGAGCTCAGTAAATGCCCATTCCCACCCCTACATCCAATGTGACTTGGGCCACCTCCTGGGCTTCATGTTCCTCATCTCTAAAATGAGGGCATTATCGTGACTGACTCTAACATTGGTGTATTCCCATAATGGGTTCTCAATAAATACTTCCTATCTCTTCCTATGAAATGGACCTGGCACCCACCAAGAGCTGAAGATGATGATGCTGGGGCTTCTGGAGACAAAGGAGTCCCTCACACACTTAAATCCTATGCATGGTAGGGGTGATCTGCATCTGGCACCTTTGTGTTGTTGATTCCCTGGGGCTACCCTAAGTCAATCCACACCAATGTGCATGAAAAAGGCCCTCCCCTTTGAGTCAGGTAGATAGCACTTCTTATCTTCAGGGGTTTATCCAACTCTTGTATTAAAATGAACCTGGCAGAAGTCCCTTGTCATTTTTCCTAACTTCCTCCTCACCAGCTCTGCTGATGGAGTTGTTGCCTTGGATCTGGAGGGGATGGTGCATTGCTCCTAGTGAGAGACTGGCATGTACAAAAGCCTCATACATGAACAAGTTACAGGGTCTCTGTTATGGCAGCCCAAATGGCAGATTGGCCAATAGATGTCAGCTGTGGGCACTTCCAAGCACAGGTTGGGGACCTCTATTTTGCCCCAACCCCTATCACTTTTGCTGTCTCATGAGGGCCCAGTTGCACCTCATCAGCCAGACTTCACAGGCTGGCCCCCCTGATCAGGTTGGTGTCATAGGCTAGACTTCTGGGATTGGTCCCCAGGGGGTGACAGGTGATTACTGATTTCCCCCTATCTAGATGCAGTGAGTTCAGGGGCCTACACTCACCCGTTGGTGACAGAGAGTCACAAGACAGGTGGAAGCAAAGATCATGGAGAGGACAGACACCACCAGAATACAGCTCAAGACAAGGACTGGGTGGGGCCCCCAGGGTCCACAAAATCTGACCAGACATGTAGGAGGGGCTCTGAGAATGGTTCAACAGCTCAAACACCAACATCACATGGGGCTCAGAGGCCCATCACTAATCTGGTCTATGGCAATCTCATTTAACTCCATGCCCAGGTTAGGCCAGCCTGGTGCTAGTTGCCCCTAAGGTAGTAAGTGGGATGTAGGATGTGTTCAGGGAGGACAATTACCTTTGATATGGTGGCTCCTGAGCCCTTTTCAGGACTCTTTCCACCTTTGCTGTCCACCTGTTCCACCAACTCTCACCTGCAGCTCCAAGAAGCTGCAACATGAGCAACAACCACACCCCAGGAAAATGTTTTAGACCAAACCAGGTTAAGGGTAAGCAAGGGGTCTCAGACCCCTTGGTGAGTTAGGGAGGTATCTACCCCAAGCATTTGTAGACTTCCCCTGGTGGAATCGGTAGATGAGAACAATTTGTTCCAATGACCATGAAGGCAGATGAAGCAAGCAATGAGGAGTGCTTCGAGCTTGGCTAGACAGGGAAGATGCCAAGTTCATCCACTGAATCCTGATCTATAGACAGCTGTCTTGACTCTATCGTACCATTGGACGATAATGACTGGAGGAAAAAGTGAGGTTGACTACTGTGTGGAACTCTGCCAGCAGGATAGTTCATTCACCTCTAAGAAGGCAGCACTTAATTTCAACAACAATAAAGTACAAGCAAAGCTTAGAGAGATGCAGGATTCTTGGCTCAGTAAGAAGGCAGATGAAATTCAGTTTTATGCTGATAGTAGCAATCCAAAGCGCTTTTATGAATCATGAAAACTCTTTATGGACCAAAAACCTATGGTGCATCACAACTACTTAGTGCTGATGAAGACACACTGATTACTGATAGGGACATGATCTTAGACAGTTGGACTGAACGTTTCCATACTGGTCTCAAAAGACCATCATCAATCAATGCTGAGGCCATTGACTGTTTACTTCAGATTGAAATCAATCCCTCCTTAGCTGAATTTTCAAGTGAAGAAGAGATATTGAGGGCTATTATACACCTTTCACATGGCAAAGCACATGGTGCTGATTTCATTCCAGCTAATATTTACAAGGCAGGGGGACCATGGCTCATACAAAAGTTGACTGAAATTTTCCAGGTTCTACAGCCAGAGGAGGTCATCCCTCATGAGTTCAAGGATGCCTCCAATGTCCATCTCTATAAGCGTAAAAGGAATAGATTATCTGGCAACAATTACAGGGACACCTCTCTCTTAGCCATTCCCGACAAAAATCTTGCTGGACTCCTCCTTAATAGCACATTATTCCCCTGGAAGAAGATTATATACCTGAGAACCAGTGTGACTTCAGAAAGGGCCGAGGAAGTCCATATAATGTTTGCTGCCTGACAACTCCAGGAGAAATTCCAGGAGCAGAATAGAGGTCTGCACGCAACATTTGTAGATCTGATGAAGGATTTTGACACTTAGTAATGAGGACTCACGACAAACTATGTCAAAATTTGGTTGCCTGGAGAAGTTCATCAATACTATATGTCAATTTCATGATGGCATGTTTGCCTGAAATTCTGGAAAATAGACAATGCTCTCATGCCTTCCCAGACACCAATAGGGAGAAACAAGGCTGTGTGCTTGTTCCCATGCTTTTAGCATGATGTTTTCAGCCATGTTGACAAATGCTTTCACTGAGGATGAACACAGCATCAAGATCAACTACTGTACTGATGACAAGTTCTTCATTTTGAAAAGGCTACAAGAGAAGATCAAAGTGGAGGGAGTGTTGATGCATGATTTTCTGTACGCAGATGATTGTGCAATCAAAGCAGCCTCTGAAGCTGAGATGCAGGAAAGTATCAATCAATTCTCTGCTGCTTGTGCTAATTTTGGCCTAATAATTAACACCAAGAAAACACAGGTGATCCATTAGCCATCCATCCTTGGAACCACTGGTTGCAGCAAATGGAGAAGTTTTGAATGCTGTGAGTATGTTCACTTACCTTGGTAGTGTCTTTTCCAAGGATGTACACATTGACAATGACGTTGATGTATGTAGTGCCAAAGCTAACTCAGTGCTTTGGAGGCTCTGAATAAAAGTTTGGAAGGGAAGAGGTATTAGACTGATTCATGAGCTGAAAAAGCACAGAGCCATTGTGCTAATCTTATTGTTGTATGCCTGTGAAACATTGGCAGTCTGCCAGTGCAATGCTAGGAAATCAAATTGCTTCCATTTGCCCTATCATAGGAAGATTATGAAGATCACCTGGCAGGATAAAATACCAGACAGTCAGCTTCTTGCTCAAATTAAACTGCCAAACATTCAACTGTGCTTCAGAGTGCACATCTCTGATGGGATGGCCATGTTGTTTGACTGCAAAATGTAAGCTTGCCAAAAGACAATTTTATTGAGAACTCACACGGGGCAATCATATGGTGTTCAGAAGAAGCGATACAAGGACACTCTCAAGGTCTGTCTCAAGAACTTTGGATTTGATTGTGCAACATGTGAGAAACCAGCACAGGACTGCTCGTCATGGCATGCCTGCATCAGGAAAGGTTCTGTGCTATATGAGCAAAGCAGAATTTAAACAGCACGAAGTAAACATAGGATGCATGAACTTGGAGTAAGTACTCCAAAAGTTAACCCAGACTATCTGTGCCCAATCTGTGGTAGAGCATTCAAAGCTTGTATTCTTCTGATCAGCCATCATTGTACACACTGAAACTTCACTTTAATATGGTGATTTCATTTTGGTCCTCTTGGAGTAAGAAGGACAACACCAACCAACCAACTTACCATATGTATGTGTATATGTATGTGCATATATAGCTATGAGTGTATGTATATGCACATGCATATGTATGTATACACTCACACATATATATGTATTTACATCCACATCCACATCCATATTCATAGCTATCTATATGAATGTACATATATATATACATACACACTCAAATGCTTGTATGTAAGACCACATTATGCTTATTTTCACTTGTCATCTATTTTTCTGTAGGTGAATAGCATCTTCCTTCATAAGTTCAAGTCTTTCCATATTTTTTAAATCTACTGGCTCATCATTTCCTACACCGGAAGAATATTCTTTCAGGAAATTGTATTCTTTGTATTCTTTCAGGAAAATTTTCTGTGTGAGTTTTTTCCTCAATTTTTCTGCATTCCCTCTATTCTTGGCAACATTAGTTTTTTGATAAAGGAAAGTTTAGTTCAAAATATGCAAAATTATTCATTTTGCACTTCATCACTGCTCTCACCTTATAATATGCATTAAAGTCAGATACTACTGAATTTAATTCCTTCAGAATTTTTCTCCTTGGTTTCCTTGAAGTTCCTGACCCTCTGTTCTTCCTAATGAACACTGATTATAATTTCAGATTCACTAAGATAATGTTTTAGTAATTTAATTGGTATGGTATTACATTAATAATTGAAATTGCCATTTAAAAATAACATTAGCTGAACTACTTTGCACAATAAATATCACATACTATTTAGATCTCACTTGGTATAAAAATATTTTGTATTTATATTTATTTAGTTACTCTGTGGATTTTGGCAGGTATACTGCCATAATGTTTATACTGTCTAGCAATATTATATGATATAAAGCAATTATCAACGTGACTGTCAGAGTGTGGTTTCTCTATTTTTTCTTTTGATTAAATCTGATTTCACTTTTATCATTTTCTGAGACAGTGATTACTTGCCTCCTTTTTTACGTAATAAATTCCACTCCTGACTTTTATTTTATATTTGTGTATCTCATTTTTAAAACATTTCCTGTATGCAATGCATTGCTGAATTCAAATTTTTAATCTATTGTCAATTTATGGGTAAATTTGTGCCATTCACAGTCTAAACTATACTTATTTATATTTCTTCCTTCCTAGTTTTCATCACTCTCCTTCCACCCAATTCCTATCCCTCCTCATTACTTTACTTCTCCCTGCTTATTGCCCTTTTATTCCTTAACTTACTTCCACCAAGAATCCCTCCCTTAACCTTTCCCTCCACCTTATCCCCTTACCCTCTTATTTCTTTCCAAATTTAAAGACTTTTTATATCCTTCCAAAGATATATGCTGTTCCTAATTTTTCTCGTTCCTGTTAATCTATAAACCTTCTATGCCTCACCTTATCCCATTCCCCATCTTGCCTTTATCCACTTCTTCCACGCTACCTCCTTATCTTCCTAATTCTTTCTGAATTTCAAAAACATTTATACCCTTCCAGATATATTTGTATTCTTCCCTGTTGAACCAATTCCTCATGAGAGTTGGGTTTGAGAACTCTCTATTTTCCTCTGCTATATTATTTATCTATATCACTTTTTCTTCTCACATTTAAATAGTATGAGAAAACTACTCCTTTTGGCGTTTTCCACATCATTTTGCTTTTCAGAATCACTCTATCCCACTTTTTGTTTTGAACTACTCAGTTACTAATGACAACCTTAGACATATGGTTTATGTTTCCAGGTTGGAAAAATAAACAATTTGTCCTTATTGAGTCTCTTACAATTAGTATTTAGTTTATCCCTTATATTTCTCTTGGATCTTGTGTACCAAATTTTCTATTAAGTTCTGTGGACTTTTTTACAATACAATACTGCAAGTCTTTCAATTCTTTGAGTGGTCAGACTATACATTCATTTTCATTTCAAATTTTTCATGCTTTTTTTCATTTCTTAACTTTGCTCTATATGATATTTTTAGCTGTAGATGCAGTTCTTTTGCTTCTTGACATATAATGTAGTAAGTTCTGCTGTCTTTTAGGGTAGCTGCTCCTAGGTCTTACGTAATTTTAAATGTGCCTTAATATTGTATCTTTTATCTGGGAGTTTCAGAAGTTGACTAATATTCCTGTAGATTTTCTTTGCAGGATCTCTTTCAGGTGGTGAGCAGTGGAATTTTTTTTTCTCTTTCTACTTTCCACACTAACTCTCATGCTTCAAGACACTTTTCTTTAATTACTTCTTGTATTATTGTATTAAGATCCTTTTTTTTGTGGTTTTCAGGTAGTTTGACTATTCTTAAGTTGTGTGATCTTGATTATGTTCTCTAGATCAACTATTTTTCTAATGTTTCACATTCTATTATTTTTTCATTAATTATATTTTGTTTTATTATTTCTTTGTCTCTTATAACTTCACTGGCTTCCCCTTTTCCAATTCTCATTTTCAAGGAATAATTTACTTCCTTAAGATTCTGGATCTACTTTTCTAGTTGTTTAACTTTCTTTTTATAAACTTCTTATTTTTCTTGCATCCTTCTTATCTTTATTTTCAATTTTTCCCTTACTTAATCTATCTTTTGTGATTTTTGAAGTCTGTTTTGAATTCCTCTATGAATTCCTTTTGAGCAGTTGACTATACGACAGTACTCTTTTGGAGTAGGAGAGACATGGTTTTCCTTCAGTTTCCTCTTCTGAAGGTCAACTTTATCTCCTCTGTTCTCATAGTTAATTTCCATGGTTTTGTTTTTCCTCCTTTGCCTGCTCATTTTAAAAAAAAACTGCAACCTTATTATTGTAATCACCATTGAATACTGTGGTGTGGGGAATGGGCCCTCTCGTCCCACATCCTTCATACTGTTATATTCTATACTGTTTCCCCCTTCATGTCACAGGTAGGGCTTCTTGGAACACGATGCTAGAAATTCACTTGTTCCCTGAGCATGCTCCAGTGACTATGACTTTCAGTTTTACCCTCTGACCTGGAACCAAGTTGAAGAACTCAATTTTCCTGTAAGTGGCCACAGCCAAGTAGCATCCCTGCCCCCTGCCTCTATATTCAATGGTTGTGTGCTTATTCCTTTTTGCCCAGGACTACATCTTGGCAGAACAGCTTGACCTGGCATTTGTTGTCAACAGATGCTCACCCAATCCTCCCCTGCTCAAACAGCGGACTCTCCACAATGTCCAGGAAGTAAAAATACTTGTCACTGAAGTTGAATTTACCCCTCACCCCAGTTGCCTCCACTTCTCACTGCTTGCAATTCCAGTGGAGTGAGCCAGGCAGGGTTTACAATTCATTCAGGCTGAATCTCCATCTTGGGATTTATCTTTGGATCTTTTCCAGTTTTCCCAGGGGGACCACTGTTCCTCTTTGACTATCGTTAATTGTTCCCACTCTACCTTGACCTTGTTGTGCTATTTTGTCTTGTTCATGAAGGAAATCTGGAGAGCTTGGAATTTTCTGATTTATTCTATCATCTTCCCAGAATCCCCTCTCTTTTTTCACTTTTATTTATTCTCCATATGCCCAGCAAACATTTCAGAACATGATCACTAGATCCTATAGAGACATTCTTCCGTGTGGAACCCATTTATCTGAGTTGGTATTAGGAAGTCTTTGGGATAGTGTCTGAGGTATATACAGTTCTTATGTTGAAGTAACCTAAATTCAGACATCGTAGTTGTCCTTCCTTAGTTGAGGAAGTTGGTCATCTAGGAGGACTGAATCTTCATGAAGGAGAGAAAAAGAGATATAAGAGGTGTAAAAAGCAGATACTAAACTTATTGGGAAAGAGATCAATTGAACTGGAGTTCCATAGTTGGCAACAATAAGTGTCTTGGGAAGATAGTGGCTGAGTAAAAGGAACAGATTATATATGTCAAGGTGACAAGGCCAAATAAAGAATATATCAATTTCTCATCTTGATCCTACATGAGAGAAAATTTGATCAAGTTGTCCAGAGATATCGTTTCTGCATTATTAAAAGCAAGTTTAGGTTAAAAGGGATAATGAAAAGGATATATGACAATATGGTAATATGGTAAAAGTGTCTAGCAGCACTTCCTTAGCTGCTGATCTCTCATGTAAATATATTTCTTGATTCTTGGTGTCTATTTCATGAGTCTTCTACCCAAACAGTACTTTGGAAGGATGTTGATCTTGGAGATATGCTACAATAGAGGCTTACAGCTGTCAGTAACCCCTGATTTATAACCTGGGGTATGCACCAAGTTTTGTTTTTTCTAAGCAAGGGAATAAGTAGGCTGAGTGGCAACTTTTGCAACCCAAATATAGTGTGTTCTTCCTGTATATCAGGACCTGGGACAAAACTCTGACATCTTTGTACTGGTATACATTAGGGTGTTCTTGTCCATCCCTGTCTAGGTAGACGATTGATAAACAAAAGATTAAGGAAAGTGTCTTATAACACTCTCAAGATGAGATAAAAAATTGTAAATTATTAAAATAGTATTATAACCATACTACCAAAATCACAATAGTTTGCACTTTGATTTTGAGAATTGACAGTAACATTCACAATTATATTCCTCATGCTTGAGGCTGTTGAAGAGAAGGCCCAATACCCAACTGTTGGGGAAATTATAGAAGTAATTTTCTTTCAGTGATTTGTTCATTTGTGTTGTTTATCCAGCTACTGCTCTCAGGGATCTGCACAATCTTCTGGAAATATTCTATATGGGCCAATATTCTTGAAGGCTTTATCTACCTACTTGTCCATTTGTTCTCAAAACTTTGTGACTACATTATTTTCCTGGGGTCCCTAAGCTACTAAAGTGAGAAATATTGGATACAGTAAGGGAAGACCTCATTGGTTTATAAGGAATAACAGTGTGTTAAGTGATCAGGTTATGAGGGCGGAGCCAAGATGACAGAATAGAAAGACACATGTACACTAGGTCTTGCCTGTAAAATACCTGTAAAGAAATATTCTCAACAAATTATAGAGCAACCAAAGTCACAGAACAATGGAGTGGAGGAGATTTCCAGCCCAGGGTGACGGGGAAGGCCAATGGGAAAGGTCTGTCACACTGGACCCTGAGTGGAGTCCAGAATAGCCTTGGCCATGCACCACCAGGAGGAGCACTTGAGAAGGCCTCGGGGCCAAAATCCCCAGCAGCAGTAGCTATGGTTCACAGATCCCTCAATCCAGAGGCCCCAAGTTTCAGTGAGGGGTTTTGTTCAGCTGGCCAAGAAGGGTCTCCCTATATCTCTGGCTGCAAACAGTGGAGGAAGAGGAAGCAGTAGGTGACAGTGGCTCCCATGGCAGACAGGCAGCAGCCTGCATCCATTGTTGGATTGTCAAGCCCATGGGGGAATTGAGCAGTTGATCTGAACCTCATCTCTGAGGTGCTACCCAGCCCCTGCATAAAGCTCCTGGGGGAATTGAGCAGCTGATCTAAATCTTAGCCCCCAGAGTTGGCATGACAGAACTGGATACAAAGTGATCCTGTAGAAGAAACTCTACTATTGACAGATACTGGTCACAAAAGTTTCTTGTTGCTCCCAGATCAGTGTGTATACTTGATTGTGCCATCTTGAAGGAGCTGAGATCTTACAGATCCCCAGAGTATACCCTATGCTTGATGAAAGACTCAAAAGTCAAGTAGCTGGTTGTGAAAATGCCTAAAAAAGGGAAAAAAATAAAACTATAGAAGGTGACTTTCTTGGTGAACAGCCATCTTCCCCTACACATTCTCATGAGGAAGAAGAAAGATTATCATCAGGGAAAGACATAAAAGTCAAGGATTCTGTATACCCAACATCCAAAATAAATATTCAATGGTTTCAGACCATGGAAGGGATCAAAAAGGATTTTGAAAATCAAGTAAGAGAAGTGGAGGAAAAAATGGGAGGAGGAATGAGAGAGATGCAAAAAAAATTATGAAAAGTGAATCAACAGCTTGCTAAAGAAGACCACAAAAAAATGCTGAAGGAAATAACACCTTTAAAAATAGGTTAACTTGGGCACTGAGAGGAGCAGATCCAAGCGGGCTTCAGGGATGGAATCTCCAGCAGCAGGGCAGGTCCCTCAACCCACAGGTGCCAAAGGTCATTGAGAGGGTCTTTTCAGGTGGCTGAGAAGGGAACAGGGTGTCCCCATGACTCAGGCACCCTCGGGAGGCAACAGTAGAAGAAGCAGTGGACAGAGGCTCCCAAGCAGGCAGGAGATAAGATCCATTGTTGAAAGTTTCCTGGTAAACCCCCAAGGGAACCCTGTGTTGGTACAGCCCCAACCTGAGCAGCTGATCTTAATCTCACACTGAATAACGGCCCCACCCCAGTTGAAAGCCCGGGAGACTTGAGAGAAGGTCTTTTGAAACTCAGCCCCCAAGTGCTGGCTAGGAAAAACTGGAAGTGAGGTGGTAGTGCAGATGAAACTCAGAAGTCAAGTAACTGGCTGGGAAAATGCCCAAAAGAGGGGGGAATATAATACAACCACAGAAGCTTACTTTCTTGAGGAACAGGTGTCTGCCCCCATTCTTTTGGATGAGGAAGAACAAGACATACTGTCAGAGGAAGTCAAGGCCTCTGCTTCCAGGGTCTCCACAGGGACCTTAAACTAGGCTCAGCAATAGAAGACCTTAAAAAACAAGTTAGCGGCTTACTAAAGGAGAACCAAAAAGAGGAAAGTAACAGCTTTCAAAAGAGGCTAACTCAATTTGAAAAAGAATTCCAAAAAGCCAATGAGGAGAAGGAGGTTTTAAAAAGCAGAATTAGCTAAATGGAGGAGAAGGTTCAAAACTCACTGAACAAAATAACTTGTTGAAAGAGAGAATTGAGTTCAGGGAAATGAATGACTGTGAGTTAAACCAAGCAGTTAGTAAACAAAACCAAAAATTTGAAAAAATATAAGATAATGTGAAATATCTCATTGGAAAAACTGGAAAATAGATCCAGGAGAAACAGTTTAAAAATTGTGGGATTACCTGAAAGCCATGATCACAAAAAGAGCCTAGACATTATCTTCCACGTAATTATCAAGGAAAACTGCCCTGATGTTCTAGAATCAGAAGGGCAAAATAAATATTGAAAGAATCCCCTAATCACCTTTCCTGAAAGAGACCCAAACAGAAAAAATCCTAGGAATATTGTGGCCAAATGTCAGAGTTCCCAGATCAAGGAGAAAATACTGCAAGCAGCTAGAAAGAGACAATTTAAGTACTGTGGAAATACAATGAGGTTAACACAGGATCTGACAACTTCAAGGGACTGAAGGGCTTGGAGTAGAATATTTCAGAAGTCAAAGGAACTGAGATTGAAACCAAGAATCACCTACCCAGCAAATCTCAGTATAGTACTTCAAGGGAATACATGGTCATTCAATGATATAGAGGACTTTCCATCATTCATATTGAGGAAAAGACCAGACCTGTAGAGAAAATTTGACTTCTCAAGACAAGAATCAAGAGAAGCATGAAAAGGTAAAGAGGAAAGAAAAATCATAAAAAGACTCTCTAAAGCTGAATTGTTTGCATTACTACATGGAAAGATAATATTTTTAACTCTTGAATCTTATCGCAGTGTTTGTATACATGGAGAGATTGCACACACCCACCCACAGACACACACACACACACACACACACACACACACACACACACACAAACAGATAGAGAGTATAGGGTGTGTTGAATCCAAAGAGGTGATGTCCACACACATAAAAAAAAATAAAATAAATTAAAAATTAAAGGGTGAAGGAGGATATTACTGGGAAGAGAAAGGGAGAAATGAAATGGTGCATGCTTATAAGAAAAGTTTTGTTCAATGGAGGAGAAAAGGGAGAAGGGGAGAGGGGGAAAATGAAGCTACTCTTTCCACATGTGGCTGAAGGAGGGAATAAAATGCTCAGTTAATTGGATATGAAAATCTATATCACAGCACAAGAAAGTAGGAGAGGAGGTGACAAGTGTGGTGAGGGGAATGTTAGAAGGGAGGGCAAATGGAAGATGGGAGTCACTACAAATAAACACTTTTGAGAAGGGACAAGGTCAATTGTGGGGCAAAACATAAGGGGGGAAAGAGTAGGACAGAGGGAAATATAATTAGTATTATATAACATGATTTTTATGGAAGTCTTTTGGAGAACAACACATATTTAGTTTGTATTGAATTGTTTCCTTCTCAGGGGGACTGGCAGCGGAGAAGTTGGAATTCACAGTATTAGCAACAAATTTTGAGAATTTTTATTGCATGTAATTGGGAAATAAGAACTACAGGGAATGGAATATAGAAATTTATCTTGCCCTACAAGAAGAGAGAGAAGATTGGGATAAGCAAATGGTTGGGTGTGGTGGGATGTGATAGAAGGGAGGGTACATTGAAGGAAGGAGTGATCAGAATGCAAGGTATTAGGAAGTGGGGGGAGGGGAATTATGGGGAGAAAAATTGGACATGGTACAAAGTGAAGTAAAAGCAATTAGTATTAAAACAATTGACTGAATGAATTACTGAGAATAAATCAATGACATCTTTAGTTTGGGGAAAAGAATACTTGA
>CM053771.1:137152268-137175194 GCA_028658325.1 Potorous gilbertii | reverse complement strand
AAGCAGGGTCGGGGGGGGATGACGGAAGGGAGGGCAATGGAAGGAGGGAGTAATTTGAAATCAACACTCGGGGAGAGACAAGATCAAAAGAGAGAATAGAAACAATGAGGGGCAGGATAGGATGGAGGGAAAGCTAGTTAGTCTTATACAACACGACTATTATGGAAGTCATTTGCAAAACTACATAGATATGGCCTATATTGAACTGCCTGCCTTCCCAAAGGGAATGGGTGGGGAGGGAGGGATGGGGAGAAAGTGGAACTTAAAGTTTTAGGACCAGCTGTTGAGTATTGTTCTTTCTACTAGGAAATAAGAAATACAAGTAATGGGGAATAGAAAGTTATCTGGCCCTACAGGACAAAAGAGAAGATGTGGTAAGGGAAGGGAGGGATGATAGAAGAGAGGGCAGATTGGTGATATGGGTAATTAGAATGTCCAGTGTATTGGGGAGGGGAGAGGGGACAAATGGGGAGAAAATTTTGGAACCCAAAATCTTGTGAAAATTTTTGTAAAAATTTAAATAAATTTATTAATAATAATAAAAAACGAAATGGTCAAGGAAATCTGCCCTAATAATATAGAACCAAAGGGCAAAATAGAAATTGAAAGAATCAACTGACTGCCTCTTGAAAGAGATCCCCAAAGTACAACTCTTAGGAGTATTGTAGCCAAATTCTAGCGTTCTCAGGTCAAGGAAAAAATAAGACAAACAGCCAGAAAGAAACAATCCAACCATTGTGAAAATATAATCAGGAAAACACAAGATCTAGCATATTCTGACAGAGCAAAGGACTTGGAATATGATATTTCAAAAGACAGAGGAATTAGGATTAAAATCAAGAATCACCTACCCATCAAAACTGAGTACAATATGTCAGAGTAAAAAATGGAATTTCAATGAAATACATGTCTTTCAAGCATTTTTGCTGAAAAAGACCAGAGATGGATAGAAAATTTCACTCTCAGATACAAGAATCAAGAGAAGCATGAAAAGGTAAACAGGGAAGAGAAATCATAAGGGACTTGTTATAATTGAATTTTTCCCTTCCTACATGGAAAGATGAAATTTATAACTCTTGAGATGTTGCTTATTATTAGGGCAGTTGGAGGAAATATAGATATACAGATAGATTAGATGGATAGATAGATAGATGATAGATAGATGGACAGATGAATGAATGGACAGACAGACAGAGGGCACAGAGTGTATATGAAGGGATGATATAAAAAATAACATCAAGTGGTGAGAGAGTAATGTATTGGGAGTAGGAGAAAGGGAGAGATTGAGTGGGGTAAATTATCTCACAGAGGCAAGAAAAAATTTTCACAATGGAGGGAAGAAGTGGGGGTGTTGAAAGGGAATGAGTGAATCTTACTCTCATCATATTTTGGCTTAATTGGGGAATATTATATACATACAATTGGGTATCTTAACCTACAGGGAAATAAGGGGAAGGGGCATAAGGCAGGGATGATATAAAGGTGGGTAGATTGCGGAAGGGGGCAGGAAGAAGGAAACTCTTTTGAAAAGGGACAGGGTCAAAGCTGAAAATAGAATAAGGGGGGTAAGGAATAGGAAGGGGGAAAATTTAGTTTTTTTTTAAAAAAAAATTTTGACCACCGCCTCCCTCAGTCTTCCCTTCCTTCTTTCAGCCTCCCTCCCTTTTACTCCCCTTTTCCCTTACTACTTCTTCCTTCCCTTTTAGCCTCCCTTCCGTTTTCTTTCCCCCTTCCCCTCCTACTGTCTATAGAGATAGTTAGATTTCTATACTTAACTGAGTTTGTTGTTCCCTCCTTGATCTAAATCAGATGAGAGTAAATCTGAAACAATGCTCATCTCTCTCCCTTCTACTGTAATCTGTTTTTGTGCCTTTCCCTGTGATGTAATTTATCTTTTTCTGCCTCCTCCTTTTCACATCTCATTACAATCCCATCACACCCTTAAATCATATTTTTATCATTACTTCATTTATTTTATACCCACTCCCTCTGTCTATGTATATCCATTTTATATATCATGATAAATATACAATTTTCAAGATAAATAAGTATCATCTTCCCTTATAGGGATGTAAAGAGCTTGGCCATATTGAATTACAAGATTTCCCCCCATTGATGTTTTTAATGCCTCTCTTGCGTTTGAGGATGGGATTTTATGTTGAACTCTGTCCATCTCCTTTCTTGAAATATTATGTTCAGTTTTGCTGGGTAATTGATCCTTCCTTGTAGTCTCAGTTCATTTGCTTTATTAAATAACATATTCAAATTCTTTGGATCTTTTAATATAGAAGCTACAAGGTCTTGTGTGATCCTGACTATAGCTCCTCGATATTTGAATGGTTTCTTTCTGGCAGCCTGTAGAACTTTCTCCTTCATTGATAGTTCGGGAATTTGGCAATGATATTCCTTGGTGTTTTTAGCTTGGGATCCCTTTCAGGAGGTGAACAGTGGATTCTTTTGATGACTATTTTGCCCTCTGGATCTAGGACTTCTGGGCAGTTTTCCTTGATGATTTCTTGGAAGATATTGTCGAGGTTCTTTATTTCATCATGGCTTTCTGCTAGACTAATAATTCTTAGATTTCCTCCCCTGGATCTATTTTCCAGGTCAGTTTCTTTTTTAGTTATATATTCTACATTTTATTCTATCTTGTCATTCTTCAGATTCTGTTTGACTAATTCTTTATGTCTCATATGGTCATTAGCCTCTACTTGCTCAATCCTAATTTTAATCAAATTATTTTCTTCAGTTAGCTTTTACATCTCCTTCTCCATCTGTCCAATTGTTCCCCTAAAGGTGTTATTTTCTCCGGTTAGTTTTTGCACTTCCTTTTCCATTTGAGCAATTATTTTTTAAATTCTTCTGTGATTTCTTCTTTTCACATTTTTAAAATCATTGGTCAGTTTTTCTCCTACTTCTCTAATTTGGATTTTAAAATCCTTCTTCAGCTCTTCCAAGAATGTTCTTTGGGCTTCAGAGCAGTTCATATTCTGAAACTTCTGAAGTTTCAGATAGGAGTACAGTCTCCATGCTGATCTCTTTGGTATTTGTGTTTTGGTCCTTGTTCCCATAGAAAGATTCTATGGTCTTTTCTTTTCTGCTTTGCTTCTTACTCATGATGATCACCCTTTTCCTGACTTTTGAAGCAGATCTCTGCTTCTGGGCTACAAGGGGCTCGGTCCCACAATTCATATGCCTTGAACTTGAGGCTTTGAGTTTTGTGACCTCTCATTCTTTCACCTAGAAGCTAAAATGCTGCAGCTTACCTGTTGCTGAACTCACTGGTGTTGGAAAGACAGGTGAAGTCTTTCCTTGGAATTACCCTGGAGCTAGCAGTATTAAGTGTGTGTGTGTGTGGGGGGGGGTGATCTGGCCACAGGACTTCTCCTCTGCTGTGGTAGAACATAGGCAAGCTCAGCAGTTGGTGAACCCATCTGTGTTAGTGTCTTCTGGATTCCTCTGGGGTTCTGAGGAGTGCCTGGGATCCTGGTGTTGGCAGTTGCAGACTCCAACCAAGTGGAGGTCAGGATCTCCTCTTAGTTTGCTGAGATAACTCTGGTCTTGCACTGGTCACCTTCACCTACAGCAAGAGGAACCCCCTCCTTTGCGATTTTCCTAGCCTCACCAGCTTATAGACTGTTTGCCCCTTTGGCTGATTCCACTGCTCCAGGATTTTATCTGGAGAAATATTGTAAGGATATATCAAAGTTAACAATTGGAGAAGGAGAGTATTTATCTATCACTCTGCCATTTTGTCTCCTGGAAGGGAGAGCAGACTTGGGGAATTGTAATCAGAATTCATGCCATCTCAGTTTGGGGAGGAGGGGAGAGATGGGTAGAAAATTTGGAAATCAAAATCTTGCAGAAGTTGAATGTTGAAAACTAAAAATATATAAAGTAATTAATAAAAAAAATAATGGACTCTTGGGGCAATTGTTCAATTTTCAGTGTGAGTATTTACAGGTCAGAAATTGGCAAATGCTACAAATCAGGGCATGATTTGTTTTTTCATTGATTATATAGACTTAAGAAAATATTAAAAATGCAGGTTAAATTTAAATATGTGCTGTGCATATAAATATATGAACAAGTTGCTAATCATTTATCAGTACAATGCTGTGTATCTGTGTGTGTATGTGTGTGTATGTATATCTATATATACACACACACACAAATGTATAGATACATTGATAGATATAGATTTATAACTATCTATCTATCTATCTTTCATCTATCTATGCCACAGATTACCTTGTATTAGAGGGACTTTGCTTCATAAAACTAGAATTTTAATAGATTCTACTTGTATTTATTCCAACATCCACATTTTTTCATGTAAATATATTGAACTTCACAGAGGTTAAATGATTTGTTCATCCTCATATAGGTAGAAAGTATAAAATCTGGAATGTATTAACAACTACAACC
Organism: Potorous gilbertii; assembly: GCA_028658325.1. Taxonomy (NCBI): domain Eukaryota; kingdom Metazoa; phylum Chordata; class Mammalia; order Diprotodontia; family Potoroidae; genus Potorous; species Potorous gilbertii. Next base: position 137,170,766 of record CM053771.1, on the reverse strand, counting down.
TTAACAATAGTGGTAGTATTTATGTGGAATTTTAATACTGAAATGATTGATTTGATCCTGTCTCTTTTTTCTGTTTACCCTATTTTTCTATTTACAAAACTTTGATCTAGTCATTTATTATTTTTCCTATTTACAAATAATTGATTTTGTCCTTTATTTGTGTTTCTTTTGTAATTAAATTATATGTAAGTTATAGTTATTGTTCTCTGAATTTAGTACCAAAATAATACACTGCTACAATAAGCTAGTAAAATATGCTGCCACAATAAGCTACTACAATAAGCTACAAGAATAAGATGCTATAAATAAAAAGGAAATGAACAGCCTAAGGAGAAAGAACCCAAATATAGACAGTTACCATGGGAAGAGAGAAATCTGGGGTTTTCAGAGGAGGATACTGAAGCCAAAAAGTAACCCAAAACTCTCCTACCCCAAAGAGTGATGTGAAATGGTTACCTGCCCCAAAAGATTTCATAGAGGAATTTAAAAAAACAACTTTAAATTAAAATAAGAACAATCCAACAAAAACAAGAAGACTATGACAAAAAAAACTCAACCAACTGGAAAAGGAAATCCAGAATCTTAGAGGAAAAAAAACTCCTTAAAATTGGAATTGGTCAAGGGAAAGTCAGCAAAGCTATAAGAGATCAAGAAATAATAAACAAAATATAAAGAATAAAAAAAAAGCAGAAGAGAACATGAAATATCTCATAAGAATCCAAACCTTGTGATCTGGAGAGCAAATCAAGGGACAACATAAGAATAATTAGATTCCCTGAAAGACAAAATTAAGAAATGAAACTTGGTACAATAATACAAGAAAAAAAGGAAATTGTCCTGGAACACGCGAACAGGATATGATAGTAGAAATAGAAAAAAAATCCACTGATCACCACCTGAAAGAGATCCTGCATGGAAAACCCTACTGGATTATCATAGTCAAAACCCTGAAACCCTCAGCTCAAAGAAAAACTATGAGACCCAATGAGAAATAAAATTCAAATATGGCAGAGATGCAATTAGAATTATACAAGACCTAGCAGTGGGTATGCCAAAAGACTTCAAATCTTGGAAACTAAATATTAAAGAGTGAAAAACTGGGGTTGTGGCAGAAAATATTATACCCAACAAAGCTAAGCTCATCTTGAATCTTTAAAAAAAGACATTCAAGGAATTGAAAAACATTCAAGATTTTGTTGCAAAATCACTATACGTAATAGAAAATTGCACTTAAAATATCCAGGAGAAATAGAAGGTACACATCAAAGACTGAGGAACTCAATAAGGATAGACTGTTTACTTTTTATATGAAGAAATGTGAAACGTGTCTAAGATTTTTACTAGTAATTGGGTATTTTGAAAGAAAGATTGGGGTAGACATGATTATGGTGTGATTCTAAAAACTGAAACCATTTAGGAAAAGGTAAAAAAAGTAATTATCTTTTATAAATAAGGTGTGAGAGGAAGAACTGACACAGAAATCAGATGAGGGAGTGGGGTTGGTAATTCTGGAACCCTGCTCTCATTGGCAATGGGCCAAAGAGGGAAATACACACACACATACACACACACACACACACACACACACACACACACACACAATAAAAGTCTTCAAAATTTCGAAAGAAATAAAAGGCTAAGGGGCGAGGGAGGTGGAAGAAGATAAGGGAGGGATTTTTAGAAGGAACCCTCCTCACATTAGATCTGGGCTAAAGAAAGAACAGTACATATCTACATGTACATATAGGACTAGAAGTCTTTTTAAAATTATGAAGAAATCAGAGGGTGAAGGAATAGGATAAAAGACAATACGGAAATGTGTTTAGATTGATGGGAATTGGATAAAGAGGGAATAGCATATATTTTTGGAAGGTTATAAAAGTCTTCTATATTTAGATAGAATCAAGAGTATGAAGGGAAAACGAGGGGGAGTGGATAAGGAAGGCATCTTTGGAGGGACAGTAGGTTAAGTAATAGAAGGGCAAGGTAGTGGGTAAATGTGAAGTGGAAGTCAGGAGGGATGGGGAATAATAGATAAATACAAACACAAAATGAAAATCAGGATTAGAATTTGTTATGAAAAAAAGCAGGAATAGAAATAATAGTCTCAACAAAGTCCAAGCTGCAAATGATTTAATCAAAATAGAAGAATAGGAAAGTTACACTGTCAGGCATATTAATCAATCCTATTTTACAACATTTAAACTGATCTAAAATATGAGGCTGGTATTTTTGCTGTAGTGAAGGAGATAATGAGTTTGTGACCTTAGAAAAATAAGGAAAGACTTGGTTTCATGAAAGAAGAGGTTATCCATCTTCCAAGAAACAGAGCACAAATGAGTATAGCATGGTCTTACATAGATGCATATGAATGTATATATCTGTATATGAATATGGCTCTACATATCTAAGTATATGTGTCAATGTGTGTGTGGGTGTTTGGGTGTACTTAGTTGTAGCCTTCTTGGGAGGAGGAGAGAAAGAGTGAAAAAAACAACAAAGTAAAAAATTCACAACAGGGAATAAAGGAATACTTAGAAGGAAGAAATGATGGACAGCTCTGAACGCAATCTGTAATATTTATTATATGGGCTTTCTTACAATGAACCTTTATTGCTGTATATTTTGAATACTCTCATATTCTATTGTGCACATGGAAATGCTTTTTTTAATTTTTATTTATGATTATAATATGTTTCTTATTCTTTTCTTATTGTGTATTCGTTTTAATATTTGTTTAAAAGAAATTAATTTAGAATTGGACAAACTATATTGTTTTTATTTATTTTTTGAATTTGAATTGTTTTTTTTCAGTTTGATATTTTAAGAAGTATTTCATTTTCTCCAGTTAAGTGGAAAACAATTTTAAACATCAGTTTAAAAAAATTGACTTCTAAATTCTCTCTCTTCCTCCTTCCCTCCTCTCATCCTTCCTGGAAAAGTAAGCAATTTGATATATGTTGTACATGTGCAATCATGGAAAACATATTTCCACATTAATTGTATTGTAAAAGAAAAAATATCAAAAAAGAACCATGAAAAAAATAAAGTGAAAAATAGTATGCTTTGATCTGCATTCAGACTCTCTCTATTCTTTTGCTGGGTATGGATATCAGTTTTTGTCATGAGTCTTTTGGAATACTCTTGGATCATTATATCGCTAAGAAAGCTGTCATTAATAGTGAATCATTGTACAATGTTCTTTTGACTACACTTTCTCCACTTTGCAGCAGTTCACGAAAGAATTTCCAAAATTTACTGAAATTATCTGGTTCATCATTTCTTATAGCACAATGGTATTCCATTACAGTCATAGATCACAACTTGGTCAGGCATTCCCCAATTCATGGTCAGCTCTCCAATTTCCCATTCTTTGTCTCCACAAAGAAGATCTGCTTTGAATTTTTTAATATATAATTAGTTTGTTTCTACTTTTTATATCCCTTGGGATAAAACTGTAATAGTGATATTGCTTGATCAGATGTCATTTGTCCATAGTTCTAAATTGCTCTCCAGAATGGTTGGATCAAATCCTGACTCCAACAGTACATTAGTGTCTGAGTTATCCATCATAGTCTCTAATATTTATTATGTTCTTTTTCTGTCATTTAAACTAATCTGAAGAGTGTTAGATGGTTTCTCAGTGCTTTTAAATTTTCATTTTGGTAACTAATAGTGTATAATAATAGCTAATAGTGTCTTTCTTCAGGTGACTTGGTAGCTTTTATTTCTTTAACTGAAAATTGCTATTTAATATCATTTGACCATTCAAATCGGGGGAAGACTTGTATTCTTATAGAATTTGATAGTTTTCTATATATTTGAGAAAGTAGACCTTTATCACAGAATTTCCGTGTAAAATTCCCCCCCGCCCCCTGGGTTCTCCCTTCCTTCTAATCTTGATTGCATTTTTTTGTTTGTGTAAAATCTTTTCAATGTAATAAATTGAAAATATCCAGTTTAAATCTCATACTGCTTTTTGTCTATTATTTAGACAAATTCTTTTCTCATCCATAGATCTCACAGATAAACTCTTCCATACTCCTCGAATTTATATCCCTTTATGTCCAGATTATATAGCCACTGTGACATTACCATGGTTTACTGTATAAGATGTTGGTTTTAACCTATGCACTATCGAAGAGTTTTCCATTTTTACCTGCAATTTTTCTCAAATAGTAATTTTTCATCCCCAGAGCCTGGATCTTTGGGTATATTAAACACTAGATTTCTGTGGTCAGTTACTACTGTGTATTGTGTACCTAATCTGTTCCACTATCCAGCAGTTTATTTCTTACTCCATAGAAGAGTGTTTTGATGTTTTCCACTTTATAACACTGCTTGAGAGCTGGTATGGCTAGGGCACCCTCCTTCACATTGTTTTTCAATAATTCCCTTGATATTCTCTTTTTTTAACTTTTTAAAATATTTTATTTTTCAGTGTTCCACCATCATTTCTATATATATTAGATTTTTTTTCCTTCCCTCTCCTTCCTGCCACCCTACCTCCCCACCCGCTCCCTGAGAAAGCACACAATTTTATATAGGTTCAACATATCCATTCCTATTAAAAACATTTTCATTTTATTCATGTTGCAGAGAAGAATTAAAATGAATGGAAGAAATCCTAAATCAAAATAAAACATGACAAAAGAAAATGGTCTGACTCATTCTGTGATGAAATTCCATTGTTCTTTCTTGGGATATGGAAGGTATTTTGAATCAAGAGTCCATTGCAAATATTTTAAGTCCTTGCACTGCAATAAAGTAGTAAGTCTACCAGAAAAATTCCTCTCACACTGTGGCTGTCTTTATACATAAAGTTTTTCTGGTTCTGCTCCTTTCACTCAGCATTAGTTCATATAAGTCTTTCCAAACTTATCCGAAGTCTTCCTGTTCATCATTTCTTATAGCAGAGTAGTACAACATTACATTCATATACCACAATTTATTCAGTCATTCCCCAATTGATAGGCATCCTCTTGATTTCGAGTTTTGGGCCACCACGAAGTGAACTCCTATAAATATTTTTGTACCTGTGGGACTCTTTTCCATTTTTATTATGTCTTTGGGATACAGTCCCCGAAGAGATATTACTGGGTCAAAGGGTATGCACAATTTTGTAGCCCTTTGGGCATAATTCCAAATTGTTCTCCAGAGTGGTTGAACAATGAATTAGTGTTCCAACTCTCCCAAATCTTCTCCAACATTTATCATCTTCCTGTTTTATCATGTTAACCAACCTAATAGGTGTGATGTGCTAACTCAGTTGTTTTGATTTTCATATCTAATCAATAGTGATTTAGAGCATTTTTTCATATGGTTATATATAGCTTTAATTTCCTTCTCTGAAAACTGCCTGTTCATATACTTTTATCATTTATCAATTGGGAAATGACTTGTGTTCTTGTACATTTGGTTCAATTCTCCATATATTTTAGAAATGAGGCCTTTATCACAGATACTAGTTGGAAAAATTCTTTCCCTGTTTTCTGCTTCCTTCTTAATCTTGGTCACACTGGGTTTGTTTGTGCAAAAGTGTTTCATTTTAATGTATTCAAAATTATCCATTTTGTACTTCCTAATGTTTTTTATCTCTTGTTTAGTCAAGAATTTCTCCATTCTCCATACATCTGATACATATACTATTTCTTGCTCCACTAATTTATTTGTGGTATCAATCTTTATACATCGATCATGTACCCATTTAGACTTTATTCTTGTGTACAGTGTCAGGCATTAGTCTATGTGTATCTTCTGCCACATTGTTATCTAGTTTTCCCAATAATTTTTAACAGTGACTTCTTATACCAGAAACTGGGATCCTTGAGTGTATCAAATAGTAGATTGCTATATTCATTCACTACTGTATCTTGACATATTCCACTGGTCTACTCCTCTGTTTCTTAGACAGTACCAAATGGTTTTCATAATTGCTGCTTTGTATTAAAATTTGACATCTGGAAGCTCTAGGCACCTTCCCTAGCATTTCTTCTCATTAATTCCCATGATATTCTGGACTTTTTGTTTTTCCAGATGAATTTTGACATTATTTTTTTAGCTCTAGGAAGTAATCTGATAGGTTGTTTGGTATAGCACTGAATAAGTACATTAATTTAGCTAGAACTGTCATTTTTATTATATTGACTCGACCTACCCATGAGCAGCGGATGTTTCTCCACTTACTTAGATCTGACATTATTTGTGCAAAAAGTGTTTTGTAATTGTGTTCATATAGTCCCTGGGTTTTTTTAGCAGATAGACTCCCAAATATTTTATATTGTCTCCTTCAGCTTTAAATGGGACTTCTCTTTGTATCCCTTGCTGATGGGCTTTGTTAGTAATATTATAGGAATGCAGATGACTTGTGTGGGTTTATTTTGCCACCTACAACTTTGTCAAAGTTGTTTATTATTTCAAGGAGTTTTTTCATTTGATTCTCTGAGATTCTCCAAGTATATCATCATATCATCTGCAAAGAGTGATAACTTAGTTTCTTCCTTGCCTATTCTAATTCTTCGAATTTCTTTTTCTTCTCTTATTGTTACAGCTAACATTTCTATTACCACACTGAAAAATAGTGGTGATAATGGACATTCTTGTTTCACCCCGATCTTATTGGAAATGCATCTAGCTTATCCCCATTGCATGGATGCTTGCAGACGGTTTTAGGTAGATACTGCCTATTATTTTATGAAAAGTTCCATTTATTCTTATACTCTTTAGTGTTTTCAATAGGAATAGGTGTTGTATTTTGTCAAAAGGTTTTTTCTGCACATATTGAGATAATCATTGGGTTTCTGTTAGTTTTGTTGTTGATATGATCAATAATGCTAATAATTTTCCTAATTTTGAACCAGCCCTGCATTCGTGGTATAAGTCTTACCTGATCATCATGTATATTCTTGTGATAACTTGCTGTATTCTTTTTGCAAAAATTTTATTTAAAAGTTTTGCATGTGTATTCATTAGAGAAATTGGTCTATAATTTTCTTTCTCTGTTTTGGCTCTTCCTGATTAAGGTATCAGAACCACATTTGTATCATAAAATGAATTTGGAAGATTCCCTTCCCCAATTTTCCCAAATAGTTTATATAGTATTGGAATTAACTGTTCTTTAAATGAAGGATAGAATTCACTTGTAAATTCATCTGGTCCTGGAGATTCTTTTCCTAGAATTCATTAATGACTTGTTCAATTTATTTTTCTGAGATGGGGCCATCTAAGTACTCAACTTCCTCTTCTGTTAATCAGGGCAATTTGTATTTTTTTAAAATAATTTTCTATCTCATTTAGATTGTCTAATTTGTAGGCATAAAGTTAGGCAAAGTAATTTCTAATTATTGTTTTAATTTCTTCCTCATTGGAGGTGAGTTCAATCTTTTCAATTTTAATGTTGGCAATTTGGTTTTCTTCTTTTTCTCAATCAAATTGACTAAAACTTTACCAATTTTATGAGCTTTCTCAGAAAACCAACTCTTAGTTTTTTTCTTAGTTCAATAGTTTTCTTAATTTCAATTTTATTAATCTCTCCTTTGGTTTTCAGTATTTCTAATTTGGTGTTTACTTGAGGAGTTTCAATTTGTTCCTCTTTGAGCTTTTTCAACTGCATGCCCAAATCTTCTCTTTCTCTACTTTATTCATGTAGGCATTCAAATGACCCCTAAGAACTGCTTTTGCAGTATTGTATAAGATTTTTTAGGCTGTCTCATTTTTGTCATTCTCTTGAATGAAGTTGTTGACTGTTTGTATGATTTGTTCTTCAACCTACTCATTATTTAGGATTAGATTATTTAGTTTCCAATGAATTTTTGGTCTAACTTTCAATGACCTTTTATTACATATAATTTTTATTGCGTTATGATCTGAGAAGGGTGCATTCACTTTCTCTGCCTTTCTGCATTGAACTGTGAAGTTTTATGCCCCAGTACATGGTCAATTTTTCTGTGTGTGGCATGTACCACTGAGAAAAATGTATATTCCTTTCTATCCCAATCCAGTTTTCTCCAGAGATCTATCATGTCTACCTTATCCAGAGTTTTATTCACCTCCTTAACTTCTTTCTTGATTATTTTGAGGCTAGACTTATCCAGTTCAGAGAGCAGGAGGTTGAGGTCCCCCACTAATATAGTTTTGCAATCTATTTCTTCTTGTAACTCCCTTAACTTCTCCTCTAAGAAACTGAATGTCATACCACCTGGAGAATATTTGTTTAGTAATGATATTGCTTCATTGTCTTTGGTGCCTTTTAGCAGGATACATTTGCCCTCCCTATCTCTTTGATCAGATCTATTTCTGCTTTTGATTTGTTTGAGATTAAGATTGCTTCCCTTGCTTTTATTTACATCAGATGAAGCACAATATATTCTGACCCGATCTTTTACCTTTAACCTGTGTGTATCCCCCTGCTACAAATGTGTTTCTTGTAAACAACAGATTGTTTGATTATGGTTCTTATTCCATTCTGCTATCCCTCTCCATTTTATGGGAGAGTTCACCCCATTCACATTCACAGTTATGATTACTATCTATGTCTTTCCCTCCATCCTTTTTCCCACCTTTTGTGCTTTTAGTTCCCCCTTCACCCTTACTCTCCACAATAGAGTTTTAATTTTTGACGATTGTCTCCCTCAGTCTTCCATTCCTTCTTTCAGCCCCCTCCCTTTTACTCCCCTTTACCTTTATTACTTCTTCCCTCCTTTTTAACCTCCTTTCCATTTTCTTTCCCCCTCACCTCCTACTGCCTATAGAGATAGTTAGATTTCTGCACTTCACTGAGTTTGTTGTTCCCTCCTTGAACCAAAGCAGATGAGAGCATATATCAAACAATGCTCATCTCCCTCCCCTCTTTCCCTCTACTATAATATATTGTTGTGCCTCTCCATGTGATGTAATTTACCGTTATCTGCCTCTTCCTTTCACATCTCCTGTTACAATCCCTTTGCCCTCTCAAATCACACTTTTATCATCACAAATTTACTTTATACCTGCTCCCTCTATCTTTGTATATGCCTTTTATACAGCATGATACATATGGAGTTCTCAAGACTAACAAGTATCATCTTTCCTTATAGGGATGTAAATCCCCATACTGAATTACAATTTTTCCCCTGAAAACATGCTGATGCAGCCTGTGTACGGTGTGCTGTGTGCTCCTCCAGTCCTATGCAATGGATGCTTGCCATGGAACTTCCAATCTGTCCTGAGCTGTGAATCTGCCACAGTCTGTCTCCTATTGGATTCTGCCCCTCCAAAATCCACTCAGATTCTCTTTTTAGAGGGATCTGAAGGAGTTGGTCTAAAAGCTTGCGTTAGCAGTTGCTCTCACTCTGTCACCTTGACTCCACCCCTTCCCTTGACATTCTGGCCCTGGGGCCCAGTGTGGTACCAGGTGAGGAAGCAACTAACGCTGGCATATATACATCAGAGAAGTCCTATGGGAATGGGCAGATGGCAATCTTGGAAACCCCGACATGGCACAGAACAGCACCGAAATGAACGTCAAACTTATGTACCACTGTGCAATACCAGCCACTCCTGATGCCCAACCCAATCCCCCACATCTATACACTAGCAGGTGAGCAGGAAGAAACCCCCTCTATCCCTGGTACAGCAGGGTCCCCCATATACCTCAGTGTAGTGTCAAGTGAATGAGCAGAAGTCTGCACTCTCCACTCCATGGATCTCAGCATAACTCCAGGAAAGATCTTGCAGACTCCAGAAATGCCAGCTATCTAATTGGACATGGCTCAAAGAGGGACATATATACACAATCAATTGAATATAGAAGTAGGAGGGAAGGAAGAAAAAGAGAGGGGTGAATGACAGAAGGCTGGGCAGATTGGGGAGCCAGTGGTCAAAAGCAAAGCACTGGTGAGGAGGGAAAAGTAATCTGATTTTTCTTGTTTTCTCTTCTTGATCTTTCTGCAGATCTGTTGTTTGTCTTATGAGATATTTTACATTATCTTCTATGTTTCCACTTTTATATTTTATTTTATTATTTTTTGGTCTCTTATGACTTCACTGACTCCCCTTTACCCAACTCTGATTTTCAAGGAGTCTTTTTTCCTTATGATTCTTCATTTCATTTTCTAATTTGTTGACATTCTTTTCGTAATCTTGTTTTTCTGGGCTTGTTATCTTCTTTTGGTGTTTCCTCAATCTCCTCATTTTGCTTTTAAAGTCTTTTTAAAATTCAATGAATTTTTGGGGGGGTCAGGTGACAATTGAACATTACCCTTTGGGGCAGAAGAGGATTTCTTTGCTTCAGAATCCCCTCTGAAGATGAACTTCAGTCTTCTCTGTTCCCATTGTATCTTTCTGTGGTTGAATTCTTTCCCCTTTGCTTCTTCATTAAAAAAAAATCAGTTTATTTTTTTGAAATCACCTCTAGCCATGGGATCTGGGAGATGGTGCCTCTGGCATCAGGTGCTTCAATTCTCCCACTGCCCTGAAACTGACAGCAAGATCTCTAGCCTTCAAGAAGTGTCCATAGCTAGAGGCTGGGGCAGTTTGGTTGTGCAGTGGATAGAGAACCATTGTAGGAGTCAGGAAGACCTGAATTCAAATCTCACCTGAGACACTTGACACTCACTAGCTGTGTGACCTTGGGCAAGTCACTTAACCTCAATTGCCTCATCCTGTGTCATCGCTAGTCATCCTGATGAATATTTGGTCAGTGGAATCAGATGGTTCTGGAAGAGAAGTGAGACTGGTGACCTACACAGCCCTCCCTCACTCAAAAAAAAACAACAAAACAAAGTCAAGTGCAAGTCATGTCATTATTTCTCTGATGGCATGATCTTCTTCAGCAAGGAAGGATGAACACACACACACAGTCCATGGGATCCCTTCCCCATTTCCTCTGTGCTCACTGAATTTGTATTGGTTCCTTCTCTCTTACATGCTGTGTCTCTGCAAAATAGCTGGGTCTGGCATTCCTTGTCTGCAAAGGCTCCCTCAAACTGCCCTGGCTCAGTTGTCCAACTCTCCTCTCTGACTTCACTGACCTACAGGTCCAGCTATCCCCAGGGCTTGTTGCATGTTGTTTAAGTGGAACTAGCCTCAGATGTTTGCACTTCACAGATACCAAACGTCAACTTGAGATTTTTCTTCATATCTTCTCCTATTGCCCCCGAAGAACAACTCTTATGTCTCCAGTCTGATTTATTTTTAGCACTTTGTGTTCACCCTGAGGTGCTAAGTTGTCTTTTTTTGTGGTTGAAATCTGAAGTTTGGAAATGTCTGACCTACTCTACCATCAACTCAGAATCCTCAGGTTTTCTTTTTTAAATAGGAATGCAAGTCATATTTTGTTAAAGCCTTTCCTGCATCTATTGAGATGAATACAGGATTTCTTTTGATTTAGTTATTGATATGGTCCATTGTGAGAATAGTTTTCTTAATATTGAAAAATCCCTGTATTCCTGGTCATCCCACTTGGTCTTTATGTACAAGCCTTGTGATTTTTTGTTGTAGTATGTTGGCTAGTATTTTATTCAAAAAAATATCAATATTCATTAGGGTAACTGAAATAGAGTTTTGTTTCTCTGTTTTTACTCTTCCTGGTTTATGTATCAGCACCATATCTGTGTCATAAAAGGAACCTGTTTCACTGTTTTTCTAAATAGTTTGTGCGGCAGTGGAATCATGTGGTCTTTAAATGTTTCATAGAATTAACCTGTGAATCCATCTGGACCTAGTTTTTTTATTTTATTTTTATTTTTAACACAGTTTATAACAGATAAAGCAATTCAAACTTTTGGTCAGGTGATACATCTTTTTAAAGCTTTTACATTATGGAACACAAAAGAATTTTTTTTAAACATAAGCCAACTGAGACACAAATAGTATTTATGTTGCTAACTTCACAATCTCTTGATCTAATTGTCTACACAGTATTACTAAGAATAAAAGGACCCTAACTGAATGTTGTTGGTCTAAAGTTCTACACCTAATAGCTTAATTTTAGACAGCCTTGGATGTTCCTCTGCCCATAATCTATAATTGAATAGATCTGGTATTAAACTTACAAACCTTTTGAATATAGGAAATTGCCACCAAGAAGAGTAGGGACATTGCAGGGAAACAATATCTCCCCAACTGCATGTCTATTCCAGGCAAGAGTAGATTGTCCACTTGCATTCAGTCAGGCTTAAAGTCTGTCAGGTGTCAGTGGGGAAATTGAGTCAGGAGAATCCCATCTCAGCCCATGATGAACAGCTGCTCTCCCACACTTCCCTTTAGATCACCTAGGAAGTTCATACCAGCATCTCATGAGTGTACTGGCATCATGTAATGGAGGCTCAGATCACCCTTCTTGCTTCCCATACCTGGAGTTATACTCAGAAGAACAGTCACATAAGAGTCCCATGGCATCTAAAAATGGCAAGTTCCAATAACCAGGTTTAAAATATGATTATAGTTTCATTTTGGCTAAGGAACATCTTTTATACAAGTCTTAAGTGGCTTACATGTCTTTCTATTTATTTTCTAATTCCTGATTAAATGGCAATCATAAAATCTAATTTACCATTAAACCTTGACTTTTCCATCAATGCCAAATTTTATCAGAGATTACCTTCCTCTTGGAAGGTTAGATTGAAATTCTTTTCTCCAAACTAAAAATGTCATTGATTTATTCTCAACCATTAATTCAGTCTATTGTTTTAATAGTAATTTCTTTTACCTCACTTTGTAACATGACCAGTTTTTCTCCCCATCACCCCCCTACCCCCACTTACCAATACCTTGCATTCTGGTTGCTCCTTCCCTCAATGTACCCTCCCCTCCGTCACACCCCAGCCCTGTCCTATCCCCATCTTCTTTCTTTTCTTGCAGGGCAAGATAAATTTTGATACCTCTATCCCTGTAATTCTTATTTCCTGATTATATGCAGTAAAATTTCTCAGCATTCATTTCCGCTACTTTGAATTCCAACTGCTCTCCCTCCTCCCTCCCTCCCCAGCCCCACTAAGAAGGGAAGCAATTCAATACAGACTAGACATGTGTTGTTCTGCAAAAACGTCCATAGTAATCATGTTGTGTAATATTAATTATATTGCCCTCTGACCTACTCTATCCCCCTTATTATTCCCCCCTACAGTTTGGACCTAGTTTTTCGTAAGAAGTTCATTGATGGCTCCTTCAATTTCCTTTTCAAAGATGGAGCTACTTAATTGTTCTCTTTCCTGTTCTGTCAATCTGGGCAATTTTTGCTTTTGTACATATTTTCATTCTTAAATATCACATTGATACAGTATATTAAATACAATATGTATGCTATTTATATGTTGAAATGTTTATATTTTGTAAATATTCATCAATTTCACTTAGATTGTCAATATTTTTGGAAGGCAGTTGGGAAAATATCTTTTTAACAATTGTCTTAATAACTTTTTCATGGGTGGCAAATTCACCATTTTCATTTTTAGTATTAGTAATTTGGTTAAAACCTTTGCTGAACTTTCTCCCAAAACTCTCTAATAGATATCTACAATTAAAGAGAATATAAAGTAAAATGGTAATGAATGGCAAAGTCATGTACCAAAGGCAATATTTACCTTTTGAACCTCCAGGTCTAGAAGTCCTCCCTATGACCCAACTCTGTCATCAAGGTTAGCCCTTTCTCATTCCCTAGGCAGTGTTTCTTCCCTTTCTTCCTGCTCCTCAGTGCCCCTTCTTCCTTGTCTGATTGCTTCTTTGTGTCTGTCTGACTAGAGTATGTGTGTCTTAGTGCACAGATAGTTATGTCTCCTATTTGTTCAATAAATTTATTTCCAATTAAATGGCTAAGTGAGTGTGGGTAGGAGACATAAATCATTTTCTCCATATCTCATGAGTGATTGCATCCCTTAGCCACAGTTTCTCATCAACTAATGGAAAATTATAACACATAGACCAAGAAGAGTTAGATTAATTAGATTTATCTAGACAGCAAAAGCAAGATAGATATTTTAACATCAATTAAAGAATATAATTTACAGAACAGAACAAGCTCTCAAATCCTCTTCTCTTTTACCTGGACAGAGACAAAAAAAAAAGCACACTATGCTTCATAGTATGGTAGCTGTTCTCCCCAGTGGAAAGTTAGTAATCTTCACTCCTACATTGGCTAGTGAAAGGAAAGGAAACTACAAGGCCTGACACTGCAACAGCAAGCTCACAGGCCACTTGTACTCAAGGCCTAAGTAGCTTGCCCAAAAGCTTCTGGGAATGAATGTTCTTTTTCTAAGTTATCTATCCCAAATGCCATTCCATTTCCTTAATTCCACAATATATTTGCCATCCCACTTGTTGCTGACACAGTCAAATATTCTCAGCTGCAACTTCACATACATCATTCTGCATACGTTTTTCTTTCTAAATATATTTTTATTGATATAATTTTTATGTGACAGCAATGTATCAAAATATTATTTTCTATTCCTTTCTCAAAGAACTCTGTCATGTAACAAATACTGTTTATTAAAGAAAAGAAATTAAAGAATTATTAAAAATTAAAACAAGAGAAAAATTAACAAAACCAGCAGACATATTGAAAAATTCTGAAAATATAAGCAATTTTCCACATCTTTTATAGAGTCACCTATAAAATAGCTAGTGAGACAAGTCTTTCCCATAGTTCACGTTTCTACAGTTCCTATTGACAGTGAGCCTGAGATAGTCTCAGTTATTCCCAGCACATTATGAAAAACATCGTGCATCTAGAACAAAATCTCCCAGAAATATTTCTCTCTACATGCATGAGGCTATTTTATAAGCTGATTATATGGAAAAGTTACTTTTTATTATATTTTTATTGGTTGTAAGGATGTAATTCTGTTTTTCACCTTTTAGTTCCTTCATATTGATAACTACCTAATGTTTTGGAGAAGATAAAAGATCAAGAGTTAAAAGATGAAGTCCAAGACTTTGTTTTGTTATTAATTTACTCTGTGACTTGGACAAGTCATTTGTCCTCTTTGGGGAAATATTTCTTCAACTAAAAAACAAGTGGGTGGAAATTTCAATTCATTAAATCCTCTTCTAGCCCTAATATTCGCTCTATCATTCGTGTTGTGAAACCTTGGAAATTTAACTTCCAGTGGCTGCAATCATTGCTCCACAGAAGGTTATCCATGGAAATTACGTTTCTGCATATCTTTTTAAACTAGAAGAACCATCCCTTTCAACATAAGAAGCGTCAATCTATGGATGACCTTCACAGTTACTCTGATATACATGCCATAATTGTAAGAGGACTACAAATGTGGGAATACAAATCCAGCCTATCATGGTTTAAAATATCACCAAAGCATCTCTGAGTTGGAATTCAAATTAATTATATGAGTAGCACATGTTATCTGCTTTGTACCACTCTCTCTCTCTCTCTCTCTCTCTCTCTTTCTCTCTCTCTCTCTCTCCCCCTCTCTCTCTGTCTCCCCTCAGAATCTCAACTTCCATTACACCAAATATTCTGATATTGTTCCTTTT
Organism: Potorous gilbertii; assembly: GCA_028658325.1. Taxonomy (NCBI): domain Eukaryota; kingdom Metazoa; phylum Chordata; class Mammalia; order Diprotodontia; family Potoroidae; genus Potorous; species Potorous gilbertii. The sequence goes on along the minus strand of CM053771.1, from coordinate 137,155,292 downwards.
AAAAGAATGTTCTTTTCATCACTTTCTTCAAGGCAATTTTGACATCCTTATTTCTCAGACTATAGATAAGGGGGTTTAACATGGGCACTACAATTGTATAAAAAACAGAGGACATTTTCCCCTGATCCATGGAACTGACTGAAGATGGTTGTAGGTACATAAATGCACAAGAGCCAAAGAAGACCCCAACTGCTGTAATATGGGAGCTGCAGGTGCTGAAGGCTTTTGATCTGCCTTCTCTGGATTGAATTTTCAAAATGCTAGCGATGATAAAAACATAAGAACAAATTACGGTTATTGTTGGGAAAAGGATATTAAATGCACTGAATGAGAGAAGTACCACTTCACTGACAGAGGTGCTGGAACAAGAGAGCTCCAAGAGTGGAAGGAGATCACAGAAGTAATGATTGATAGCATTTTTGTTACAGAAGATCACGCTAAGCAGGCATCCTGTGTGAGCTGAGGCCCCCACCAGGCCCAGTGCATACACCCCACTCACCAACAATGAGCGCACTTGATGAGACATCATAAGACTATAAAGAAGGGGATGGCATATAGCAACATAGCGGTCATATGCCATCACAGCCAACATGTGACATTCAGAAATCACAAAAAAGGCAAAAAAATAGAACTGAGTCATGCAGTCAGGATAGGAAATGGTATTTTCCTTTGACAAAAAGTTCACCAACATTTTCGGAGTGATGACAGTTGATTGGCAGAGATCAATGAAGGACAAACTGCAGAGGAAATAGTACATGGGGGTGTGAAGATGAGAACTAAGTCTAATCAACATGATCATGCCCAGGTTCCCCACCACTGTGACAACATAAATCCCCAGGAACAGGAAGAAAAGTCGCATCTGGAGCTCTGGCTGGTCACTTAGCCCTATGAGGATGAACTCAGTCACTAGTGAATAATTTCCTTTCTCCATTCTTTTGATTGTAGGTTAGATGGAGGCAAAAATCTCTAAACATAAAGAAAAAACAGAAACAACAAGAGGATGTCCTTTTTCTTACCAATCTCAAAAATGTCTACAGAGAGTAGAATAAAATTGTGTAGTCATCTAATATTTTTGTCTAATTTTGTTTTCCTTCAAATAGTTACTGCCCATCAGCTTTCACAATTACATAATTCATGTATACCAACCTGGTGTTAAAATCCATCCCTGACCCTCTCTCTAATATACCATGATAATTGTTTTTATTCTCATAACCATTCATAGTTTCAAAATTTTTGCTTGCAAACTACAGTGTGTGCAAAAATATTGAAGTAGGCATTACATGTATAAAAATCCTAGAGAATATTGAGGTTCTAGTGCTTACTAGTAAGCATTATAGATATAACTTAAAATTAATTCTCAGGGGGGAGGAGCCAAGATGGCAGAGTAGAAAGACATACATATGCTAGCTCTGAAACCACAGCCTATAAAATATCTGTAAAGAAGAACTCCTAACAAATTCTAGGGCAGTGGAAGCCACAGATCAACAGAGTGGAGGAGATTTCTGATCCAGAAAGACCTGAAAAACCCTCACCAAAGGTCCATGACACACAGGCCCAGAGCAGAACCCAGCCCTACCTTGGCCACGTGGCCCCAAGAGGAGTATATCAGAGCAGGCTTAAGGGATGGAATCTCTGGCAGCCACGAAGGTCCCTCCATCCACAGGTGCCACAGGTGAGTGAGAGAGACTTATGGACTGGCCAAGAGGGGAGCAGGGTGTCTCCATAACTTAGGACCCCCTCGGGAAGCAACAGCAGAGGCAGTGGTGGCCAGGGGCTCCTAGAGCAGACAGGACCTCAGATCCATTACTGAAGGTCTCCACATAAACCCCCTGAGGAAACTGAGCCTGGGAGGGGGCCCTCTCCCCACCTGATAACCTGATTTAATCTTACCCTGAATAGCAGCCATGCCCACCACTGAAAGCCCTGAGGCTGAGAAGCAACATTTGAATCTCAGACTCCAAGCACTAGCTGGGTTTTTTTGGACTGGGGTGGAGAGAAATCTCAGAAGTCAAGTAATTGGCTGGGAAAATGCCTAGAAAAGGGAAAAAAAAATAAGACCATAGAAGGTTACTTACTTGGTGATCAGATGTTTCCTCCTTTCCTTTCAGATGAGGAAGAACAATGCTTACCATCAAGGAAAGACAAAGAAGTCAAGGCCTCTGTATCCCAAACATCTGAAATAAGTATCCAATGGGCTCAGGCCATGGAAGAGCTCAAAAAAGATTTTGTAAATCAGTGTTATACAGATGGAGGAAAAACTGGGAAGAGAAATGAGAGAGATGCAAGAAAACCATGAAAAGCAGGTCAATACCTTGCTAAAGGAGACTCAAAAAAATGCTGAAGAAAATAACACCTTGAAAAATAGGCTAACTCAATTGGCAAAAGAGGTTCAAAAAGCCAATGAGGAGAAGAATGCTTTCAAAAGCAGAATTAGCCAAGTGGAAAAAGAGGTTCAAAAGCTCACTAAAGAAAATAGTTCTCTCAAAATTAGAATGGAAAGAATGGAGGCTAATGACTTTTTGAGAAACCAAGAAATCATAAAACAAAACCAAAAGCTGAAAAAATGGGAGATAATGTGAAATATCTCATTGGAAAGACAAGTGACCTGGAAAATAGATCTAGATGAGACAATTTAAAAATTGTGTGACTACCTGAAAGCCATGATCAAAAAAAGAGCCTAGACATCATCTTTCATGAAATTATCAAGGAAAACTGCCCTGATATTCTAGAACCAGAGGGCAAAATAAGTATTCTAGGAATCCACCAATCGCCACCTGAAAGAGATCCAAAAAGAGAAACTCCTAGGAACATTGTGGCCAAATTTCAGAGTTCTCAGATCAAGGAGAAAATAATGCATGCAGCTAGAAAGAAACAATTCCAGTATTGTGGAAATACAATCAGGATAACACAAGATCTAGCAGCTTCTACATTAAGGGATTGAAGGGTGTGGAACAGGATATTTCAAAAGTCAAAGGAACTAGGACTAAAACCAAGAATTGCCTACCCAGCAAAACTGAGTATAAT
>CM053771.1:137103152-137151768 GCA_028658325.1 Potorous gilbertii | reverse complement strand
AACTACACAGATATGGCCTATATTGTATTGCCTGCCTTCCCAAGGGAATGGGTGGGGAGGGAGGAATAGGGAGAAGTTGGAACTCAAAGTTTTAGGAAGAACCGTTCAGTGTTGTTCTTGCTACTAGGAAATAAGAAATACAGGTAATGGGAAACAGAAAGTTATCTGGCCCTACAGGACAAAAGAGAAGATGGGGTAAGGGAAGGGAGGGATGATAGAAGAGAGGGCAGATTGGTGGTATTAGTAATTAGAATGCTCAGTGTATTGGGGAGGGGGGAGCGGACAAATGGGGAGAAAATTTGTAACCCAAAATTTTGTGAAAATAAATGTAAAATGTTAAATAAATTTATTTAACACGTGCAAAAAAAATAATTCTCACTTGATACCAATATTGGTAGTGATTATGCTGAATTTTAAATTATACCTTTACATTTGTCATGATAGCTATTAGTGTGAGAAAGGCAATGATGATATCATCCATTGTCTAATTAGAAGAGGTACATTTCTTTCATGTCTTCAATTTAGTAATTTGCATGACTTTGAATTTTGTAAAACTCTGTCCTTAGCCAATTAACTGTCCAGAAAATATTGTTGGAGATTGCTAATAGGGGAACTGTGGACTCTGTCTTCTTTTTTCATGGAGAGAAAAAGTGTCAGAAGCACTGTTAGTGCTAAGGGCAAACATTTGGAAAGCTATGAGCTGAGAAGGAAATCTGGTAGTCCTCAGAGGGAATAATTTTTAGGGACTCAAAATAGATTAGTATGATGGTCAACCAGGAAACTGCAATAATAAATAATGTGCCTAAATTTATCAACATATTTCTTAAAAAACATATTACAGAAAGAATGAAGGGATATGGATTAGACAGAATTGCAACTTGGTAGACTGACAAAGAATAGACATAATTTTTAAAAGCTTTCTTGAAGGGCATTCTCCAATAGAATGCATCAATAATTCTTCCTTGGTCTTGTTTTGTTAAATATGATACAAGAATAGCTGACATATTTACCAAACCCAAACACTATCCAAAGCTGGGATAGCTGAGTAACTTACAGTTATAGCAAACTTACAGTTTTCTCTAAACATGATCCACCAATATCATGAAAATTTTAAAAATTAGGTTGAATTTAATGTGATGAAACTTATTAAGACATAAATGTAAAATTGTGAAAAGCAGTTAAAATTCATGTCAATAATCGTCCAAATATATAGAGATATGTTTAAAAGTCAGTTTGTTTGAAAAAGATCCAGGTTTTCTGGCTGATGGCAAACTCAATATAATTAAGAAATATTTGTTAACCAAAACAACAAACAGAAAAGGGAATGTACTTTTGGACTACACGAAGAGAATCTTAACTTCCAGGAATCAAAACTGTGAACAGAACTCCTGCTGATATATCTCAAAATTTTTATAATTGTTTCCAAGATTTCTGGGACTTAATTGCTAATACACAGAGGCTTCTGTGACAGTTCTTTTTGTTCTCCTATACTCTACTTTAGTCAAACCACACTGGGGATATTTTATCTAGTTCTATTGCTATAATTTAGGAAGGGCATTGACAAGTTGGAGAACATTCAGAAAAAGGCAATGACAATCATGAGTTGCTCTGTGAATGAGTATATTTTAAGGATAATTTGAACTACTTTGGAAATTTTATTGAGAGGGGAAGCGTCATAGGAACATGGCAATTGTTTCCAAGTATTTTAAGGGCTCTCATGTTGAAAAGGGGTTGGTCTTGTTCAGTTTCTCTCCAAAGAATAGAACCAAGAACAATGCATGAAAGTAGTAAAGAGATAAATTTAGGTTTGATGTGAACATAAAAATCTCTAACAATTATACACAGTGCAAAGTGACATAGGCTGCCTTGGTCGTAATAGAAAATCCCTCAGATTAGGTCTTCAAGTGGAGGCAGTTTAACTACCACTGCTGTATAGGTAGTGGGGGAAGCAGTAGCGTATGGTTGGGACGAGATGGAAGGTCCCTTCTAACTCTAACATGTAATAGCTCTATCATTCTGAGCTGGAGTTACTCACACCTCCAAAATCTGTACTTTTGAAACCACCTGCTCCCACTCTTTAGACTCATGCCTCTGATGGTGATGCATAGAGTAGAATATGAAAAATAGCTTTTCTTTTATAAAGTCCTGAGGTTCCAAGAATCTCTATTTAGAAGGAAGAATAATTTTCAACTGATGAAATCCTCACCCTCTAGCACTGGATCACAGAGCCTCTTCATTCAGAGTCCTGACAGATCAATGTCTTCTATGAAGGTTGATGTGATCCAAGTATGGAGGCTTCTAATGCTTTTAGGACACAGAACTGTCTCTGAAATACTTTGGGAATTGATTTGATTACTCCTAATTGCAACTTTATTCACAGTATCCTTTTCATATACAGGGAAATAAATAGTGTTTATCACCATCAATCGAGCTCCTGATGATGTATCTTAAGGTTTTCATGGTTGTGATAAAAATCCTGGGACCTCATTAGTAATACACAGAGGCTTCCACAGAGACTTATCTCATAAGGGATTCCCCTTTTCTGGGAAGAAGTCATTAATATTTTCTTCTACCTCAATTATTTTTATTATATTTTAACTTATTTTAAACTTAAACACTACATAAGAAAAGAAAAAAAAGCATTGTGACATACACAGTAAAACATAAGAGAGGATTTAACATGAAGCAATAAATTTCCATTTCAGGAAAAGATACATAATGAATACTACACATTATTTTCAAAACTGTCAGACTTTTCTTTGCTTTCCTTGTATGTTTTCTTTCGCCCTCTGCTGTTCGTCTTACCTTATTTTTCTCCCCACTTCCTCCTGCATCTGAGGGTCACAATTAAGTGTGGATGACATATGTATTTGTATATTCCCCCCCTTCCTATTTTCCTCACTCTCCTTCCACCCAATTCCTCTCCCTTCTCACTCCTCTACTTTGCTTCTCCCTGCTACCTTGACCTCTTATTTTTTTAAGCTATCATCTCCAATAATTCCTCCTTTATGTTTTCCCTATGCTCTATTCCCTTACCCTCTAATTTCTGTCCAAATTTAAAATATTTTATACTCTTCTAAATTCTATGTTGTTCCCACATTTTCCCATTCCTGTTAATATACATACCTTTCTATACCACAACTTATCCGTTTCCCCATCTTGCCCTTATCCTCTTCCACCACCCTACACCCTTATCTTCCTATTTCATTTTCAATTTGGAAGATTATTACATCCTTCTAGATATATATGTATTCTTCCCTCTTTACCAAATTCCAAATGAGAGTTGGGTTTCAGAACCATCCACCCTCCTCCCTTATATTATTCCTCTATACTGGTTCTTCCATTCCCATCTAATGACTATGAAAATAAATACCCTTTTTGCCTTTTTCTGCATCATTTTGCTTTTTTAGAATTACACTGTACCCCAGTCTTTCCTTTGAACTACCCAATTATTAATGACAATCTTAGGCATATGGTTTATATTTCCATGTTTGAAATGTAAATAATTTATCCTTATTGAGTCTTTTGTAATTAGTCTTTGATTTTTACCTTATACTTTTCGTGGATACTCTATGTCAAATTTATATTAAGTTCTGTGGTGTTTTTTTTTTTTGCAATAAAATTCTGAAAGTTTTTCTATCCATTGAATATACATTTTTATATACATTTTCATTTCATTTGTTTTACATTCATTTCATTTTTCACGCTTTTTTTCATTGCTTAACTTCTGAGTATGATATTTTCAGCTGTAGTGCCAGTTCTATTGCTTCTTGATATACAATTTTCCAAGACTTAACATCTTTTAGTATAGCTGCTGCTAGGTCTGGTGTAATTTTAATTGTGGTTCTACAATATTAGAATTTTTTTCTTGTTGTACATAATATTTTCTCTTTGAGTTGGGAGTTTCAGAAGTTGACTAATATTCCTGTATATTTTCCTCACTGGACCTCTTTAAGTTGGTGATAATGGATTTTTTTTTCTCTATTTCTACTTGCCACTCTTATTCTAATGCTTCAGGATAGTTTTCTTTAATTATTTCCTGTATTATTATTGTATGAAGATTTTTTTCACTGTAGGTTTCAGACACTTTGATTATTCTTATGTTTTCTCTTCCTGATCTGTTCTATAGATCAGTAGTTTTTCTTGTAAGATCTTAGATATTCTCTTCTTTTTTCATTTAGTATATTTTGTTTTTATTATTTCTTTATCTCTTACAAATTCACTGGCTTCCCTTTGTCCAATTCTTATTTTCAAGGAATCATTTTCTTCCTTGAGATTCTGCATCACCTTTTCCAGTTGGTTTACTTTCTTTTTATAATCTTCTTTTTTTGTATTTTTCTTACTTTAATTTTTAATTTTTCCTCAATCTCTCTTTTTTGATTTTTGAAGTCTGTTTCGAGTTCTTCTGCAACTTTCTTTTGGACAGGTGACCATTTGACACTACTCTTTGGGGGTAGGAAAGACATGTTTTTGCTTCAGTATCCTTCTCTGAATACAAACCCTATCTCCTCCATTATCATAGTAATTGTCCATAGTTGGGTTCTTTCTCCTTTACCAGCTCATTTAAAAAAATTAGCAGCTTATTACTGTAATCACTGTTTAATACTATGGTTGGGTGACGGTGCTTCTGCTGCGACATCCCTCATACTGTTATGTTTCGGTTTTGTCTTGGCTCCATACTGTCTACTGCTTTACCCTTTAGTCACAGGTTGGGCCTCCAGGAACACTATGCTGGAAAATCTCTTGTTCTCTGACAATGGTTATGACCTTTAGTTGTCCCCTCTTACCTGGAACCAGGGCCAAGAACTCATCTTTTCTGTAAGTGACCACAGCCAGCAACATCCCTGCCCACTGCTTCCAAAGTCAATGGTTCTGTGCTTATTCTTTTTTGCCAAGTACTACCTCTTAGTTGCACAATTGAGACTGGCATTCCTTGTCAACAAAGGCTCCCTCAATTTCCCCAGCTCAAACATCTGACTCTCCCTAATGTCCAGGAAATGAAAATTCCTGTCACTGAACTTGGGTCTGCCTCTTTCCAGTTCCAGTAGAGTGAGCCTATAGGTGTTTACAATTCACCTCCATCTAGGGATTTATCTTTAGCTCTTCTCCAGCTGACCTAGCAGGATCACTGTTCTGCCAACTCTTGTTAGTTTTTGCACTCTACCTTGACCCTGATGTGCTATTTTGTCTGATTTGTGAAGAAAATCTGGAAAGCTTGGAATTTTCTGACCTGCTCTACTACCTTCCCAGAACTTTCTCCTTTTTTCACTTTTATTCATTCCCCATATACACAAGAAACATTTGGAACATGCTCTCTGGTAATATTTAGAAATTCTTTGGTCTGGAACCATTTTATCTGAGTGGATATTGAAAGTCTTTGGGATAGGGTCTGAGGTATAAACATTTCCTTATGCTGAAGTAGTCTGAATTCAGATGTCACAGTAGTTGAAGAAGTTGGTCATCTAGGAGAAATGAATATTCATGATGAAGAGAAAAAGGAGTATCAGCAGTAAGAACAACAGATGCTGAACTTGTTGGGGACAAGATAAATGGACCTCGAGTTCCACAACTGACAACAATAAGGGTCCTGAGATGATAATGACTGAGGAAAAAGGATAGGTTAAATATGTTAAGGTAGAAAGGCCAAGTAAATAATATACCAACTTCTCTTCTTGATTCTGCATATGAGAGAGCACTTATGGCCTTGATAAGCGTTTCCAGAGATATTGTTTCTGCAGAAGAGTATTAGGCTTCAGTAAAAAACAGAAAATGAATAAAATTATGAAAAGCAATTTTAGGATAAAATGGATTATAAAAGGAATAATATGACTTGGTAAAAAGGGTCCAGCACTACTTCCTTAGTTATGGATCTGTCCTGTAAATGTATTTCTTGATTCATGGTGTCTAGTTGTAGTGCCAATATGATGTTCACAGTGCCTATAACAGCCATGGATTTCCAGGCACAATTCTGAATTGCAAAACACAACAGACTCTCCACATGAAAGACAGAACATTTATTCAGACTCCAGAACGTCAAATCCATCACAATAACAAAGGTATCCCAATAATGTAATAAAGCAGAGGGTAATATCAGGCCTAAGTATTCCCTCTGTTAGGCTTCTCACAAACCAGCTCCCTTAAACAAATCACAAACAGGCTCCCTTACACAAAATGCCCTTCTCTCACTCACAGTCACCTATGGGCTTACCTTCTTCCTTCAGTTCTGACTTCTGTCATGACTGACTGCCTCTCAGGTTTGCTCCAGCTCTGCCTCTTCCTGTTACACCCTTCCTGTTCCACCTCTTCCTTTTCTATGTAACTTAGACTCAAGGGACTCAGGCTTCCATGTGACTTAAGCAGGTTGCATGAGCATGTTAATTAGTTTGAAAGATCTTCCCATTTCAATTACCATTGCACTAGTTCATGAGTATTTAGTAAAGGGAGAACACTGGAAGGACACTGGTCCTAGAGATTTGCTGCAGTAGATATCTTATGTGATTCCTGAACATCAAGATCTGGGACAAAGGGCTTGTCTATCCATGACTAGATAGAAGATTGATAAACAAAACATTAAGGAAACTGTCTTATACCACTCTCTAGTACAGATAAAGATTACAAATTATTAAAGTGCTATTATACCCATAGCACCAAAATCACAATAGTTTGTGTTTTTGATGAGAATCAATCATGATACCCACAATTATATCCCACATGTTTGGAGCTGCTGAAGAGAAGTTCCAAGGGCCAATTGTTGGGGACATTATAGAGGGAATTGTTCTTTTAATGATTTGTTCATTTGTGTTGTTTATCCAGATGCTGTTCTCAGAGCTCTGCACAACCTGCTGAAAACATTCCATATGGGCCAATATTCTTGAAGGATTCATTTATCTACATACCCATTTGTTCTCACAGCTTTGTTTCTTATCAAATTGTTTTTCTGTGGTTCCTAACCTACCAATGTGAAAAATGGTGGATCCAAGAAGGGAAGACCCCTTTGATATATACAGAATAACACTGTTTTAAGAATACATGTTATTTAGAAAGAAATCTAGTGAGGCAGATACATGGAGAGCATGAGTGGTTGATTCACTTCACTTCATTTTCATAGTAACTGATGTCTTTGGTTGATTTCATTAATGAAAGTACTTTCGTCACTGAGTTGGATGCCTTTGCTGCTACATTCTTTTTGCGGCTGTTCTCACTGCTAGATCCTTCTATTGACCTCCTATTTATAGCTCTTTTCTGTTATTTTCCTTTAAACTTTTTTTTTCTGAGTATCTCTATTGATGCTCTCTTCTACCATCTGTTGGACTACAGCAGCTAGGCAGCTTCTCCCCTACAGGAAGAGAATTCAGTTCTTGTAGCCACAGGTCTAGGGTTATTTACAGGGGTTGTTTGCCAGGCAACCAGCAAAAGTGCACAAGTCTACGGGCCCTAATACTCTGTTACTTAAATTTCTCTTCTCCTAATTCCCTTTTGTGATTTTTTCATCTAAACACATTTTTAATTTGTTATCCATTTTAGCTTTTGTAACATCCCTATATATGTAGCCAGGAGTCCATTTAAATGATCCTAGGAGCTCTTTTCAAGAAAGCTGCAAAGAAACTACTTCAAAGAAGAGAAGATAAAGAGTTTGCTTTTCATCCTTCTTAATACTGCTGAATCCTAAGAAAAGCAGCTCAAGAATAAATCTCAAAAAGTTGAGATAGTGTTGTTGGAACTGGTAACTTTTGATCCTTTCAGTAAATTCCAGTCACTGTTTTCCTTATACTTTTTTTAATTCAGTAAAATAGGATAGTGTTCACAGTGTCATCAAATTTGGAAATAGAAGAGATTTTAGAGAACATTTACTTCAACCAAGTCATTTTACACATACAGAAATTGAAACCTCCCAAGTTAGAGTGATTTACTAAAGGTTGCACAGGAAGTAAATAATGTTCAGGCCAAAGGTTTTTGTTTCCCACTGTATCTGCATTTCATATAGCATTCTGGTATCAACTTCAGTATCAACTGTTTTAATGTATATATTATGAAACTTTAACCATTACTTTGACTTTTTCCATGGGCAAAAATCCCAGACCTACTGTTGGAGAGGAGTCCTGTTCCATTGCTGTTATTATGATGGGATACAGCCAGAGTTAGGGCTTTAAAGCACAAGTTTTTGAATGTAAGGGCTGTTTTTCATTTGTCATTATGTTACCAGTGGCTAGTACAGTATCTTTTACTTTCAGTAAGTATGCAAATAAATGTTTAATGGATTTGATTGAATTGAACCCAGGAACCAGGACTTTTTATTCATCTCTCTCTCTCTCCCTCCCTCTGAGAGGAAATATGATATACTGGCAATGAGAACATAAGAGGTGTCTGTCTCTGTAGTTGGCATATATAGTATTCAGGAAAAGGATGGATTGCCCATTAAATATTGTGGAGAAGATAAAGAGGGAAAAGGAAATGCAATTCCTTCCCTCGTGCTTTTCTGACCCCATAGATTCCACTAGGGTATACCCTGAGTGACATTCTTAAAAAAAGTCAATGCATGTTTGTGTGAATAATTTGTCTAATAAACCATTTTGGAGAGTGGAGGTAAAGTTGAAATAGTAAAGCACTTGAACACCTTCACTTGGGACTTAAATACAGAGTTGCTTCTCTCTCACACATTAGAAGTACAGTAGCACCTAACATATCAAAGCTACGAGAACCATTACATGCTCTTCCCAGTATCATTATGGCATTCTAGGGTGGATAGAATGTCTAGGAGTAGATCGTGTGGACAGAAATCATAAAAACTTAAAGCTAGTTGTGAGCATAAATGTCATCTATTTTAACTTATGTACTCTGGCAGAAAACTATTCTACAAAATTTCTTCTAGTTATTTATTTAACTTATGCCCAAATGTTTCAATTGATGATGCCCTTACAACCTCCAAAGGCAGTCCCAGCATTTGAAGGAATATGGAAATTTGTTCTGGGAAGGGAGAATTGCATAAAATGTTAACTGTTTTCTAAGTATATAGTTATTATATACTGGAAAATGGCCAGAGGAAACCATACTGCAGTGATGGAGTTTTTTTGCTTTCTTTTGTCTCCCAATTTTAGAAACACTTTATTTGAACCTTTGAATGTCAAATTGTATCCTGCACTCTCTCTTCTCCCTCCATTCCTGAGATGACAAGCAATCAGGTACAAGTTATACATGTATAATTATGTAAATCATTTCCATGTTAGCCATTTTGTACAAGAGGATTCAAGCAAGAGAAAAAAACATGAAAGAAAGAGAAAATAGCATACTTCCTTCTGTATTTAAACAATATCACTGCTTTGTCTGAATATGAACACTATGCTTCATCATTGTTCCTTTGAATTATCTTGGATCATTGTACTGCTGAGAATAAGTCACTTAAAATTTTCATCCAACAATATTACTGTTACTATGTATAGTGTTTTCCTGGTTTTGTTCACTTCATTATGCATCCATTCATGTAAGTCTTTCCAGCTTTTTTGGAAATCATTCTGCTTATAGTTTTAATTGTACAATTATTTCTCATTATATTCATATTTGGGACTTGATTAGTCACTCCCCAATTGATGGGCATGACTTTGGTTTCTAATCCTTTTATAAAAATTAATTAATTTATTTTTAGTTTTCAACATTCATTTCCACAAGATTTTGAATTCCAAATTTTCTCCCCGTCTCTCCCTTCCACACACTGTGCATTCTGATTACTATTTCCCCCAATCGACCCTACCTTCTATTAGATCGCTCCCTTGAATTTTCCCCATCTCCTCTACTTTCTTGAAGGGCAAGATCTATTTCTATATCCCATTACCTGTATTTCTTATTTCCCAGTTGTATGAAAAACCAATTTTTAGCATTCATTTTTAAGACTCAGATTTCCTACTTCTCCCCCTTCCTCTATTCCCATACATCCCCACTGAGAAGGCAAGTAATTCAATATAGGTTATCCATATGTAGTTTTGCAAAATACTTTCATAAAAGTCATGTTGTGAAAGACTAACTATATTCCCCTCCATCTTATCCTGCCCTCAATTTATTCTATTCTCTCTTTTGACATTGTCCTTCCTTAAAAGTGTTTACCTCCAATTACCTGCTCTTCCCATTTGCCCTCTGTTCTATCATCCCCCACACCCCACTTATCTCCTCCCCTACTTGCCTGTAGTGTAAGAGATTTTCATACCAAATGAAGTGTGCATGCTATTCCCTTCTTATGCCAAATGAGATGAAAGTAAGCTTCACTTTTTTCTCTCTTACCTCCCCCCTTTCCCCTTCATTGAAAAAGCTTTTTCTTACCATTTTTATGAGAGATAATTTGCCCCATTGCATTTCTTCCTTTCTCCTTCCAATATATTCCTTTCTGACTCCTCAATTTTATTTTTTTACATATCATCCCTTCCAATTCAATTAATCCTGTGCTGTCTGTCTATATGTATATAATCCCTCCAACTACTTAAATGCTGAGAAAAGTTTCAAGAGTTACAAATATTATCTTTCCATGTAAGAATGTACACAGTTCAACTTTAGTAAATCCCTTATGATTTCTCTTTCCTGTTTACCTTTGCATGCTTCTCTTGATTCTTGTATTTGACAGTGAAATTTTTTTTATTCAGTTCTGGTCTTTTCTTCAAGAATACTTGAAAGTTCTATATTTCATTGAATGACCATTGTTTTCCTCAAGTATTGTACTCAGTTTTGCTGGGTAGGTGATTCTTTGTTTTAATCCTAGATCCTTTGACTTCTGGAATATCATATTTCAAGCTCTTCAGTCCCTTAATGTTGAAACTGCTAGATTTTGTATTATTCTGATTGTATTTCCACAATACTCAAATTGTTTCTTTCTGGCTGCTGGCAATATATTTTCCTTGACCTGGGAACTCTGGAAATTGTCTACAATATTCCCAGGAGGTTTGCTTTTTGGGTCTCTTTCAGGAGGTGATCAGTGGATTATTTCACTATTTATTTACCCTCTTCTTCTAGAATATCAGGGCAGTTTCCCTTGACAATTTCATGAAAGATAATGTCTAGGCTATTTTTTGATCATAAATTTCTGGTAGTCTTATAATTTTTAAATTGCCTTTCCTTGTTCTATTTTCCAGGTCAGTTGTTTTTCCTCTAAGATATTTCACATTGCCTGCTATTTTTCATTCCTTTGGTTTCATTTCATCATTTCTTGCTTTTTCATAAAGTCATTAGCTTCCATCTACTCCATTCTAATCTTTAAGGAATTACTTTATTCAGTGAGTTTTTAAGTCTCTTTCTTTCCATCTGGTCAATTCTGCTTTTTTATGGCATTTTTCTCCTCACTGGCTTTTTGGATCTCTTTTGTCATTTGGGTTAGTCTTTTTCATCAGTGTTTTTTCTTCAGCATTTTTTGGATCTCCTTTAGGAAGCAGTTGACTGGTTTTTCATGATTTTCTTGCATCACTCTCATTTCTCTTTCAAATTTTTGCTCTACTTCTCTTACTTGATTTTCAAAATCCTTTGTGAGCTCTCTTATGAGCTGGGACAAATTCATATTTTTCTTAGAGGCTTTGGATAGAGGAGCTTTGACTTCTTCTGTTCACATGCTTTTGACTTCCTTGTCACCAAAGTAAGATTCTATAGTCTGATTCTTTTTCTGGTTTTTACTCATTTCCTCAACAATTTACTTGATTTTGAGCTCTTTGTCAACATAGTTCTCTGCTTCCAGTGGGGTGAGGGTTGTACTGTCTGCTCCTCAATCTCCCCACAATCTACGGGCCTGGAGCTCCACAAAAAGTGGCTGCAGCTGCCCTTGCTGCGGCTATGACTGCTGAGCATTCCTTCACCGCCTCCATCCTCAGCCCTTCACTCTCCTGCACTGGTCCCACTGTCTTTTGCAACTGACCTTCCAATTTGTCATCAGCATTTTGGGATCATGAAGTCTGGAAACCACCACTGGTGTGAAAGATTCAATATCCCCAAGGCCTGCTCAGATACCCTCTGAGCACTCACAGCCCACACTGGACTGCTTTCTGCTCCCAGGTTGTCACGATAGACACTTCCCCATGACCTTTTACACTGTCTTGCGATTGAAATTTTCTTCACTCTGTCAATTTGTGGGTTCTGCAGCTTCAGAATTTGTTAGAACCATTTTGGTGGGCATTTGGCTGGGCTTGGAGGGAGCTCTCTAGAAAGTCCTGACTGTTACTCTTCCCTGAAATTCCAATTCTTAACCTCATAGAAGTGCTGATGTAAATATCTTTGAACAAATGGATCCTTTTCTGTTTTCTTTGGATACCTTTGTAATATAGCCCAAGCATCTGCATAAGATTTTAAACTAGAAAATTTCTCCTTTTAAATATCAGAAACAGCTTAATAAAAGTTTAACTTTCATAGATATTCTACTGATTTGAAATGCAAGCTAGAGAGGTATTAAATAGTAGGACAAAAGTAGGAACAGAGGCACAGCCTACACTGGGTTGGAGATATGCTTCCTAAAGAGCTCTGAGTTGGTTTTCTTAGTCTTTACAGAAGTGAGGGCAGAGTATCTGATTGGTACAAAGCAAAATTCTCTCTCTCTTCCTCTGTCTCCCTCTGTCTCTGTCTGTCTGTCTGTCATTCTGTCTCTGAATCATCCCTTCTTTCTTGCATTCACTAAAGACATTAACACATTATTCTAATACTTCTGATTTCACTGGAATGTTCTTTCTATAACTTTGTTCAATTCAATTTTGATATGCCTATTTCTCAGACTTTAGAATGGGCATAATGATAGTGTAAAAGACAGAGGGCACTTTTCCCAGATCCATGGAGTTGATGGAAGATGGTTGCAGGTACACGAATACACTATTGCCAAAGACGACGCCAACTGCTAGGGAGCTGAAGGTCCTGAAGGCTTTTGATCTGCCTTCAGTGTACTAATTTTTAAGATGCTAGCAATGATCAAAACATAAGACCAAATAATGGAGGGTTGGACAAAAGACATTAAATTAACTGAATGCCAGATTCAAGACTTCATTGACCTAGGTACTAGAACAAGAGAGCTTCAAGAGTGGAAGGAGATTACAGAAGTAATGACTGATAGAATTTTCCTTAGAGAAGAGCACTCTAAGCAAGCAGAATCTGTGATCAGTGGCCTCCCACTAAGCCCAATGCATATACCCCACTCACCAACCAAGAGCAAACCTAATAGGATATGGTAAGAGTATAAAGAAGGAGATGATATGTAGCAAAATAGTGGTCATATACTATCACAGACAATATTTGACACTCAGAAATTACAAAAAAAGACAAAAAATAGAACTGAGTCATGCACCCAGGGTAGGAGATAGTATTTTTCTCCGAGACAAAGTTCACCAACATTTTGAGAATGGTGATAGTTGGTTGACAGAGATCAATGAAAGACAAACTGCAAAATAAATAGTGCATTGGGGTATGAAGATAAGAACAGAGTCTAATCAGTATGATCATACCCAGGTTCCCACTCGCAGTGACCACGTAGTTGCTAATGAATAAGAGGAAGAGGAGCAACTATATCTCTGACTGATCTGTCAGCTCTAAGGATAAACTCAGTCACCAGTGAGTAATTTGCTGCAGCCATCCTTTTTGGGTGCAATGTAAAAGGAGGCAAGAATCTGTTTATGTGAAAAGGAAAAAAAAAATCCTCATTTTTACAAGTTTCATATGAGAGCTCAGACAGAACAGTAAAATGATAATATCTATTTTAATCAGCGTTTTTTGTTCTCTATTTCCCTATGATCCACCTATGGGGCAAAATTTTAGATACCATGTACCTACACTTTTGGAAAATATTTGTTGATCAATATTTGCTATTAATATTATCAAAATTCCTGGATCATTTTGATCAATATTATGTGAAACATCAATGGTATGCTTAACAAATTTACATATGACAAAGTTTGGAGAAATCATTAGTTTGCAGTTTGAACAAAACATTCTCTAAAAGTAACATGACAAGTTAGGACAATGGGTGGCATCTAATATGATGAAATTTAATAAAGATAAATGTACAATCATTCATAGTACTTAAAAACAAAACTAACAGAAACCATATATATTATCTCAATAGGTGCAGAAAAAAGCTTTTGGCAAAACACAGCACCCATTCCTATTGAAAATAATGGAGAGCATTGGAATAAATGAAGCCTTCCTTAAAATAATAAGCAGAATCTACCTAAAACCCTCAGCAAGCATTATTTGCAATGGGGATAAGCTAGATGCATTTCCAATAATATCAGAGGTGAAACAATGATGTCCATTATCACCACTGTCATTCAATACAGTACCATAAATCTTACCTGTAGCAACAAGAGAAGAAAAAGAAATGGAAGAAATTAGATTAGGCAAAAAAGAAACTAAATTATCACTCCATGCAGATGATATAATGATATATTTAGAAAATTCTGGAGTATAAAGTACAAAACTACTTGAGATAATAAACAAATTTGGCAAAGTTGCAGGTTACAAAATAAACCCAAGTAAATCATCTTCATTTCTATATATTACTAACAAAGCCCAAGAGCAAGCAATAGAAAGAGAAATCCCTTTTCAAGCTATGATAGACACTATAAAATATCTGAGAGACTACCTGCCAAACACAGTGACTACATGAACACATTTACAAAACACTTTTCACACAAATAAAATCGGATCAAAGTAAGTGCCAAAAAATTCAGTTGCTTGTGGGTAGACCAAGTTAATATAATAAACACTAAATTAATTTACTTATTCGGTGCCATAACAATCAACCTACCATAAAACAATTTTCTAGAGCTTGAAAATAAATATTAAGATTCATTTGGGGGAACAAAAGTTGCAGAATATCAAGAGAATTAATGAAAAGAAGTGCTAGGGAAGGTAATCTGACCCTACCAGATCTCAAATGGTAATATAAAGCAGCAATCATCAAAACCACTTGGTACTAGCTAAGAAATAGAGATGTAGACCAGTGGAATAGGTTAAGTACTCAAGACACAGTATTCAATGAATATAGCAATCTACTGTTTAATAAACTCAAGGACATCAGCTTCTGGAATGACAACTCACTGTTTGACAAAAAGTGCTGAGAAAACTGGATATCAGTATGCCAGAAACTAAGCATACAGCAATGCCTGACACAATATACAGAAAAAAATCCAAATGGATGTATGATCTAGGTATAAAGAACGATAATATAAACAAATTAGGGGAGCAAGGAATAGGGTATTTGTTAGATTTATGGAGAATTCAGAAATTTGTGACCAAACAAGAGATAGAGAACATTATGACATGCGAAATGGACAATTTTGATTACACTAAATTGAAAAGTTTTTGCAAAAACAAACCCAAAGGAGCTAAGATGAGGAGAGAAAGAGAAAACTGGGAATAAATTTTTGCAACTAGTGTCTGTGATAAAGGCCTCATTTCTACAATATATAGAGAATTGTATCAATTTACTAGAATACAATCATTCCTCAATTGATAAATATTTAAAGAATATGAACAGGCAATTTTCAGAGGAAGAAATTAAAAGTATCTATAGTCATATAAAAACTGTTCTAAATCACTATTGGTGATCACACCTATCAGAATGACTAACACGACAAAACAAGAAAATGAAAAAAGTTGAAGAAGATGTGGGAGAGTTGAAACACTGATTCATTGTTGGTGGAGCTGTGAGTTGATCCAACCATTCTGGAGAGTAATTTGGAACTATGCCTAAAGGACTATAAAAATATGTATACTCTTTAACACAGAAATGCCACTTCTAGGGAAAAGACCGTTATGGTAAAATTTTTTGTAGCAGCTCTTTTTGTGGTGGAGTTTGAGGGCATGCCCATCAGTGGGGAAATAGCTGAACAAGTTGTGATATATAAATGTAATGGAATGCTATTGTGTTATCAGAAATGATGAAGACTTCAGAAAATCCTGGAAAGGCTTGTATGAACTGATGTTGAGTGAAGTAAGCAGAAACAGGAGAACATTGTACACAGTAACAAATACAGTGTATGAGGAATTTTTCTGGTAGACCTAACCCTTCATAGCAATAGAAGTGCCTGAAATATTCCCAAAGGACTTGAGGCAAAATGTCTTCCACATCCAAAGAAAGAACCATGGAATTGAAATTCAGAATGAAGCAGAATATTTTCTTTAGTGTTTTTTTGTTTTGTTTTTTCTCATTGTTTCTCCAATTCATCTTAATTCTTGTATTTAACATGATTAATGTGAAATGTATTTAATATATATTTTAATATGTAATTTAAAATATATTTAATAAGAATGTATGTGTAGAACCCATATAAGATTGCATGTTGTCTCAGGGAAGGAGGGGGAGTTGAAGGGGAGAAAATCTAAGACTTATGGAAGTATTTGTAGAAAACTGAAAACAAATAAATTAATGGTTAAACAATGTATAGATATCTTACTTATCTCTCACACCAGTTCTGTAAGTAGTTGTTTTTTTATGTCTATTATACCATTCAAGAAATGCTACCTTGGAAACTTTAAGTGACTTTTCCACATTTACAACTCTAGTAAGTACTGAAAGTAGGGTTCAAACCTAGATGTGTCTTAACAACAGGACAAGCATATTTCCTCTGCCATTTTCCTTTCAGTGTTTTAGTCCATTAGTTTGTAAGCACCTTATTGACAGGGATTGTTTTTTGTCTTATTTTTCTTTTCTCTAGCACTTAAATAAGACCTGGCATGTAAGGTACTAAATAAATATTTCTTTGTTGGTGGATTGATTGATATTGACTCTATAAGAGTTATTTTGAATGATGAACCTGTCTTAATTTTGTCCCCTTAGTCCTCCTTCCTTAAGGTTCTTTTTCTTATTCCTTGTGGTACATGAGTAGGTTCAGGCTTTGGAGGAAGGGTAAGGAATATGTTGCACTTTGATCTTCATCCTCCTGTCTTCAGGAATCTCAATAGATTTAGGTGTAGAATTCTTTTTCACTAGTCATAGGGGGCCCCTATGGAATAAGTCTCATAAAACTATTGAATATTGAAATCAGTATTAATAAGACTGGAGTTAGCATTGATAAAAAATACTATTGATGAGTCATTTGATCTTCCCTTCTAATCTCAACTTGATTTCTTACCATAAACAACTGATTATATTGATCTGATTCCTTGAACCTTTTCACCAATGATTTTATCTGTTTTAGGAATGTGCTGACCTTAGAGCTTCTGAAATTGCAACTATTTTCTTAACCTTATTTTTGCAGTAGAAAAAGGATGTTCACCATTTTGGCATTTAATCCGGTTTACCTATACAAGTAACTTTAGGACCCAGAGTAAAAATAAGCATGTTGGTCACTCTCCTCCATTTTCTCCTTGATTATTGCCCACTTGTGATTTTCATATTTTTAATGAAAAACAACCAAAATATCCTCTAATTAGAGAGTACCTGTCAGTGTCTCATGAAAAAGAACATAAATATGAGAAGAATTCTATTTGGAGTCAAACTGAAAATTAATATGATTATTTACAATCAGAGCAGAGAGCATTTGATTCACAATTTTTGAGCTAGAAGAAATTCACAGGATCAGAGTGTTAGTGTTGGAAGGGACTTCAGTACCTGCTTTATCTAATCCTTATTTGAAAGAAGTCCCGACTATGGCATATTCAATGAAGCCCATGGAGACTCGAGGTGTCAAATGGGACAGAGGGTCACACTCTGGCTTGCAACAATCTGGAGTAAGACCTGAACCAGATTAAAATATAATTGGTAAATATTTAACAAAGTAAATAAAAATGTAATAAAACATCGATGTGGTTAATATGTAGTTTTCTAAGTTATTACATGACTGCAGGAATCCTTATTTGTAGTTCAATGGACCCATTTGTAGTTGAGAAATCCTATGTACTGATACATATGTACACCACTGATTCATACTGCTTGAAGTTCTCAGTGGGTTTTACATCAAAGGAAATTAAAATCTTATTTTGTGTGCTTTCATGAAAGGAATTTATATCTTTTACAATTACTTTTCTAATAAAAAAAAGTATTCTTTCTCTTCATGTAAACCCCAAGTGCTATCATTTCATGTGGACCTCAGTAAATCCACTCTTAGTTTGAATCGCTTTATGGGTCTGCATCCATACAGATTCATAACTCATGAGCTACAGCATTGCCTTTTACTAGACCAATCAGAAGACACACAATCTCAAAGTAGTGCATGTTTAATGAAGCAGTATTGCAAAGTAAGTGACAACACATATCTACCAGGTACATAGGAGCTCACTCTTCTACAAGTTACCACTTCCACAAAGGAGGAAGAGAATTCTGAACCTTTGAATATGGAACACGTGTACTAGGGAAAATACATTGAAACCATGTGTGGTTGAGTCACATGGGTTTCTAGCTCGTTCACATCTCTACTCGTTTCAGAGTAACTGATGTCTTCTGTTGATCTCATGAAGAAAGGTGTTTTCTCCATTGAGTTGGATTCATTGGCTGCTATATTCTCTTCATTTTTCTGTCTATGTTTTAACAAGGGATTCTGTTCTAGGAGCAAAGTAGAATGATAGTTGCTGAAAGGAAATGGGAGATGTGAAAATTTAAAGACATTGATACTAGGAACATTTTTATGGAATTTTTGTCTCCCACCACTAGAACTTTCTGAGCTTATATTGGTCTTATCAGCCACATCTGATCTGACATAGTGATATCATTTTGGTCTTCAAGAAAGAAAGAAAACAACCAACCAAATTCTGTTTGTTACAGAGCTCTCCACTAAGTATCTCTTTTGAACTCCTATTCGTGACTATTTTTCGTGACATTTCCAAGGAGTTGATCTCTTCTGAATATTTCTGTTGGTGTTCTCTCTTACTATCTGATAAACCGTATCAAATAAGCAGCTTATTCACTGTAGAAAGAGAGATGAGTTAACTTAGCCATTGTTCTAGTTATTTCCTCTAGAACATTTTCCTCTGGTTGATTCAACCAAGAAACCAGAAAAAGTCAGGAAGTCCTCAGACCTAAAGTCTCTGTCTCATATTTCAATTTATCTGCTCTATTTTTCATCTAAACTGTTATCTAACGTATCATTTCAAATTCCATTTAACTCTTATCATGTTACAGATTCACAAGTCTTTAATCCTAGATCCTACAGACACAGTTTAATAAAAATGCAAGAGAATTATTGTGAGTTTTCTTTCACGTGTCTCTATTGTCCTTGCTTCCTATATAAATCAGCTCAAGGGGGTAACTGAAAATGATAGGATGGAATTGTTAGGGTCAGTAACTAGTGTCTTACCTTTGGCAATCCAAAAATCATTGCATTCCCTTTCAATTTGTTTCAAATTCTTTGAAAAAAGGTAATATTTTTAATATCGTCATATTTAGAGGTAGAAGGAATTTTACAGTTCATTTTATTTTTTATAATTTGTATATATATATATATATATATATATACATACATATATATAGATATGTACATATACAAATAAATAAATGTACACATACACACACATGTATACCTATAAAATCTGCAATAAACTATATTTTAGTGGTCATGTTTAACCAGTCCATTCTTGTTGATGAAGAAACTGAAATCTAGAAGTTTAGAATGATTTTTTGCCATAACACAAAAAATAAATTTTCTAATCGAAGTTCTCCGCATCCAGCAGCTTTTTCGCTATACCTACTTTATACAAATGGTCCTGAGATCAGCATAAATACGAACTACTTTAGTTTTTGTCCTCTGAATATTCAGCCATCATTTGAAAGATCTTGCAGACATGAAAAACAAACCAAAAACTATTTGGAAGAAGGCTGAGTTCATATAAAGCCAGAATTGTGTCTTGAGAATACAAGATTTTTTATGGCAATGGCTGTTTTACAATAGCCTTGTGGCTAGTTCATTGCCTTACATGTAGTAAGTGCATGTTAAATGTTTGATGTATTTGGATTGAATTAGACATGGCACACAACATTTTTAACTCTTTATTCATTCTCACTTATTTTCATGGACAATGAGAAGGGCTGAGAGGAAGTATCCTTTTAACCATTGGCTGAAGGCAATGGATACCAAACTGAGGTCAGTCCCACTATATGTACTATGCAAGCATTCATTCATTCTACTCCTCAAGTTAGAAACTATATATATCTTTTCATACCTTTCTTATCATTTAATTGGTCCCCATTGTGGACCAGTCAAGGGAGGCAGTGGTAGCATCAGATGTAATTAGTGGACATTGAGTAAAAATAAGGGCATGGTAGAAGTGGAAAGAAATAAGAAAAGGGAGAATATTTTCAAAAATCTACATGTTTCATTTGTTGTGTAAAGCCAAGTTCATGTCTTAGCAGTTACATTATTTTCCAAATTAAGTCACAAAATGCAAGTTATATCTATTCAGAGATAAAGTCCACTGATAGGTATTAACAAACAACTATTGGGAGTGCAGTATGTCATGCATTGTTGGGAAGTCCAGAATACACTGGCAGGAATATGTGCTTGTAATGACTTATTTACATGACACAATATGAAGTCATCAAAATTTCAGTGGAAGACCTCCCCCACAAGCTTGCAGTAAATTATTATATTTAAGATATATCATTTAAAAATATATAGTTTATATTTTTTGTAATAATGAAAAATTTAAAAAAATAAACATTAAATGTTTGAAGAAACAAGATTTCCCAATGGGTGCTGAGTAAATTTAGTTTTTTAAAAAGGGAAGGTAGGAGGGCAGAGTGAAGAGGGTGGGCTAGAAGGATGTACCTGTAGAAGCTCTCTCTGCACAACCCATTAAATACCTGCAAAAATGACGTGTGTGTGTGTTTGTCCTTCATTGCTGAAGAAGACCATGCCATGAGACAAATGATGGCATAACCTTCACTTGACTTTGTTTTGAGTGAGTGAGGGCTGTGCAGGTCACTAGCCTCACTTTTCTTCCAGAGCCATCTGAATCCAGTGACCAAATATTCATCAGGATGACTGGGGTTAAGTGACTTGCCCAAGGTCACACAGCTAGTGTGTGTCAACTGTCTGAGGTGAGATTTGAAATCAGGTCCTCCTGGTTCCTGTACTGGTGCTCTATCCACTGCATCACCTAACTGCCCTAAAAATGGCTCTAAACAAATTCTAGAGCAGCAGAAGTCATCAAGTGACATATGTAAAGGCATTTCTGGCCCGAGACGGCCTAGAAGGCCAACAGGAAAGGTTTTTCACACAGGACTCAGAGCAGAGTGCTCACACAGTGTGACTTGGCCAGGGATGTAGTAGAATTCAGGGAGCATAATCACTGCAGCAACTATGGTTCCCAGACTTCTCAACCTACAAACACCAAAGACAGCTTCAAAGGTTGATAAGAAAGTCTCTCATCTGGATGAGAAAGGATGAAGGTCTGGTCTGACTCCAAGACTGAAGCAGCTACTGCCATAGTAGAGTGCATTTTTGGAGCCCTCAACCTAAAGGCCCTAGAGGAATTGAGTCATCAATCTAGATTTCATTTCTGAGTGGCAGTTCTGGGGTGAAGAGGAGTGCTGGCATGGTGGAGCAGCTGGAGTTTTAGGGAGGATCCTGGGCAGAAAAGCTAATGGTTCACCCCTGACCAGAGCACAAGCCAGAAGAGGAGTAACAACCTCTCCCATGATGGTACCACTTAGGAGGAAGTGAGAACTTATAGGTCCCTAGTGTAGATTCTCCACTTGACAAAGGACTCAAATGTCAAGGAACTGGTTGGAAAAATGCCCCCAAAAAGGGAAAAGTGAGACTGTTGATAGTAACTTTCTTGGTGAAAAGGTATTTTCTTCCATCGTTTCATATGAGGAAGAACAAAGAATACAATAAGAGGAAGACATGATGTCAAGGCTTCTACATCTAAACTTACAAAAAAAACATGCAATGGTCTCAGGTCATGGAAAACCTGAAAAATAATTTTGAAAATCAAGCAAGAGTGGTGGAAGAAAGTTTGGAAGAGAAATGAGAGCAATGTAAGAAAATCGTGAAAAGCAAGTCAACAGCTAGCTAAAGGAGACGCCAAAAAATGCTGAAGAAAATAATTCCTTTAAAAACAGGTTAACTCAATTGGCAAAAGAGGCCCAAAAAGCCAATGAAGAGAAGAATGTTTTAAAAAGCAGAATGGGCAAAATGGAAAGGAAGTTCAAAAGCTCACTGAAGAAAATATTTCTTTAAAATTAGAATTGAGCAAATGGAAGCTAACGACTTTATGAGAAATCAAGAAATTACAAAATAAATCAAAAGAGTTAAAAAATAGAAGACAATGTGAAATATCTCATTGGAAAAACAACTGACCTGGAAAATAAGTCCAGAAGAGAAAATTTAAAAATCATGGGCCTACCTGAAAGCCATGATAAAAAAAAGAGCCTACACATCATCTTTCATGAAATTATCAAGGAAAACTGCCCTGATATTCTAGAACCAGAGGGTAAAATAGATATTGAAAGAATCCACTGATCACCTCCTCCAAGAGATCCTAAAACCAAAACTCCTAGGGTTATTGTAGTCAAATTCCAGACTTCCCAGGTCAGGGAGAATATATTGCAAGCAGTTAGAAAGAAACAGTTTGAGTATTGTAGAATGCAATCAGGATAACACAAGATCTAACAGCTTAGATATTAAGGGATCAGAGAGCTTGGATTATGATGTTCCAGAAGTCAAAGGATCTAGGATTAAAACAAGAATCACCTATCCAGCAAAACTGAGTATAATACTTCAGGGGAAAAAGTGGCCATTCAATGAAATAGAGGACTTTCAAGCATTCTTATTGAAAAGACCAGAGTTGAAGAGAAAAATCTGACTTTTAAACACAAGAATCAAGAGAAGCATGAAAAGTTAAACAGGAAAGAAAAATCATAAGGGATTTAATAAAGTGGAATTGTTTACATTCCTACATTCCAATATGGAAAGATAATATTTGTAAGTCTGAAACTTTTCTCAGTATTTGGAAGAATTAAATATATACATACATAAATATTTATGTGTGTGTGTGGAGAGAGGGGGGGGCACAAAGCTGAATAGGAAGGGATGATATCTAAAAAAATAAAATGAAATTAAGGGGTGAGATTAGAATATATTGGGAGGAGACAAGGAGAAATGGAATAGGGCAAATTATCACTCATGAAAGAGGCAAGAAAAAAGCTTTTTCAACAGAGGGCAAAAGGAGGGAGGTTAGAGGGAAAAGTGAAACGCTCATCACATTTTGCTTAAGAAGAGTAAAACATGCACACTCATTTTAGCATGAAAATTTGTCTTAAACTTCAGGAAGGTAGGGGAAAAGGAGATAAGGATGTGGGAGAATGTTAGAAGGGAGGTCAAATGGGAGAAGGGAACAATTAGAAGTGAATACTTCTGGGGAGAGACAATGTCAAAGGAGAGAATAGAATAAATGGGGGGTGGATAGGACGGGGGAAAATATAGCCTTTCACAATATGACTATTATGGAAGTCTTCTGCATAACTGTACATGTATAACCTATATTGAATTGCTTGCCTTCTCAGTGGGGATGAATGGGGAGGGAGAAAGGGAGAGAAGCTGGAACTCAAAGTTTTAGAAACGAATTTTGATAATTGTTTTTGCATGCAACTGGGAAATAAGAAATGCAGGTAATGCGTTATAGAAATCTTTCTTGCCCTACAAGAAAAGAGAGAAGATGGGAATGAGGGAATGGAGGGATGTCACATAAGAGAGGGAAGATTTGGGGAAGGGGTAATCAGAATGTATGGTGTCCCAGTGTGGGGGGAAGAGAGAATGGGGAGTAAATTAGGGACTCAAAATCTTGAGTAAATGAATGTTGAAAACTAAAAATATATAAATAAATTTTTAAAAAAGTAAAAAGGACAATAGACCAGATAAGCTTGGGAATCTCTGATCTATTACAAGCCAATTTGCTCCATAAACTATCAACAATTGCTTTTTGAAAGAATCAATGAGTAAATTGAACAAGTGAGTTTTTCTTCAAACACCATTCAACACTATTCTTACTCACCGCAGGGGTTTAGGTTAACTTGCAACTCAGTTCTGTTCTTTTTGCAGCTACTTCCTCATCCATTGCTCTGGGGGTACAGCATAGGAAGTTTCAAAGTGAACCAGTGATCATATACATCCAGAAAGACAGATTGATCAAACCTAGGAAAGGTTATTTTTCCTGGTCTGAATCATTTATATATTTATGTGTACATGCATATATATATACATATTTATTTATTCAAAAGAGAATATGAGTGTATATTATGCATTTATATGTACACATAAATGTGTATGCAAGTCTTTTCTACAGGCTGTTTGAATTGACTTGTGAGTGAAGAGCCAAGGTGGCTGAAAAAAAGCTCCTGAAGTTCCTGGCATATAGAAGGTGGGGAATCAAACAACTGATATAAAACCCCTGAAACCTGGACCATAACACAAACCTCCACCACTGCCATCACTGGAAGCAGAATCCTACCTTGAAAAAAGAGTTGTAACATCAAGTGTCTGTCTGGAATCATAAGGAAACAGTGTAAAAAAAATCAGAATATAGAATCTTATTTTGGTGGCAAAGAAGATCATAACATACAAGAAGAATACCACACAATCAAAGCTTCCACATTAAAAGCTTTCCAGGAAAATATGAATTGGTCACAGACCACGGGAGAGCTCAAAAATATTTTCAAAGTCAAGTAAGAGTGGTAGAGGAAAAATTGGGGAGAGAAATTAGAATGATGTAAGAAAAGCATGAAAATATAATCAACAGCTTGCAAAAGGAAACCGCCCTCCCAAATGGCCAAAGAAAATAACGCCTTAAAAATAGACTAACCCAAAGGGCAAAACAAGTCCAAAAAGCTAATGAAAAGACTGACTTAAAAAGAAAGATTGGCCAAATGGAAAAGGAAATCCAAAAGCTCACTGAAGAAAATAATTCCTTCAAAATTGGAATGGAGAAAATGGAAGCTAATGATTATGAGAAAGCAAGAAATCATAAAACAGAACCAAAAGAATGGAAAAATAGAAGACAATGTGTAATATCTCATTAGAAAAACCACTGATCTGGAAAATGGATGCAGGAGAGATAACAAAAATTATTGGAATACCTCAAAGCCACAATCAAAAAAGAACCTAGTCATCATCTTTCTTTCTTTTTCTTTTTTTTAAAAGCATCAAAGTAGGATTTCCTTTTTTTTTATTGTATTTCTTTATTTTTCAATTTCGACATTCATTTCCACATAATTTTGAGCTCTAATTTTTCTCCCCATCTCTCACCCCCACCCCACAATACCTTGCATTGATTATCCCTTCCCTCAATGTACCCTCCCTTCTATCACATACCACCCTTCCCTTATCCTCATCTTCTGTCTTTTCTTGTAGGGCAAGATAAATGTCTATACCCCATTACCTGTGTTTCTTATTTCCATGTTATATGCAATAATAATTCTCAACATTCATTTCTAATACTTCGAATTCCAACTTCTCTCTCTCTCTCTCCCTACCCATCTCCACTGAGAAGGCAAGCAATTCAATACAGGCTATATAGGTGTCATTTTGCAAAAGACTTCCATAATAACCATGTTGTGTAATATTAACCATATTGACCTCTATCCTACCCTGTTCCCCCTTCTATTTTTATTCTCTCATTTGACCTTGCCCCTTCCCAAAAGTGTGTACTTCTAGTTGCTCCCTTCTCCCATTTGTCCTCCCATCTATCATCCCCCTCACTCCACTTGTCTCCTCCTCTCCTACTTTCCTGTAGTGTAAGATAGATTTTCATACCAAATTTAATGAGCACGTTATTCCCTCCTTAAGCTATATGTGAAGAGGGTAAGCTTTACTTTTCCCCTCTTACCTTCTCCCTTTTCTCCTCCATAGATAAAGATTTTTCTTATCTCTTTTATGAGTTATAGCCTGCCACATTCCATTTTTCTCTTTCTCCTCCCAGTATTTTCCTCTCTCACCTCTTAATTTTTATTTTAGTTTTTTTCTGGATATCATCTCTTCTGATCCAACTCAACCTGTACACTCTGTCTCTCTCTGTCTCTCCTCACTCTCTCTCTCCCTCTCTCTCTCTTCCTCTCTCTCTCTCTCTCTCTCTCTCTATATATATATATATATATATATATATATGTATATATATATATACATATATATATATATATGTATGTATGTATTTGTGTGTGTGTGTGTGTGTGTGTGTGTGTGTGTGTGTGTGTGTAATCCTTCCATCTACCCAAATACTGAGAAAAGTCTCAAGAGTTGGAAATATAATCTTGCCATGTAGGAATGTAAACAGTTCAGCTTTAGAAAGTCTTTTATGATTTCTCTTTCCTGTTTACCTTTCCATGCTTCTCTTGATTCTTGTGTTTTAAAGTCAAATTTTCTATGCAGTTCTGGTCTTTTCATCATGAATGCTTGAAAGCCCTCTACATTATTGGAAGACCATTTATTCCCTTGAAGTATTATACTCAGTTTTGCTGAGCATGTGAGTCTTGGTTTTAATCCCAGTCCTTTGACTTCTGAAATATCCTATTCCAAACCCTTTGATCTCTTAATGTAGAAGCTGCCAGATCCTGTGTTATCCTGATCGTATTTCCACAGTACTTTAATTGATTCTTTCTAGCTGCCTACAATATTTTCTCCTTGATCTGGGAACTCTGAAATTTGGTCACAATATTCCTAGGAGTTTCTCTCTTCAGGTCTCTTTCAGGAGGTGATCGGCATATTCTTTCAATATCTGTTTTGCCCTCTGGTTCTAGGATATCAAGGCAGGTTTCCTTGATAATTTCATGGAAGATAATGTCTAGGCTCTTTTTTTGATCATGGCTTTCAGGTAGTCCCATAATTTTAAATTGTCTCTCCTGCATCTATTTTCCATGTCAGTTGTTTTTCCAATGAGAAGCTTCACACTATTTTCTATTTTTTCAAACTTTTGATTTTATTTTCTTTCTTGGTTTATGTCATAGCTACTATCTTTCCTGAACTTGATGCTGTCTTTTAAAGAACTATTTTGTTCAGTGAGTTTTTGAACCTTCTTTTCCATTTGGCTAATTGTGCTTTTTAAAGACTCCTTCTCCTCATTGGCTTTTTGGACCTCTTTTTCTAATTGAGTTAAGCTATTTTTAAAGGTGTTATTTTCCTCAGCATTTTTTTTTTGGTTCTCCTTTAGCAGGCTTCTGACGAGATTTTCAAGCTCTTCTAGGGCCTGAGCCCATTTCATATTCATTTTGGAGGTACTGGAGACAGAGGCCCTTACTTCCTCTGACAATAAGCCTTGTTCTTCCTCATCTGAAAGGATGGAAGGAGACACCTGTTCACCAAGAAAGTAAGCTTCTATGGTCTTATTTTTTCCCCTTTTTTGGGTATTTTCCCAACCAGTTAATTGACTTCTGAATCCTTTGTTAAGAGGAGGTTCCTAGTACTCCTCTCCCAAGTGCTGTACTCAAGGCTGAGATTCAGATCAGCTGCTCAACTCCTCCAAGGGCTTTGGGTGGGGGTGGGACCACCACTGAGGACTGAGGTTCAGATCAGCTGCTCAATTCTGCCAGAGACTTTAAGCTGAGATGTCTGGACAATGGACCCAGGCAGATTTTGCATAGCTGCCTGCTGCCCACTGTTGCCACCACCTGGGACCAGTGTTGACAGAACCCTGATCCTCTCTCCCAGCTGGGAAAGCCTTTCCATATTGACCTTTGGAGCTTTCTTTGTCACTTGTGGATTGAGGGATTTGGGAGCTGCCCTGATGAGAATTCTGCCCTGGAGGTCTGTTCAGGTCCTCTTCCTCCCAGTGCCACCTGGCCAGGGCTGGGCTCCACTCTGTTCATTGTCCTGTGAAATAGACATTTCCTGTTGGCTTTCCAGGTTACCTTTGACTGGAACCTCTTTCTCTCTGTTGTTCTGTGGCTTCTGCTACATTAGAATTTGTTGAGAGTAATTTTTACAGGTATTTTGTGGGCTGTGGGAGAGGTGGTAGAGTATATGCATCTTTCTATTCCACCATATTGACTCCACACTCCCCAGTCATCGTCTTTCCTTAGAAAATCATTGGGAATTTTTTTTTAAGTACTTGCGTTATTACAAAGTTCCAAATCTACCAGAAAAAACTCTCACACCCTGTGGTCATTGCTGTGCAGAAAATTCTCCTGGCTCTGCTCCTTTCACTAGGCATCAGATCATATAAGTCCTTCCAGGCCTCCTTGAAGTCTTGTTCATCATTTCTTATGGTGCAATAGTACTCCTACATTCATATACCATAATTTATTCAGCCATTCCCCAATTGATGGGCATCCCCTTGATTTCCAGTTTTTGGCAACTACAAAGAGTGCTGGTATAAATATTTTTGTACATGTTGGATCATTTCCCATTTTTATGATCTCTTGGTGATCCAGTCCTAGTAATGATATTGCTGTGTCAAAGGGTATGCACATTTTTGTTGCCCTTTGGGCATAGTTCCAAATTGCTCTCCAGAATGGTTAGATAAGCTCACAGCTCAACCAACTATGAATTAGTGTTGCAACTCTCCCACATCCTCTCCAACATTTGACGTTTTCCTGTTCTGTCATGTTTGCCAATCTTATAGGTGTGATGTGGTACCTAAGAGTTGTTTTGATTTTCATCTCCCTAATCAAAAGTGATTTAGATCATTTTTTCACATGACTATAGATATTTATAATTTCTTCCTGTAAAAATGCCTATTCATATCCTTTGACCATTTATCAATTGGGCCCATCATCATCTTTCAAGAAATTATCAAGAAAAACTGTCCTGATAATATAGAAACAGAGGGTAAAGTAGAAATTGAAAGAACTCACTGATCACCCCTTGAAAGCTATACCAAAAGGACAACTGCTAGGAATATTAAATTAATATTGAATTATTAAATTATTTATTTTAAATTAAATATTAAAATCAAATTCCAGAGCTCCCAAGTCAAGAAGAAAACATGGCAAGCAGCCAGAAAGAAGCAATTCAACTATTGTGGAAATGCAATCAGGAAATCACAAGATCTAGCAACTTCTGAAGGGATCAAAGGTGTTGGTATGTGATATTCTGAAGGGTAGAGGGGGTAGGATTAAAACCAAGAATCACCTACCCAGCAAATCTTAGTATAATATCTCAGGGGAAAAAATAGAATTTCAGTGAAATAGAGGGCTTCCAAATATTCTTGCTGAAAAGACTAGAACTGTATAGAAAATTTGACTCTCAGAAACAAGAATCAAGAGAAGCATCAAAAGGTAAATAGGAAAGATAAATCATCAGTCACTTATTAAAATTGAAGTGCTTATATTCCTTCATGGAAAGATGAAATTTCTAATTCATGAGACTTTGCTTAGTATTAGGGTAGTTGGAGGAAAGATAGATAAATAGACGGATAGATAGATAAATAGATAGATAGATGGCACAGTATGAGTGGTATATGAAGGAATGATATCTAAAAATGAAATCAAGGAGTGAGGGAGCAATATACTGGGAATAGGAGAAAGGGAAAGATAGAAGGGGACAAATTACCTGACATAAAAGAGGTAAGAAAATGGTTTCACAGTGGAGGAGAGTGAGGGAGTTAAAAGGGAGTGAATGAACCTTACTCTCACTGTATTTTGGTCTAAGGAGTATTTTGGGTATCTTACACACATATTTGGGTATCTTACCCTACAAGGAGATAAGGGGAAAGGGCATAAGAGGGAGTTGATAGAAAGGACTACATATTGGGGAAAGGGTTAGATAGGAAGAAACACTTTTGAAAAATTGGGTATCTTACCCTATAGGGAAGTAAGGGGAAAGAGCATAAGGGAGGATGATAGAAGGGAAGTCAGATTGCAGAAGAGGGTAGACAGGAAGAATTGCTTTTGAAAAGGGACAAGGTCAAAGTTGAAAATAGAATAAGTGGGGTAGGAAGTAAATATACACTTTCACAACATGAATATTATAGAAGTGTTTTACATAACTAAATTTTTATACCCTATATTGAAATTTTTGCCTTCTTAATGAGGGTTGGTGGAGAGGGAAGAAGGAAGATAATTTGGAATTCAAAGTTTTAAAAATAAATGTTAAAAATTGATTTGATATGCAACTGGGAAATAAGAAGTATAGAAAATTGGGTATAGAACTCTATATTTCCCTACAATATTGTAAGGGTTAAGTATATAAGGGGCAGTGATAAAAGGGAGGGCAGACTGAGGGAAGGAGTAATCAAAATTCATGCTGTCTCAAGGTGGGGAGGAGAGATGACATGGGATATAATTTGGAACTCAAAATAATGTAGAAATGAATTTCGCAAACAAAATAATTAATTAATTAATAAAAAATACCTATGCCAATTTCTCAATTTTCAGTGCATTTACATGTCAGAAACTGGAAAATGCTATAAATTAGGACATGGTTTATCATTTTGTTTATTGTATAAACTTAAGAAAATGTTAAAAATTCAGGTTCAACTTAAACATGTGTTATACATATAAATATATAAGCTAGGTGCCACTCATTTATGAGTACAAAGTTGCATATATATATATATATATATATATATATATATATATATATATATATATATATACATATATGCCACAGATTAGCTATTACCTAATAGATTCTACATGTCACTTACTGGAACATTGTCATTTTTCACATTAATATATTGAAGTTCTGAGAGGTTAATTGATTTGGTCATGGTCACATAGGTAGAAAGTATAAAAACTTGAATGTATTAACACCTGTTGAGGCCATGGTGGAGTGCAGTTGACAAGATCAGGATAGACCTTCAGGGAAACTGTTCTTGGAGATTGTGCTCATTATCATCCAGAATGGCTCTCCGTGCCCCCCCCCCAGATGTTGTTGTCTCTGTGAGACAAAAGAATTTCAGAAAACAAGGGATATGTAAAATATATGCCCCTAGGCTCACAGTCTTTAATCACTGGGACAGGAGACTAGCAGAATGTCAGGTAGACTTGCCATACCTTGTCTATATAAACCCTAACCCTCAGATCAATAAACAGAATTGGTCTATCTTTTCCCGCCTCCTGGGTCTCTTTTCTTTCAACCACTTCACCAAGCTGTGTAGGGATGCAGGCCGTCCACTACAAACACCTACAATCTTAATAACAGTAGGTAGTGTTTTGGGGTACTTAAGTACTGAAATGATTGATTTGATTTGATCCTGTATCATTTTTCTATTTACAAATAATTGATCTATTTGTTTATTATTTATCCTACTTACAAGTAATTAATTTTGTCTTTACTTTTGTTTTTTCTTTAGCAAATATTTAAATTATACTTCTTTGTCTTTGAATTTAATTCAGAAATTTCATCTAATGGATTAAGCTTGAATATTCAGCTTTCCTGATAATCACTGCCACAAGGAATTTGGCTGACTGTAGGACTGTGTGTGCATATAAGGGAGTCAGCTTGATGTAGTCATATCACCAAGCTTTTATCCTCCATATCTCACAAGAGGACTCAGACGATGAACTTTTCTTAGTCTCAAAAGGGAAGAAGGAAGGAAGTCATTGCCAGCCCCATTACCAAATTTAAATGAAATCATGCTGTTTACTGAACCTCAATTCTGTAATCAATCATGTTGTCCCAAATCCCATGATGTGATCTACCCTCTTTTGTTCTTGGTTCTGTAGTGGCCAAAACCTACAAGGAGAATTATCCTCTTTTCAGGGTTTTTGGCATGAATGGAACCATTCCATTGACCTATTTATTAGCAAGCAGCATGACACCATTAAGAATGTTATCTTGCTTTAAGAATTGGCCCACTTTATCTTCTTGTTAAATTCCAAATTTAATATTTTGGTGTAGTGGTGTGATTTAAGTAGTGGGTCTTTTCTCCTTCAAGCTCTGGTAGAACCCACTTTCTTGCTGAACAGTCATTGGTACGATTTTTTTTCACCTGAAGGGGGCAGTTTCTCTTGGAGGACTATAGGTAGAGATCTAGCTCTCTCCTTTATCTCAATTCCACAGGTCTGACTGTGACCTTAAGGCAAGTATCTTTATTTGGGAAGTATTTCAGCTCTTTTTCTGTCTATGACTGTTTGGAGTGCTGTTACTGTGATAATATATTTTTCTGTATGCTTTATTAAAGTTGGAACTTTTTATTAAATTTACAACTTTATTGGAGCGCATTTAGATCACATTTAGGGTTAGGGCTAGATTTTATATTTATATACATATAAATATGCACATCCATATCTCTATATATGTACATGTATGTATGCATGTATGTATATATATATGCTGATGTATGCATGCACACACACACACAGAAGGAGTTCAGTTGGGGCATAGATTAGACCACAGCCACAGAAATGTTCACCTCCCAGACAGTGTAGGGGGTCAGGTGTTTGAGTGGGGGAAGACTGAAGCAATCTCTGCTGCTAAGGGATACCAGGCCCAGCTGTGCTTACCAGATGTGACCCAATGAGAGATGGAATGAGCCTGTGCTGCTTACTGCAGAAATAATGGGGTAGATCTGGACACTTACCATAGTGCAGAGCACTTGCTTTCAGTTCAATTCAGAGGAAATACTGAAGGAGGATCTGAGGCCAGAGGCTCTATCTCCTATAACCCAGGGTTAGAGGTGATTACAATAATAAATTGCTACAAATAAAAAGAAAATGAGTAGCCTAAGAAGAAAGAAATCACACAAAGACAGTTATCAAGGGGAATAGGGAAGCCTGGGGTTTGTTTCAGAGGAGGCTCCTGAAGAAAAAAAATACTCTCCTACTCCAAAGAGTAATGTCAAATAGTCACCTGCTCAAAAAAATTCATAGAGACACTCAAAAAAAAAACCATTGAGATTTAGGAAAACTTATACTCAAACAAGAACAATTCAAGGAAAACAAGAAGATTATGAAAAGAAAGTCAACCAACTGGAAAAAGAGATCCAGAATCTCAAGGAAAAAATAACTCATTAAAAATTAGAATTGGGCAAGGGAAAGCCAACAAAGTCATAAGAGACAAAGAAATAATAAAGCAAAATAAAAAGAATGAAAAAAGAACAAAAGAGAATGAGAAACAACACATAAGAATCCAGATCCCTTAATCTGGAGAACAGATAAAAAAGAGAAAACATAAGAATAATTAGACTACCTGAAAGCTAGAATCAAGAAACGAATCTTTGCATTAGAATAAGAGGAGAAAGTAGAAATAGAAAATATCCACTGATCACTGCCTGAAAGAGAACCTGCAAGGAAAACCTACAGGAATATCACAGTCAGAATCTTGAAACTCTAAGCTCAAAGAGACAATATTGGGCCCAAAAAGAAACAAAATTCAAATATGGCGGAAATGCAATTAGAATTATACAAGACCTAGCAGTGGCTGCACTAAAAGACTGCAAATCTTGGAAACTAGATATCAAAGAGTGAAAGAACTTGTCTTATGGCAGAAAATATTATATCCAACAAGGTTAAGTTAATCCTGAATGAAAAAAAAAGAGCATTCAATGAATTAAAAAAGTTCAGGATTTTGTTGCAAAAAAAAACCCTGAATTTAATGAAAAATTTGACTTAAAATATTCAAGAGAAATACAAGATAAATATCAAAGCCTGAGGGACTCAATAAGGACAGACTGTTTACTTTTTATATGAGGAAATGTGAAATGTGACTAAGATTTTTAGTAGTAATTGGGTAGTTTGAAAGAGACTGGGATAGACCTGATTATGATGTGATTCTTAACACTAAAAACATTTAGGTAAAGGTAAAAGGAGTAATTATCTCATATAAATCAGGTGTGTGAGGAAGACATGAACGTAAGAATTAGATGGGGGAGCATGGCCAGTAGTTCTACAACTTTACTCTCTTTGGGAATGGGTCAAGGAGGGAATAATACATGTCTAGAAGTATATAAAGTCTTAAATTCAGAAAGAAATGAAAAGCTAAGCTGTACTTTCCAGGGATGTACACATTTACATTGAGGTCAATGCACGCATTGCTAGAGTTAACTCAGTGTTTAGGAGGCTCTGAAGAAAGGTCTGGGAGAGAAGAGGTATTAGACTGACTACCAAACTGAAGGTCTACAGAGCCATTGTGCTGACCTCATTGTTATATGCTTGTGAAACATGGACAGTGCCATGTCAGGAAACTGAATCGCTTCCATTTGAACTGTCTTAGGAAGATTCTGAGACTCACCTGACAGAATCACCAGACGCTGAAGTCCTTGTTTGAGCTAAACTTCCAAGTATTCAAACTATACTTCAGAGAGTGCAACTTCTATGGGCTGGCCACGTTGTATGAATGAAAAATACATGCTTGCCAAAAAGACTTTTATGGAGAACTTCCATGGGGCAGGCTATCACATCGTGGCCACAAGAAGTCATACAAGGATACTCTCAAGGCCTGTCTGAAGAACTTTGGATTTGACTATGTAACATAGGAGACACTGGCGCAGGATGGCTCAGCATGGCATGCCCACATAAGGAAAGGTGCTGTACTCTTTGAGCAAAGCAGAATTGTGACAGCACAAAGTAAATATAGGATGTGCAAATTTGGGACATCCACCCAAAATATTCATATGGACTATCTGTGCCCAACCTGTGGTAGAGCATTCCGAGCTCATATTGGTCTGATCAGCCAGTCAGACACACTGAAATTTCACTTTACAATGGTGATGTCATTTTGGTCCTCTTCGAAGATAGACAATGACCAACCAACCAACCATGTAGATATAGATACTGATATAGGAATAAGTCTTCTAAATTTATAAAGAAATAAGATGAAGGAGAATGTAGAAGGGTGTCTAGATTAATGGGAACTGGATAAAGAGGGAATAACATATATAATGAAAGGCTAAAAATGTCATAAATTAATACAGAGTGAAGAGTGTAAAGGAAAAGAGTGGGGAAGAGGAAAAGGGAGGCATCTTTGAAGGGGCAGTAGATTAAGTAATAGGAGGACAAGGTAGTGGGAAAATGTAAAGTAGGAGGAGTCAGGCGGGATAAGGAATAAGTTATATATACAAACATAAAACAAAGAACAGGATTAGAGTTTCTTATTTAAAAAAGGAGGAAAAGTAATCATAGTCTCAACAAAGTTAAAGCAGCAGTGGAGTCAATCAAAAGAGAAAAATAAGGAAACTACACTATTTGTCAGTCATATTAATCATTCCTGTTTTAGACTTTTTAAATAGAACTAATGGTATTAGGCTGGGATTTTTGCTGTGGTGAAGGAAATGATGAATTTGTGGACTTAGAAAAATATGAAATGACTTGGACTCATGAAAGATGTTATCCATACACAGAGAAACAGAGCACAAATGAGTATTGCATGGTCTTACGTAGATGCATATGAATGCATATGTCTATATATGAGTTTGAACAGAGATATTAGAATATATATATATATGTGTGTGTATGTAAGTGTATGTATGTGCATATATATGCATATATATATGCATATTTCTGTTTGTATACACTGTTTGTGTACACACTTAGTTGTAGTCTTCTTGGGAGGAGGAGAGGAAGAGAGGAAAAAACAGCAAAGTGCACATCAGGGAATAAGGGAATATTTAGAAGGAAATAAAGATGGACATCTCTCAAAACAGTCTGTATTATTTATTATATAGACCTTCTTAAAATGGACATTTGTTGCTATGTATTTTGAATTCTCTCTTGTATTCTGCTGTGCACGTGACAATGTTTTTTTCATTTTATTTAAGATTATATGATCTCTTTTTTCTTATTGTGTATTTCTTTTAATATTTGTTCAAAATTAAAAATGGCAATATTATATTGCTTTTATTTTTAAGATTGTAATTATTTTGTTCAATTTAGTATTTTAAATAATATTTTATTTTTCCTAGTTACATGGAAAACAATTTTAAACATTAATTTAAGAAAATTTGACTTCTAAATTCTCTCCCCTCCTCCTTCCCTCCTTGCACCATTCCTGAGACAGGAAGCAATTTCCTATAGGTTGTATATGTGCAATCATGGAAAAGGAAAACAAATTGCCCCATTAATTGTGTTGCAAAAGAAAATAAGAATCATGAAAAAATTAGAAAAGTGAAAAATAATATGCTTTCATCTGCATTCAGGCTCTATCAATTATTTTCCTGGATGTGCATAGCATTTTTCATCATGAGTCTTTGGGGATTATCTTGGATCATTATACTAGTAAGAAAAACTGTTATTAATACTTAATGATTGTACAATATTGCTGTTTGAAGTGTTCAGTCTCCTCCTGGTTCTACACACTCCACTTTGCATCAGTTCATGACAGAATTTCCAAAATTTTTTTTAAATCATGTTACTCATCATTTCTTATATCACAATAGTATTCCATCACAATCATATAACACAACTTTCTCAGCCATTCTCCAATTCATGGTCTTCTCAAATTCCCATTCTTTATCACCACAAAGAAGAGTTCCTATAATTTTTCTTTTGTAATTAGGTCATTTCCACTTTTTTTTTAATATCCCTCTGGGATAAAACTATGGTAGGGATATTGTTGGATCAAAGGCCATTTGTACATAGTTCCAAATTACTCTCCAGAATAGTTGAGTCAATTCCTCACTCAAACAGCACATTAGTGTCCCACTTTTCAGAAATACTCACTTTTGTTATATTTCTTTTCTGTTATTTAAGGTAATCTGAAAGTGTTAGGTGGTATCTCAGAGTATTTTTAATTTTCATTTTGCTACCTGATAGTGTATAGTAATAGCTAATAGAGCCTTTTTCATGTGACTAGGTAGCTTTGATTTCTTCATCTGAAAATTGCCTGTTAATAACATTTGACCATTTATCAATTGGGAGATAACTTGTATACTTACAAATTTTGATAGTTTTCTACATATTTGAGAAACGAAGCCTTTATCACAGAATCTTTGTGTAAAAAATTTCTCCCAGGTTTCTGCATTCCTTGCAATCTTGATTGCATTTTTTGTTTGTCCAAAATCTTTTTAATGGAATAAATTGAAAATATCCATTTTACATCTCATACTACTTTTTATGATTCATTTAATCATAAATTCTTTTCTCATCCATAGATGTGGCAGGTAAAATATTCCATGCTCCTCTAATTTGCTTGTGGAATCACTCTTTATGTTCTGATTTTATAGTCAATGTGACATTACTATGGTTGAGTGTGTGAGATTTTGTTTACATCTGGTTTCTGTCAAACTGCATTATGGTTTTACCAGCTATTTTTGTCAAGTAGTGCCTTCTCAACCCCAAAGTCTGGATCGTTGGGTATATCAAACACTAGATTACTATTGTCATTTACTACTATGTGTTGTGTACTTAATCTATTCTGCTGTCCTCCAATCTATTTCTTAGCCTGTAACAAATTGTTCTGATGGTTACCACTTTATAAAAATCTAAGAGATGGTATGACCAGGTCATCTTCCTTCATGTTCTTTTTTTGTTAATTCTCTTGATATTCTTGACCTTTTTTTGGTTCAGATGAGTTTTCTTCTTATTTTTTCTAGCTCTATAAAATATTGTTTTGGTGGATTATTTGGTATGACTGAATAAAGATAGTTGGAGACTCTGGTTCCTAGCATCACATCAGGTAGCACAGCCAGCAACAAATACTTTTACACTTACCTCCCCCATGCGTCTCAGAGAAGTCCTGAGGGAATGGGCAGATGGCACTCTTGGAAATCCCCACATACCACAGAACAGCACAAGCGAACTGCCAGATCCTTGCAACACATAGCGGTCACTCCTGATGCCAAGCCTAACTCCCAACCTCTGCACACTACCAAGTGAGCAACAAGAACTCCCCATCCCTAGTGCAGCACAGGGGTCCCCCACTCAGTGTAGTGTCAGGTGAATGATCATAAACCAGCACTGCCTTATCAATATGCCTCAACATAACTACAGAAAAGATCCATGAAGCCTCCAGCAGTGTCAGTTACCCCATCATCCCACCTCACCTATTTAGCATAACATCAGTCCCTTCTGTGTCTCTAGACAGAAACAGTGTAGCAACAGGAAAAATGCCAAGGCCTGTAGCCCCTAGCAAAAGAAACTTCAACAGTGCTCCTTCCATCTCAGGTGCCCAGCTCAAATATAGAAGTAAGGAAAAGGTAGAAAAAAATGAGCAAAAAAAAAAGAATCTAACTGTAGAAAGTTATTGTGGTGGCAGGAAAGATCAAGATACAAATTCACAAGAGGGCAACATGCCTATTGACAAAATCCCAACAAAAAAATTGGAGCCAAATTCATGCCCAGAAGTAACTCATGGAAGAACTCAAAAAGGAATTTAAAAATCAAAT
Organism: Potorous gilbertii; assembly: GCA_028658325.1. NCBI lineage: Eukaryota > Metazoa > Chordata > Mammalia > Diprotodontia > Potoroidae > Potorous > Potorous gilbertii. The sequence continues at coordinate 137,113,635 of CM053771.1, read as the reverse complement.
AAGATAGTAGAAAAATTGGGAAAAGAAATGAGAGTGATGCAAGGAATCAGGAAAAAAAAGAGTCAAAAACTAGGAAAAAGAAAACAAATCCTTAAAAAGTAGAATTGGTCAAAGGGAAAAGGTGGTATGAAAACTCACTGAAGAAGATAATTCCTTAAATATTAGACTCAGGAAAATAGAAACGAATGAATCTACAAGAAATCAAAAATTTATCAAACAAAATCAAAACGATGAAAAAATAGAAGAAAATTTTAAAACTTTAAAACCTTTGAACCTCAAGGCCTGGAGGTCCTCTCTATGACTCAACTCTGTCATTAAGGCTAGCCCTCCCTTACCCCCTAGGCACTTTTCTTTCTTTTCATCCTGCTCCTCAAAGCCCCTTCTTCCCTTGGCTGACTTTTTACACTAAAGAAAACAACTCAACTGGAAAGTAGAACCAGGAGGGATAAATTTAAAATCATTACAACAACTGAGAGCCATAATGAAAAGAAGGGCCTCAAGATCATACTTCAAGAAATTATTCGGGAAAATTGCCCTGATATCCTAGAACCAGATGGCAAAACAAATGTTGAAAGAATCTACCAATTATCTTCAGAAAGAGATCCCCAAAGAAAAACTCTCAGAAATGTTACAACCAAATTCCAGAACTCCTAGGTCAAGGGGGAAAAATATATTGCAAGCAGCTAGAAAGAAACAATTCAAATATCAAGAAACCATAGTGAGTATTACACAGGAATTGGTACCTAAAATATTACTGGATCAGAGATTATGGAACATGATATTCTGGAATGCAAAAGAATTACAACCAAAATCACTTAACTGGCAAAATTGAATTGTGAATCCATCTGAACCTAGTTTTTCTTAAGGAGTTTAGTTTCCTTGTCTAAGATGATGCTATTTAATTATTCTATTTCTTCTTTTGTTAATCTTGACAATTTATGTTTTTGTACAAATTTTTATATTTATGTATACTTTTTACATAATACATATAGCATGTATTATATTATATTTTCTATAAATACACTTATATTTTATAAATATTCATCCATTCCACTTAGATAGATTTTTTGGAATACAGTTGGGTAAAACAGTTTGTAACAATGGTTTTAATGACCTTTTTGTTGGTGGCAAATTTACCCTTTTCGTTTTTAATGTTAGTAATTTGGTTAAATCCTTTGTTGAATTCTCATCCCAAACTCTCTAATATCTATACTTATACAGAATCTAAAGGATAATGACAATGAAAGTCAAAGTTATTCACCTTTTGAACCTCGAGGCCTGGAAACCCTCTCTATGACCCAACTCTATCATCAAGGCTAAGCCCTTCCTTTGTCTCTAGCCATTTTTTTTTCTTTTCTTACTGCTCCTCAAAGCCCCTTCTTCCCTTGCCTGACTGCTTCTTTGTATCTGTGTCTGACTAGGGTATGTGTATCCTAGCTCTCAGAGAGGTATATATCTGCTATTTGTTCAGTAAGTTTATTTCAAAATGAAATGGTTGAATGACAATGTGGAGGAGACATAATTCCTTTCTCCATATCCTGTGAGTGATTGGATCCTTAGGCTTCAATTTCTTATCAAACAAAGCATAATGATAGCACATAGGCCAAGAACAGTTAGATCAATTAGATTTATCTAGACAGCAGAAGAAATACCGACATTTTAACATCAATTAAAGAATTTACTTTACAAAACAGAACAAGCTGTCAAATCATCACTCTTATTTCAACCGAGAGAATGAGCAGAAAAGAGACTACATTTCATAGTCTGGTAGCGGTTCTCCCCAGTGGGAAGTTAGACATCACCACTCCTATACTGGCAAGTGAAAGGGAAGGAAACTGCAAAGCCTGATGCTGTAATACCAGGCCCACAGGCCCCTTGCACTCAAGCCCTAAGTGGCATGCCCAAAGCCTTCTGGAAATAATGTGCCTTTTCCAAGTATGTCATCTTCTATCTCAAATGCCATTCCACATTTTTAATTCCTCAATATACATGTCATCCAAACTTGCTGCTGACACAGCCAAATATTTTCAGCAGCAGCTTCACATACATCTTTTTACACATATGCTTCTTTTTTAAATATAGTTTTATAGGTATCTTTTGTTTTTATATACCTGAAATGTCTCTAAGTATTCTTTTCTATTCTTTTCTCAAAGAACTCTATCAACTAACAAATAATTTTTTAGTAAGGAAAAATAAATGAAAAGATAAGAAAGGAAGAATTCAACAGAAAGAACAGCTACATTGAAAACATCTGAAAATATAAGCAATTTTCTACCTCTGTTACAGTCAGCTTTAAAATTGCCAGTGAGACAATAGCCTTTCCCACGGTTCATGTTTCTATAGCTGCTGTTGACTGTGAGCCTGAGATAGTCTCAATTTTTCCCAGCACAGGAAGAAAAACACTGTGTGACTGGAACAGTATCTCCCAGAAATGTTTCTCTCTACTTGCATGAGGTTATCTTAAAAGTTGGCTGTATGAAAAAGCAATTCTTTATACAGTGTTATGGTGTTAGAGGATGGGTCCTTAATATTTTCTGTATACCTCCTCTCACATTTAAGGTTGTAATTTTGTTTTCCATCTTTTAATTCCTTCACATTGATGATTACACGATGTTTTGGAGAAGTTAAAAGACAAGATTCTTTAATCTTCTACTAGCCCTAAAATTCTTTGTATCATCCATGTTATAAAACCTTGGAAATTTAACTTCTAATTGCTGCAATCATTGCCCCACAGAAGGTTATACATGAAAATTACATTTCCATACACATCTTAACTAGAGGAACTATCTCTTTCAATATAAGGAGTACATCAATTTATGGGTGACTTTCAATTTTGATATGCAAATCAGAGTTGTAAGAGGAGTACAAATGCGGGAAGAGAAATCCAGTCTACCATAGTTTAAGATATATCTCCAACGCATCTCTGAGTTGGGATTCAAAGTAATTATATGTGTAGCACATAATATCTGCTTTGTACAAGTCTCTTTTTCTCTCCCTCTTCTTCTCCCTTTTCCTCCCTCCCTCCCTTCCCCCATTTCTCTCTCTCTCTCTCTCTCTCTCTCTCTCTCTCTCTCTCTCTCTCTCTCTCTTTCTCTCTCTCTCTCTCTCTGTGTTTTTCTCTGAGTCTTTCCTCAGGATCCCACCTTCCACTAAACCAATCATTCTGATATTGTTCCATTCAAAAAAATGTTTTTTTCATCACTTTCTTCAAGGCAATTTTGACATCCATATTTCTCAGGCTATAGATAAGGGGGTTTAGCATGGGCACTATGATTGTATAAAACACAGAGGACACTTTCCCCTGATCCATGGAACTGCCCGAAGATGGCTGTAGGTACATGAATGCAGAAGAGCCAAAGAAGACACCAACTGCTGCCATGTGAGAGCTGCCTTCAGTGGAGTGAATTTTTAAAATGCTAGCAATGATAAAAACATAAGAGCAAATAATGGTTAAAGTTGGGAAAAGAATATTAAATGTACAGAGTGACAGAAGTACCACTTCATTGACATAAGTGCTAGAACAAGAGAGCTCCAAGAGTGGAAAGAGATCACAGAAGGAATGATTAATGGCATTTTTCTTACAGAAGAGCAGTCTAAGCAGGCAGCCTGTGTGAGCAGTGGCCCCCACCAGACCCAATGCATACACCCCACTCACCAACCATGAGCACACTTGAGGAGACATCATAAGGTTATAAAGAAGGGGATGGTATATAGCAACATAACGGTCATATGCCATCACAGCCAACATCTGACATTCAGAAATTACAAAAAAGGCAAAAAAATAGAACTGTGTCATGCAGTCAGGATAGGAGATGGTGTTTTTCTTTGATAAAATGTTCACCAACATTTTGGGAGTGATGACAGTTGATTGAGAGAGATCAATGAAGGACAAACTGCAGAGGAAATAGTACATGGGAGTGTGCAGGATAGAACTCAGTCTGATCAATATGATCATGCTCAGGTTCCCCATCACTGTGACAACATAAAGCCCCAGGAACAGGAAGAAGAGTTGCATCTGGAGCTCTGTCTGGTCTATCAGCCCTATGAGGATGAATTCAGTCACTAGTGAATAATTTCTTTTCTCCATTCTTTTTGATTGTAGATTAGATGGAGGCAAAAACTTTAAACATAAAGAAAAAACAGAAACAATAACGGAGGATGTCCTTGTTCTTACCAATCTCAAAAATGTCTTCAGAGAGAAGAATAAAATTCTGTATAGTCATCTAATCTTTTTGTCTAATTTTATTTTTCTTCAAGCAGCTACTGGCCATTAGCTTTCACAGTTACATAATTCATGTATACCATCTGGTGTCAAAATCCATGCCTGATCTTCTCTCCAACATACCATAATAATTATTTTTATTCTCATAACCATTCATAGTTTCAAAGTTCTTTGCTTGCAACCTATAGTATGTGCAACAAGTATTGAAGTAGGTGTTACATGCATAATAATCTTAGAGAATATTGAGGCTCTAGTTCTCACAGCTGGTAAGTATAAGAAATATAACTTGAAATCAATCCTCATTTGATGCCAATAATGGTAACACTGAATTTTAAATAATGCCTTTCCACAGTTGTTAAAATAGCTATTGTGGTAAAAAAAAAAGACAATGATGGACCCAAGTTCTAATACTAATGCAGTTCCAGGAGAGATACATTTCTTTCATCTCTTCAGTTTAGCAGTTTGTCTGTGACCTTTGCATTTTAGCTCTTAAACCTTGCAAAACTCTGTCCATAGCCTATGAACCGTCTAGAAAATATGATTGGAGCTTCCCAACTTGGGGACTGTGGATTTGGTTCCTTTTTCATGACAATGAGAAAAAGTCTCAGAGAAGCACAATTATTGCTAAGGGTAAATGTTTGGCAAGCTATGAGTTGAGAAGGAAGTCTGGTGGTCTTCCATGGAGAAAATTCTTAGGGACTCAAGATGACTTTACTTTTTTTTACTAGAACAGTATATATTAATACGATCACCAACCAGGAAACTACTCTAATATATAATGTACCTAAATTTTATCAAGGTATTTCATAAAAGCCCTATTGCAGAAAGAATGAAGAGATCTAGATTGGATAAAATTGAAATTTGGTAGAATCACAAAGAGTAGTCATAAGTTTTCAAAGCTATCTTGAAAGATAGTCTCCAATGGAATGCATCAAGAATTCTTGATTGGTCTTTTTTTATGTGGTATAAGCAGAGTTGATATGTTTATCAAATTCAAACACTACACAAAACTTGTATACGTGAGTAATTAACAATTACAGTAAATTTACAATTTTCTCTAAACACGATCCAACAATATCACAACAGTTTAAAAAATTAGGCTAACTTCAATATGATGAAATTTAATAAAGACAAATACAAAATTTTGAACAGCAGTCAAAATGTGTTTCAATAGCCCCAAAATATAGACACATGTTTAAAAGTCAGTTTGTTCATCAAATATTTGGTTTTTTTTAGTTGACTGAAAACAAAATAATTAGAAAATATATTGTGGTAGCCCAAAAACAAACAAACAAAAAACAAATGTACTTCTGGAATACATAAAGAGAGTCTTAGTCTTAACTTCCAGGAATCATATGTGTGAACAGAGCTTCTGCTGATGTATCTTAAAGCTTTTATGACTGTTCATAAGAATTCTGGGACTTCATTATTAATATACAGACAGAGGTTTCTGTGATAGTTCTGTTGCTACCTCTACCATACTCTACTTTGATGAAACCACACTAGGGCCATTTTATCCAGTTCTATTTGCCATAGTTTAGGAAGGACATTGACAAGTTGGAGAACATTCAGAAAAGGATAATAGCAATCATGAATTACTATGTGAATGAGTATATTATAAAATAATAATTTGAACCACTTTGGAAATTTTATTGAGAGGGGAAGAATCACAAGAACATGGCAATTGTTTCCAAGTATTTTAAAGCTTCTCATGTTAAAAAGGAATTAGCCTTGTTCAGTTTTTTCCAAAGAATAGAACCAAGAGGAATGCATGAAATTAGTAAAGAGGCAAATTTAGGTTTGATGTGAACATAAAAATCTCTAACAATTATACATAGCCCAAAGAGTCATAGGCGGCCTTGGTGGTAGTAGAATATCCCCTCAGAGCAAGTCTTCAAGTGGAGGCAGGATGACTACCATTGCAGTATGGGTATTGGGGAAAGCTGTAGCGTATGGCTTGGACTAGATGGAAGGTCCCTTCTAACTCTAACGTATGATAGTTCTACAATTCTGAGCTGGAGATCCTCACACCTCCAATGTCTCTTTCTACTTTTGAAACTACCTGTTCCCAGTCTTCAACCTCATAACACTGTTGGTGGTACATACACTAGAATGTGAAGATGCCTTTTCTTTAGTAAAATCCTGAGGTTCCATGAATCTCTAGTTAGAAGGAAGAATAATGTTGACTTGATCAAATACTTACCCTCTAGCACTGGATCTTGGAGTCTCTTAATTCACAGAGTCCTGACAAGTCAATGTCTTCTATGAATGTTGATATGATTCAACTATAGAGGATTCTAATGGTTTTAGTGTGGATGAAAATTTGGACACAGTATTGTCTGTGAAATACTTTGGGAATTGATTTGATTTGCCGATGATTATCCCTAATTGCCACTTTTTTTCGGAGTATCCTTTTCAGATAAAGAGAAATAAATAGTGTTTATCACTGTGAACAGAGCTCCTGATGATACCTGGTTTTTATGGTTGTTTATAAGCATTCTGGGAACTCATTAGTAATACACAGAGGGAGGATTCCACAGAGACTTATCTCATAAGGGATCCCCATTTTCTGGGAAGAAGTCATTAACATTTTCTTCTACCTCTTACTTTTTTCACTGTTATTTTTTATTATATATGAATATATTTTAAACTTAAATACTAAATAAGAAAAGAAAAAAACATTGTGAAGTACACAGAAGAACTTGAAAGGATTCAACATAAAACAATACATTTCCAATTCAAGAAAAGATATATAATAAATACTACACTACAAATACTACATTATTTTCAAAACTGTCACTTTTCTTTGCTTCCTTGTATGTTTTCTTCTGTCTTCTGCTGTTCATCTTTCCTTTTTTCTCCCCACTTCCTCTCCCATCTGAAGGTTCCAATTAAATGTTGATCATATACATATATATACACATACATATACACAAATATATGTGTATGTAAGTATACATATGTACATGTATATATGCATATATGCACGCACATATACCTGCACATGTATATGTATGTATATACACGCATATACTATGTGTGTCTCTATACACACATATACACATAGACATATTTACATATCTATAGATATCCATATAGACATATACACTCAAATGCATATATGTAAAGCTGCATTATTCTTCCTTGTACTTGTTTGTTTCTTTGTAGGTGGATAGCATCTTCCTTCATAAGTCCAAATCTTCCCATATTTTTCTAAATACAGAAGCTCATTTTCTCCTACACCACAAATATATTCCTACCTAATTGCATTCTATCTGAGAGATTCTCTCAGAGTTTTCCCCCATAATTTTTCTTCATTCCCTCTATTCTTGGCATCATAAGTTTTATTTATAGATGAAATTTTAGTTTAAAATAATCAAAATTATTAATTTTATTCATTCCACAGTGCTCTTGCCTTAGAATATAGATTAAGGTCTGATCTTACTGAATCTAGTTCATTCAGATATTTCCCCCTTGGTTTCCTTGAAGTTCCTGATGCTATGTTCTTCCTATTGAACCCTGATTATTTTTCCTGGCTCATTATTGTAAGTTTTTTTCATTAATTAAATTGGTATATTATTACATATATAGATTAACTAGGTAAAATAGCCTTTTTGAAAAATATGTTAGCTTTATCTACCCATGCATGATAAGTATCACTTCAATTATTTAAATATAACTTTGCACAAAAAGTATTTTATGTTTATATTCATTTAGTTCTTGTGTCTTTCTTTTAGCTACTCTATCACATTTTTGTACTGTCTAGTTATTTTATATGATCTAAAACTATTATTAATATGGCTGATACATGGTGTAGTTTCCCTGTTTTTCTTTTCATTAAATTTGATTTTACCTTTAACTTTTTCTAGGATCATATTATTCTCCTGCTTTTTTAAATAATAAATTCTACTCGACCATTATTTTATGTTCGTTCAGTTTTTATATAATTTTATATAATTTCCTGAAAGCAAGATTTAATTCAAATTTTTAATCTGTGGTCAGTTTTTGAGTCATTTCATTCACATTCTAAGCTATATCTATTTGTATATTTTCCTAATTCCTGTTTTCCTCACTCTCCTTCCACCCAGTTCCTATCCCTTCTTACTCCCCTACTTTACTTCTCTGTGCTTCCTGACCCTTTTATTCCTTAAACTATTACCTACTATAATTCTTCCCTTGTGCTTTCCCTATACCCTATCCCTTACTCTCTTATTTCTTTCCAATTTTAAAAGATTTTTATAACCTTCTAAAGATATAGGTTGTTCCATGTTTTCCCATTCCTCTTAATCTACAAATTCTGCTATATTCCACCTTATCCTAATCCCTATCTTGCCCTTATCCTCTCCCTCCACACTTATCTTCCTACTGTTTTTTTCAATTTAGAAGAGTACTATACTCTTCCAAATTCCCTCTTTAACCAATTTCAGTTGAGAGTTGGGTATCAGAACTGTCACTGTCCTCCACCATATTACTTCTCTATATCAGTTCCTCCTCTCACACCTAATTAGTATGAGAAAGTTGCTCTTGTTGGCTTTTTCTACATCATTTTGCTTTTTAGAATCACACTCTACTCCACTCTTGTTTTTGAACTACCCAACTACTAATGCCAGTCCTAGATATATGGTTTATATTTCCATGTTTGAATTATGATGATAATCAACAGTGATACCCACAATTACATCCATCATGTTTGGAGCTGTTGATGAGAAGGATCAATGGTTAATTGTTGGGGAAACTATAGGAGAAATTTTTCTTTCAGTGATTTGTTTAGTTGTTCTATTTATCCAGCCCCTGCTCTGAGAGTTCTGCACAATCTGCTGAAAACATCCCATATTGGCCCAATATTCTTTAAGTCTTCATCTACCTACTTACCCATTTGTTCTCACGGTTCTGTTTCTTACCACATTGTTTTCCTATGCTCCCTAAGTTACCAGTGTTAGAAATGGTGGATCTAAGAGGGGAGGATCACATTGACATATAGGGATTAACACTGTGTTAAGAATACATGTTACTCAGAAACAAATCTGGTAAGGCAGATGCATGAGAAACATGAGTGTTTGATTCATATCAATTCAGTTTCAGAATAAATGATGTCATTGGTTGATTTCATTAATGAAGATGCTTTCTCCATTGAGTTGAATTCCTTTGGTGCTGCATTCTTTTTGCTGATGTGCTCTCTGCTAGTTCCTTCTGTTGACATCCTATTTATAGCTTTTCTGGTAGTTTGCTTTGAGGGGCTTTCCTCTGAGTATCTCTATTTCTGCTCACTGATACCATCTGATGGACTACAGCAGCTAGGCAGCCTCTCCCCTATAGGAAGACAGTTCAGTTCTTGTAGCCATTGTTCTAGGGTTATTTACTGGTACCCACATCCAGACAACTAGCAAAAGTTAGGAACTAGGAACTAGGGCCCAATACTCTGTTACTTAAATTTCCCTTCTCCTAATTCCCTTTGGGATCCTATTATCTAAACACTTGTATAACTTATTTTTCATTTTAACTTTTGAAATATCCCTGCATATGTTGCCAGGGTCTCATTTAAATCATCCCAGGAACTCTTCACAAGAAAACTCCGAAGATTCTACTTCAAAGAAGAGAAGGTGAAGAGTTTGCTTTAATCCTTCACAGTACCGCTGACTCCTAAGAAAATCAGCTCAACAATAAAGCTCCAAAAGGTGGAATAGAGTTGGTGGAGCTGGTAACTTTTATTCCTTTCAATAACCTCACATCACTGTTTTCCTTATATCTTTTTTTTCAAATTCACTGAAACAGGATAGTGTTCATAATGTCATCAAATTTAGAAGTAGAAGAGATGCTAGCACCCATTTAATTTATCTATATCATTTTACATATACAGAAACTGAACCTTCCCAAGTTAGAGTAATTTGCTAAAGGTTGCACAGGAAGCAAATAATGTTCAGACTCAAGTTTTTTGTTTCCCGCTCCATCTCTACTTTATATAGAATCCTGGTTTCAGGTTCAATATCAACTGTTTTAGTGTATATATTATGAAAATTTAGCCATTACTTTGACTCTTTTCATGGAGCAAAATCCCAGGCCTACTGTTGGAGAGGAGTCCTGTTCCCATTGTTGTTGTTGCTATGGGATACATCCAGAGTTATGTCATTAAAACACAAGTCTTTGAATGCAAGGGATGTTTTTCATTGTCATTATATTTATTTATTTATTATTAATTTATTTAGTTAACTTTTCAACATTCATTTCCACAAAATTTTTGGTTCCAAATTTTCTCCCCATTTG
>CM053771.1:137084192-137102652 GCA_028658325.1 Potorous gilbertii | reverse complement strand
AAAGAGAAGATGGGGACAAGAGAAGGGAGGGATGATAGAAGAGAGGGCAGATTGATGATAGGGGAAATTAGAATGCTCATTGTACTGGGGTGGGTGGAGGGGTCAAATTAGGAGAAAATTTTGGAACCCAAAATTTTGTGAAAATGTAAAAAGTTAAATAAATAAGTTTATATTAAAAAAAAAAAAGGACTTTTAAATGTTTAACGAAAGTAGTTTTCCCATGAGGTGCTGATTAAGTTTTAGTTTTTTAAAAAGGGATGGTAGGTCAGATTAGTTTGGGAACCTCCAATCTATTACAAGGCAGCATTCTCCATCAACTGTCAATAAGTGATTGTTTAAAGAACCAATGAGTGAATTGAACAAGTGATTTTTCCTTCAAATTCCATCCACTACTATACTTACTCAGCTTCCCAGGGCTTTAGATTAACCTGCAAATCACTTTCCTTCTTTTCTCATTATTATTAATCATCTGTACATCTCAGGTTACAACACAGGAAATTTCAAAGTAAATCAGTGATCACAGACAACCAAGAAGAGACATTGGTCAAAAAAGGTTCTTTTCACCTAAATCTTTCCTTGTCTGACTCATGTGTACATACATGTACATGTAGGTGTGTGTGAATGAGAATGTAAATGTATATTATATATTTATGTGTACATGTAAATGTGTATGCAAGTATTTGCTACACCCAACATGATCATTTTTCATGGTAGTATATTGAAATTCTGAAAGGTTAAGTGATTTGTTCATGGTCATACCAGTAGAAAGTATGAAAGTTGGAATATATTAACAATTACAACCTTAACAACGTCTGGTATTTATATGGAACTTCAGTACTGAGGTGATTGATTTGATCTTGTGTCATTTTCCTGTTTATCCCCTTTACAAATAATTGATTTTGTCCTTTAACTACTTTCATTTTGTAATTATTTAGGTTATAGTTCTGTCTCTGAATTTAGTTCAGAAATTTAATCTAATGGATTAAATTTAAAAATCCAGCTCTCCTGATAATCACTGATATATTCTTGCCTCAGCAACTGATTTTGGGGCTGTGCATGAATACAAGAGAGTCAGCCTGATGTATTTATATCACCAGGCTTTTAACCTCCATCTCTCACAAGTGTATTCAGACAATGAAGTTTTCTTAGACTCGGTAGAGTCTAAGCCCCATTACCAAACTTACAAGAAATCATGTTGTTCACTGCACCTCAGCTCTGTAAACAAACATGTTGTCAGAAGTCCCATGATGTCATCTACCCTGTTTTGTTCCCTATAAGGGAATTATCCTTTTTTCTGGATTTTTGGCATAAATGTAGCCAGTTCATTGATCCATTTATTGGAGGCAGCATGGACCCATTAAAAACATTATCTTACTTAAAGACCTTTGTCTTTACTTTACTTACTTACATTACTTTACTTTACTTACTTACATTACTTAAATGACCTTTGTGATAAATTTCAAATTTGATAGTATAGTTCAGTGGTGTGATGGAAATCTTCCAAGCTTCTGGGAGAATTCTTGGGGAGTGGTCACTAGTAAGAAGGGAGAACTTCTGGAGGACAATAGATGGAGATCTGGTTCTCTCTTCTATCTCAAATTCCACAGATCTGCCTCTGACTTAAAGGTAAATATCTTTGTTGGGGAAAAGTGCAGCTGTTTGTCTGTCTATGATTGAAGTGTTGTTTGTATTTACTGAAATAATATATTTTTCTGTATGTTTTATTAAGGGCAACTAGGTGGCACAGTGGATAGAGCACGAATGCAGGAATGAGGAGGACCTGAGTTCAAATCTCACCTGAGACACTTGACACTCACTACCTGTGTGACCTTGGGCAAATCATTTAACCCCAGTTGCCTCATCCTGAGTCATATCCAGTCATCCTGATGAATATCTGTCACTGGATTCAGATGAGACTGGTGACCTGCACAGCACTCTCTCACTCAAAGTCAAATGCAAGTCATGTCATTATTTCTCTGATGGCATGTTCTTCTTTGGCAATGAAGGATGAACACACAATGTTTTATTAAAATTTCAACTTTTTATTAAATTTTCAACTTTATTAATTAGTACTTAATTTTATATTTATATATATGTACATATGCATCCATGTTCATATATGTATGTATACATATATATGTCTGGGTGTGTGCACTTGCACACATGCAAACAGATACACACACACAGAAGTACACATACACACAAGGCTACTTGGGATGAGATGTAACCAGGGCCATGGCCACAGGAATTTTCATCTCCCAAATAGTGTGTGTGGGGGGGGAGGGGGGTGTTTGGTCAGCTATCTGAGATGGGGAAGGTTGTGGCAACCTCTGCTGGTGAAGGATGCAAGATCCAGCTATGCTGTTGAGATATGCCCCTAGGAGAGAGGGAACCAGCATGTGATGGTTAGTTTATAAGTAATGGGGTGGGAACACTGTTAGATGTGAGTGCTTAAAAGAAGGAAGAAATCTTGGTTTCAGTACCAGGCCAGAGGGAATAAGTGAAGGAGAATCTGAGGCCAGAGGCACCATCTTCCATACCCCAGTATAATAGGTGATTACAATAATAACCTGCTACAAATAAAAGAAAAATAAGCAGACTAAGGAGAAAGAACCCAAGCATAGACAGTTATCATGGCAATAGAGAAGACTGGGGTTTGTTTTCAGAGGAGGATACTGAAGCAAGGAAACCTCTCATACCCCAAAAAAGTAACGTCAAATGGTCACCTGCCCAAAAATAATTCATGGAAGCATTTAAAAAAAGACTTTAGATTGATAAAAAATTAGAATAAAAGAACAATCCAAGAAAAAACAAGAAGAAAATGGAAAGAAAATCAAACAAGTGGAAAAGGTAAACCAGAATCTTAAGGCAGAAAACAACTCCTTCAAAATTAGAATTGGGCAAGAGGAACCCAGCAAAGCTATAAGAGACCCAGAAATAAACTTATAAAGAATGAAAAAAGGAGAAGAGAATGTTCAACATCTCACAAGAAAAAGAACTGATCAGGAGAACACATCAGGAAGAAAAAACATAAGAATAAGCAGACTACCTAAAAGCTAGAATCAAGAAATGAATCTTGGTGCACTAATGCACGAAAAAAGAAGGAAAGAGAATTGCCCTGAAGCATTAGAACAAGAGTGTGAAGTTAAAATGGAAAAACTCCACTGATCACCACCTGAAAGATATCCTGCAAGGAAAACTTATAGGAACAACATAGTCAAATTCCTAAAATTCTCAGCTCAAAGAACAAATATTAGGTACAAGAAGAAAAAAAATCAAATATGACAGGGCCACAATTAGAATTACATAGTGTAGCAGTGGCTACACTAAAAGACTGCAAGTCTTGGAAACTAAATATCAAAGAGTAAAAAAACTGGCATTATGGCGGAAAAAATTTATACCCAACAAAGTTCAGCTAGTCCTGAAGGAAAAAAAAGAACACCCAATTAATTGAAAATCTTTCAGGATTTTTTTTGCTAAAAACTTTTAACTTCAGAGAAAATTTGACTTAAAATATCCAAGGGAAATACAACATCCACATCAAAGACTAAGGAAGTCAATGAATGTAGGCCATTTACTTTTTAATATGATGAGATATGAAATGTGTCTAAAGTTTTTACTAGTAACTGGGTAGTTTGAAAGAAAGATCAGGAAAGATCTGATTATGATGTGATTCTACAAACTAAAATCCTTTAAGAAAAGGTAAAAAGAGTAATTATCGTATATAAATCAGGCGTGAGAGGAACAACTGACAAAAGAATTAGATGAGGGAGTAGGGCTGGTAGTTCTGGAACCCTACTCTCATTGAGAATGGGTCAAAGAGGGAATAATAAATATCTAGAAGAATATGTCTCCTAAATTTAGAAAGAAATAAGAGTCTATGGGGAGAGGGAGGTGGAAGAGGGTAAGGGAGGAATTTTTAGAAGGAATCCTCCTCACATCAGGTCTGGTTTAAAGAAAGAACAATATCTATATTTATGTAGATGTAAATATAGATAATGGAACAAATATTCATAATTATTTATTTTATTTATTAAGAGTAAATGTTTATGTTTCTAGTTGTTTAATCACTGACCCTCAGGTTTTCCATGAAAATTACATTTCCATACATTTATTTAAACTAGAAGAACCATCTCTTTCAATAAATATAAGGAGTAGATCAACCCATAGATGAATTCCTCAGTTATTCCACTTATCTGATATAAAAGCCAGAGTTGCAAGAGGAGTGCAAATGTGGGAAGAGAAATCCAGTCTAACCTGCTTTAAGATATGTCTCCAAAGCATCTTTGAGTTGGGATTTAAATTAATTGTATATGTAGGACAGGGTATCTGGTTTGTACGAATCTCTCTCTCTCTCTCTCTCTGTCTCTCTCTCTGTCTCTGTCTCCTTCCTGAGAATCCCAACTTCCACTAACCAGTTGTTCTCATATTGTTCCTTTCAAAAGAATGTTCTTTTTATCATTTTGTTCAAGGCAATTTTGACATCCTTATTTCTCAGGCTATAGATGAGGGGGTTTAGCATGGGCACTATGACTGTATAAAACACTGAGGACACTTTCCCCTGATCCATGGAGCTGACTGAAGATGGCTGTAGGTACATGAATGCAGAAGAGCCAAAGAAGACACCAACTGCTGCAAAATGGGAGCTGCAGGTCCTGAAGGCTTTTGATCTCCCTCCAGTGGATTGAATTTTTAAAATGCTAGCAATGATAAAAACATAAGAGCAAATAATGGCCAGTGTTGGGAAAAGGATATTAAATGTGCTGAAGGCCAGAGCTACCACTTCATTGACATAGGTGCTAGAACAAGAGAGTTCCAAGAGTGGTTGGATATCACAGAAGTAGTGATTAATGGCATTTTCCTTACAGAAGAGCAGTCTAAGCAGGCATCCTGTGTGAGCAGTGGCCCCCACCAGGCCCAATGCATACACCCCACTCACCAACCATGAGCACACTTGATGAGACATCATAAGATTATAAAGAAGGGGATGGCATATAGCAACATAGCGATCATATGCCATCACAGCCAATATCTGACATTCAGAAATTGCAAAAAAGGCAAAAAAATAGAACTGTGTCATGCAGTCAGGATAAGAGATGGTGTTTTTCTTCGATAGAAAGGTCAGTAGCATTTTTGGAGTGATGACAGTTGACTGGCAGAGATCAATGAAGGACAAACTGCAGAGCAAATAGTACATGGGGGTATGAAGATTAGAACTGAGTCTAATTAGTGTGATCATGCCCAGGTTTCCCACTGCTGTGCCCATGTAAATCCCTAGGAAAAGGAAGAATAAGGGCATCTGGAGTCCTGGCTGGTCTGTTAGCCCTATGAGAATGAACTCAGTCACAAGTGAATAATTTCTTTTCTCCATTCTTCTTATTGTAGAGTAGGAGGAGGCAAGGAACAGTAAACATGAAGGAAAAAACAGAAACAACAGCAAAGAGGTGTCTTCATTGTTATGAGTCTTAAAAAGGAGCTCAGAGAGAAGAATAAAATTGTGTACAGTGATCCAATCTTTTTTGTCTCATTCTTTTTTCCTACTGATCATCAGCTTTCACAGTTAAATAATTCAGATATACCAGCCTGTTGGCAAAATTCATGCCAGACCTCCCTTCCAACATATAATAGTAATAATTATTTTTATTTTTATAGTCATTCATAGTTTTGAAGTTCTTTTCTTGACACCTACAGTGTATGTAAAAAGTATTGAAGGAGGTGCTACATGTATTAAAACCTTACAGAATCTTGAGGCTCTAGTTCTCACAGCTAGTAAGCATAAGAGATATAACCTAAAATTAATTCTCACTTGCTTCTAGCTATGGTAGTGGTTATACTGAATTTTAAACAATGCCTTTTTAAAATTTCAAATAATATCTTTCTATGATTGTCAAAGTGGCTATGAGGTTGAGAAAGACAATGATGATATCATCCAAGGCCTAATACTGATACAGTTCAGGAAGAAGTACAATTCTCTTCAATTTAGCAGTTTGCCTGTGACCTTTCCATTCTATATCTTAAATCTTTTAAAACTTTGTCCATAGCCCATGAAATGCTCGAAAATATGATTGGAGCTTGCCAACTTAGGGACTGTGGACTCCGTCTTCTTCTTCATGACAATGATGAAAGATCTCAGAGAAGTACAGTTATTGCTAAGGGCAAACATTTGGAAATCTATGACTTGAAAAGGAAATCTGGTTGCCCTCCATGGTGAGGGTTCTTAGGAACCTAAGACACTTTTTTACTAGAATAGCATGTTTATATGATGACCAACCAGGAAATTGCATAATATATAATGGACCTAAATTTTATCAAAGTATTTCATAAAAATCCTGTCAAAGAAAAACTGAAGGGATATGGATTGGACAGAATTACAATTTGGTAGACTTATAAAAAGTAGTTGTAATTTTTAAATGTTATCTTGAAGGGCAGGCAGTCTGCACTAGAATGCATAAGAAATGCTTGCTTGGTTTTGTTTTGTTAAACAATTTAAGCATAGATGATATGTTTATGAAATCCAAACATTACACTAAACTTGGAGAAGTAACTTATAGTTACAATAAACTCACACTTTTCTCTAAACATGATTCAACAATATGACAGTTTAAAAAATTGGACTGAATCTAATATGATGAAATTTAACAAAGACACAAATCTAAAACTGTGAACAACAATTAGAATGTGTTGCAATAGTTAAAAAATATAGAGATATTTGAAAAGTCAGCTTGTTTGTCAAAGAGCTTGGTTTCTTAGTTGACTACAAACTCAATATAATTAGGAAATATAATGTGGCAGTCAAAAAGAAATCTAATGTAGAGCTGAACTACATGAAGAGAGATTCCAGGAATCCTAAGTGTGAACAGAGCTCCTACTGATGTGATTTAAGCCTTTTATGAGTGTTTTGAAGATTCCTGGAACTTCATTAGCAATATACAGACAGAGGCCCCTGTGGTAGTTCTGTTGATAGTTCTACCATACTCTGCTTTGGTCAAACCACACTGGGGACATTTTATCTCTTCCATTTGCCATATTTTAGGAAGAACATTAACAAGTTGGAGAATATTCACAGAATGGCAATGAGAGTCATGAATGAATATGTGAATGAGTTTATTGTAAGGACAATTTGAACTACTTTTTAAAATTTTACCAGGAGGAGAAGAATCAGAGAATCATGGTAATTGTTTCCAAGTATTTTCAGGGCTTTCATGTTGTGATAACACTTGTTCAATTTGTCTGAACAAAGAATAGAACTAAGAAGACAAACCAGTAGCTTGTCCAAAGAATAGAACCAAGCACAATGTATGAAAGCAGCAAAGAGGCAAATTTAGGTTGGATGTGAGCATAAAAATCTCTAACAATTATACACAACCCAAAGTGACATAGGCTGCCTTGGTTGTAGTAGATTAATCCCTCAGAGCAGGTCTTCAATTGACTACCACTGCAGTATGGATATTGGGGGAAGTTGTAGGGTATGTGTTGCCCTAGATGGAAGCTCCCTTCTAACTCTAAAATATCATAGTTCTATCATTCTGAGCTGGAGCTCCTCACAACTCCAAAATCTCTACTTTTGAAATCACCTGTTCCCAGTCTCCCGCCTCATGCCACTGTTAGTGATGCATGGACTAGAATGTGAAGATGCCTTTTCTTTTGTAAAGTCCTGAGGTTCCATGAATCTCTGTTTAGAAGGAATAATAATTTTGAAGTGATCAAATACTCACCCTCTAGCATTGGATCTCAGAGCCTCTTCATCCAGAGTCCTGACAGATCAATATCTTCTCTGAAGGTTAAGGTGGTCCAAATATAAAGGCTTCTAATGATTTTAGTGTTGATAAGAATTAGGGCACAGAACAATCTCTGAGATGCTTTGGGAACTGATTTGATTTGGATATGATTACTCCTAATTGTAACTTAATCCAGAATATCCTTTTCAGATACTGAGAAAAAAATAGTGTCTGTCATTCTCAACAGAGCTTCTGAAGATGTATATTAAGGTTTTCATGGCTGTTTATAAGACTCCTGGGACCTCATTAGGAATACATAGATAGAGGCTTCCACAGAGACTTTTCTCATAAGGGATCCCTGTTTGTTTGGAAGAAGCCATCAATATTTTCCTCTAAATCTTAATTCTTTCACTTTTATTTTTTGATTATATTTGAATTTACTTCAAACTTAAATACAAAATATGAAAACAAAAAAACTGTGAAATACACAGAAGAACTTGAGAGAATTCAGCATAAAACAATAAATTTCCATTTCAAGAAATGATATACAATGAATACTACACATTATTTTCAAAACTGTCACTCTTTGCTTTCTTGTATGTTTTCTTTTGTCCTATGCTATGAATTTTTCCTTTTTTTCCCCTGGCTTTCTCCCCACCAGAAGGTTATAATTCAGTGTGAATCATTTTATTTATATGTATGCATGTATGTATATGTATATATACATATAATAAGAATGTGTACATATATGCACACACATAAATATACACACATGCATATTTGCACACATTTATACATATATATATATACACGTATTTACGTACCCATACATACAAATATATATATATATATGCATGCCTACACATATATAGATATCCATAAATGTGCACATATGTACACATACATACTCAAAAACATATATGTAAGACTGCTTTATGCTTATTACCACTTGTCATCTATTTCTCTGTAGATACAGAGCATATTCCTTCGTAAGTCCAAGTCTTTTCATATTTTTCTAAATCCACCAGCTATTATTTCTTACACCACAAGAGTATTCCAACCTAATTGCATTCCATCTGGGAGATTCTCTACAATAGTCCCCCCTCTCCCAGTTTTTCCACATTCCCTCTTTTCTTGGCAACATTAGTTTTACCGATAGGTGAAATTTTAATTTAAAATTATCGTAATTGTTCATTTTGTACTTCATCACTGCTCTCACCTTAAAATGTGGATTAAGGCTTGATACTACTAAACCTGGTTCCTTCAAATCTTTTCCCCCTGGTTTCTTTGCAGTTCCTGACCTTATGCTCTTCCTTATGAACCTTGATAAATTTTTCTGACTCCTTCAGACAAATTTTAGTCATTTAATTGGTATGGTATTATATAAATAGATTAATTAGGTAAAATTGATATTTTAAAAATTAGTTTAGCTTTACCAACCCATAAACAATAAATATCACTTCAATTATTTAGATCTAAATTTTATATGAAGTGTTTATATTTATATTCATTTAATTCTTGTGTTTGTTTCGGCAGCTATGCTATCATATTTTTATACCGTCAAGCTACTTTATATGGTCTAAAACTGCGGTTGATATGGCTTACACGTAGTTTAGTTTGCCTATTTTTCTCTTTTGATTAAATCTAATTTTAGCTTTAGCTTTATCTGAGGTCATTACTGCCTCTGACTTTTTTACACAATAAATTCTACCCCTGATCTTTCTATATTTGTGTGTATCTCATTTTTATAGCATTTACTGAAAGCAATATATTGTTGAATTCAAATTTTTAATTTCTTGTCAGTTTTTATTTTGAGTAACTTCATCCCATTCACATTCTAAACTCTAGTTATTTGTATATTTTCCTTACTTTCCTTCTAAACTAATTTTTATCACTCCTTACGATTATACTTTAATTCTCTCTGCTATCTTGCCCTCTTATTCCTTAACCTATCCCTTCCAAGAATCCTTCCCTTATTCTCTACCTCCACTCCATTCTCTTACCCTCTTATTTCTTTCCAAATTTAAAAAGACTTTTATTTCCTTCTACAAATATGTGTGTACTTGTTCCCTGTTTTCAATTTTTTCCTTAATTTCTCTTATTTGATTTTTGAAGTCTGTTTTGAGTTCTTTTCTGAATTCTTTTTGAGAAGGTTACCATTTGACATTACTCTTTGGGAGTAGGAGAGATTTTTTTGTTTGTTTGTTTCAGTATCCTTCTCTGAAGAGAAACGCTATTTTTGCTATTCTTATAGTAATTGCCCATGGTTTCTCTTTTCCATGTTCATTAAAAAAACAGCTTATTATTGTAATCACTGTTTAATATTGTGGTGTGGGGGAAGGCAACTCTATCTCCATTACCCTCATACTACTGTTTTTTTGAGTTTTGTCTTAAGCCCATAATCTGCACTGCTTTCCCCTTCAATCCACAGGTAAGGTCTCTTAGAACACTATGCTAGAAATTCTCTTGTTCTTCAAGAAAACTCCAGTGACTATGACCTTCAGTTGTCCCCTCTGACCTGAAACCTAGACCAAGAACTCCTCTTTCCTGTAAGGCCCTCAGTCCACAAGGGGCATCCCTGCCCCTTGCTTCTATACTCACTGGTTGTGTGTTCATTTCTTCTTGTTCAGGACTACATCTTGGAAGCATATTTGGGCCTGTCTTTCCTTATTAGCAGAGGCTTCCTCACACTTTCCTTTTTTAGACACCTGACTCTCCACACTGTTCAGGAGGTGGAAATTCCTGTTGCAGAAGTTGAAGCTACCTCTTAACAGAGCTGCAGTTTAGAAAGTTGATAAACTAGGAGGACTGAAAGTTCATGACAGGGAGAAAAAGGTGTATAAAGAGTGTGAAAAATCAGATACTGAACTTACTGGAAAAGAGATATATTGAACTAGAGTTCAACATTTGACAACAATGAGAAGATAGTGACTGAGTGAAAGTAATAGATTAAACATGTTAATGTGGCAAGGCCAAGTTAAGAATATACCAAGTTCTCTTCTTGATCCTGTATATGAGATAGCACTCCTAGCCTTGATAAGGGTGTCCAGAGATATTGTTTCTGCAGATGAGTGCTAGGTTTAAGTAAATACCAGAAAATGGATGAAATTACGAAAAGCAAATTTAGCATAAAAGGGATAATAGAGAAGAATTCCAGGAATATAGTGAAAAGGGGTGAATTGTGATAGCTTATATCTTGGTAAAAAGTGTCCAGCAGCATTTCCTTAGCTATCCTGTAAACGCATTTAATAATTTCTACTGCCTAATCATGAGTATTCTTTCTAAGCAGTATGTTGGGAGAACTTTGTTCCAGGAGATATGCTGCCATAGAGAGCTGCAGTTCTCAATGTCACCTGGTATATCTTGGTGTAAGCATCAACTTTTCTTTTCTAAGCAAGGGAGTAAGTAGGCTGAGTGGCAAATTTTGCAACTCAAAAAGGTGTGCTTCCTGCACATTATGACCTGAAACAAAACTCTGATATCCTTGTACTAGGATACATCAAAGTTTTCTTGTCTATCCTTGACTAGGTAGAAAATTTATAAACAAAAGATCAGAGAAAATGTCGTACAATACTCTCTAGTAGAGAAAAAAGTTGCAAATTATTAAAGTATTATTAGACTTATAGCACCAAAATCACAATAATTTCCATTTTTATGATAAGAATCAACATTGATACCTGCAATTATATTCCTCATACTTGGAGCTGTTGAAAAGAAGACCCAAGGGCCAATTGTTGTGGGAACTATAGAAGGAATATTTCACTCAATGATTTGTTCAGGTATTCTGTTTATCCAGCTACTTCTCTCAGAGCTCTGTAGAGTCTGTTGAAAACACACTTTATGAGTTAATATTCCTTGAGGTTTCATCAGCTGACTTGTCCATTTATTCTCACAGGTCTATTTCTTGCTACATTGCTGTCCTGTTTTCCCTAAACTAGTAAACTGAGAAATAGTGGATCCAGGAGGAGAAGACTCCATTGACACATAGGGAACACCACTGTGTTAGGAATACATGTTACAGGAACCAAAATGGTGGAATGAGAGCAACTACTCACCTCAGCCCTTAGACAAACTCCTTCAGATACCTCTAAAAAAGAGAATCTGACCAAATTTTGGAGGTGCAGAATCCAATAGGAGACAGACTGTGGCAGATTCACAGACCAGGATAGACTGGAAGGTGGATGGGAATGATCTTTTTTATGAGGGCTGAGAAGCATACAGCATACAACATGCATGCAGCAGGGCTAAGCAAGAAAGCCTTGGGGTGGTCTGAGACAATGGCAGCACCATGAAGTATCAGTCCAGTGGAGCTGAGAGAGTGAGAGCCATTGAGCCCCAAGCATTAGCAGCAGCTGTTCCTGGGATTATAAGCCCAGCAGATAAAATGTCTGTAAGTCACCTACTTGAACTTTCAGCAGCCAAAATGGTGGAGTGATTGGGAAATGCTCTCCCCTCCTCCCCTTGTGGACCTTGAAGGAACCATAAAATATTTCCCCGGAAAATTCCTGGGACAGTGGGATCAGCAGAAGGGGCAGACAGTCTCATAATACATGAGGCTAGGAAAATCACTAAGGAGTATTTCTCTTACTGAAGTGGAGGACCAAAGCTGTCCCAAAGAGCCCCACCTCAGCCAACAGGAGGAGATCTGGAATTACAGGGGGGTGGAGCCTCATAAAAACCAACACTAGGAGCCCAGTTGTGCCTCACTGCTTCAGAGGAAATGGGAAGACAATAGGGCAGCCAGGATCACCAATCCCTGAGCTTGCCTTTACTCTGGCTCAACTGAGGAGACCTTCCCTGACCAGACACACACTCAAAAAGGCAGCTCTAGGGCTAATCCAGGGAAACACAAAACAAAACAAAAATGTCACCTGGCCTCTGCTTTTTCACATCAGTCAACTCAGCATCAGATTCTTTAGCTTTGAGTTGAAAGAAAAAGAGGCCATAGTACACAAAGTGTCATCATCATGAACAAGAAGAAACAAAGCAAGAAGGGAAAGATGATGGAATCTTTCTATGGAGACAAGGACCAAAACCCTAATATCAAAGAAGTCAGTATTGAGACTGTACTCCCATCTGAAACTTCAGAAGGGACTATGAGATGCTCACACTCACAAAGAGCACCCTTGAAAGAGCTGAACAAGGAAATAGAAGAAAAACTGGCCAACGATTTTAAAAGTATAAAAATAAAATTCACTGAAGAGGACAAATCTCTAAAGAGGAAAAGTGAACAAATGTAAAATGTAAAAACTAATGGGAGAAAATAATTCCTTAAAAGGAATAATTGGACAGATGGAAAAGGAGATGAAAATGTTAACTGAAGAAAACAATTTGATAAAAATTAAAATTGAGCAGGTACAAACTAATGACTCTACAAGACATCAGGAGTCAGTCCAACAAAATCTAAAGAATGAAAAGATAGAAGAAAATGTAAAATATCTAACCGGAAAAAAAAACTGACATGGAAAACTTATCTAGGAGAGAAAAAACTATTGGCCTACCAAAATCTTATGATGAAAAGAAAGAGTCTGGACAATATCTTCCAAGAAATCATCAAGGAAAATTGCCAAAAAGTGCTAGATTCAGTGGGGAAATTAGTCATCGAAGGATTCCACAATTCACCTACTGAAAGTGAATGCAAACTAAAAATACCCAGGAATGTCATTGCCAAATTCCAGAGCTATCAAGTGAAGGAGAAAATACTACAAGCAGCCATAAAGATACCATTCAAATATCGTGGAGCTACAGTCAGAATCACACAGGACCTTGCAGCTTCTACATTAAAAGATCGAAGGAATTGGAATATGATATTCCATGAGGCAAAAAAACTGGGACTACAATCAAGGATCAATTACCCATAAACTTCAGCATAACATTTCAGGCAAGGAGATGGATATTCAATGAAATAAGGGATTTCCAGACCTTCCTGATAAAAAGGCCAGAACTCAATAGAAAATTCAGTCTCTAAACTCAGGTCTCAAGAGAGGCATAAAAAGGTAAACAAGGGAAAAGAAAAACTTGTTACCCAATTTGGGTAAACTGTTTACCTCCCTATAATGGAAAATGATATCTGATAATCTTGAGAATTGTTTATCTATTATGAGACATAAAAGGGATGTACATCTATAGAGGGAACAGGTATAAAGTAAATAATGTGATGATAAAAATGTCATTTAAGCACACAAAAGGATTATAACAGGAAATGTGAAAAGGAGGAAGCAGAAAATGGTAAATTATAATCACAAGAAGAAGTACAAAATTATATTACAGTAGAGGGAAAGAAGGGAGGGAGATGAGCATTGCTTGAGAGATACTCTCATCTGATTTGTTTCAAAAAGGGAACAACAAGCTTAATTAAGTGTATAAATCTAACTAACTCGATACAGAGTGGGAGGGGAAGAGGGAAAAAGAGAAGGGAAAACTAAAATGGAGAGAAGAGTAGTAAGGGTAAAGGGGAGTAAAAGGGAGGGGGGCTGAAGGAAGGAAGGCAAGACTGAGGGAGGTCGTCTTCAAAAATTAAAACTCTATTGTGGAGGGGAAGGGAGAATGAAGAACTAAAAGCACAAACAGTGGGAAGGAAGATGGAGGGAAAGACCCACATAGTAATCATAACTTTGAATGTGACTGAGAAGAACTCTTCCATAAAATGGAGATGGATAGCAAAATGAATTAAAAGCCATAATCCAACAATATGTTGTTTACAAGAAGCACATTTGAAACAGGGGGATACACACAGGGTAAAGGTAAAAAAGCTGGAGCAGAATATAATGTGCTTTAGCTGATGTAAGAAAAGCAGGGGTAGTAATCCTAATCTCAGAGAAAGCAAAAGCAGAAATAGATCTAAACAAAAGAGATAAGGAAGAAAACTATATCCTGCTAAAAAGCACCATAGACAATGAAGCAATATAATTACTAAACATATATGCTCCAAGTGGGATAGCATCCAAATACTTAGAGCAGAAATTGAGAGAGTTACAGGAAGAAATAAACAAAAAAACCATACTAGTAGAGGTTCTCAACCTCCCCCTCTCAGAATTTAATAAATCTAACCTTAAGATAAATAAGAAAGAAGTTTAGGAGGTGAATAAAACTCTGGATGGGGTAGATATGATAGATCTCTGGAGAAAATAAAATGGGGATAGAAAGGAATATTTCTCAGCAGTACATGGCACATATACAAAAACTGATCATGTTCTGAGGCATAAAAATATCACAATGCAGTGCAGAAAGGCAGAGATAGTCAATGTGTCCTTCTCGGATCATAATGCAATAAAAATTGCATGTAATAAATGGCCATGGAAAGACAGATCGAAAATTAATTGGAAACTAAACAATCTAATCCTAAAGAAGGAGTGGGTTCAACAGCAAATCACAGAAGGAATTCACAAATTCATTCAAGAGAATGACGATAATGGGACAGCCCACCAAATCTTATGGGATACTGGAAAAGCATTTCTTAGGGGGAGTTTTATATCTTTGAATGCCTGCATGAATAACATAGAGAAAGACATCAATCAATTGGGAATACAGCTGAAAAAGCTAGAAAAAGAATTGAAAACCCCCAAGTAAACACCAAATTAGAAATACTGAAAATCAAAAGAGAGAACAATAAAATTGAAATTAAGAAAACTATTGAACTAATAAATAAATCTAAGAGTTGGTTTATGAAAAAAACAGCAAAATTGAAAAATCTTTTGTCAATTTGATTAAAAAAAGAAAGAAGAAAACCACATTACCAATATCTAAACTGAAAGGGGTGAACTCACCTCCAGTAAAGGGGAAATTAAAATAATAATAAGGAATTACTTTGCTTAACTCTATACCCATAAATTCAACAACCTAAATGTGATATATCATTACTTATAAAAAATATACAAATTGCCTAGATTAACAGAAGAGGTAGTTGAATATTACCCCATCTCAGAAAAAAAAATTGAACAAGTCATCAATGAACTCCCTAAGAAAAAATCTCCAGAGCTGGATGGATTTACCAGTGAATTCTATCAAACATTTAAAGAACAATTAATTCCAATACTATATAGACTATATGGGAAAATTGGAGAAGAAGGAGTACTCCCAAATTCTTTTTATGATACAAATATGGTTTTGATACCTAAACCAGGAAGAGATAAAACAGAGAAAGAAAATTATAGGCCAATTTCTCTAATGAACATAGAGGCAAATATTTTAAATAAGATTTTAGCAAAAAAGAATACAGCAAGTTATCATGAGAATAATACATTATGATCAGGTAGAATTTATACCAGGAATGCAGGGCTGGTCCAATATTAGGAAAACTATTAGCATTATTGATCATATCAACAGCAAACCTGAGAGAAACCACATGATTATCTCAATAGATGCAGAAAAAGCTTTTGACAAAACACAACATCCATTCCTATTAGAACACTACAGAGGATAGGAATAAATGGAACTTTTCATAAAATAATAAGCAGTATCTACCTAAAATCTTCAACAAGCATTATATGCAATGGAGGCAAGCTAGATCCATTTTCAATAAGATCAAGGGTGAAACAAGGATGTCCATTATCACCACTATTATTCAATATGGCACTAGAAATGTTAGCTGTAGCAATTAGAGAAGATAAAGAAACTGAAGGAATTAGAATAGGCAAAGAATAAATTAAGCTATCACTCTTTGCAGATGATATAATGATGTACTTAGAAAATCCCAGAGATTCAAGTAAGAAACTACTTGAAATATTTAAAAACTTTGCCAAAGTTGCAGGTTAAAAAATAAACCCACACAAATATTCTGCATTTCTATATATTGCTAACAAAGTCCTATAGCAAAAGATAGAGAAATCCCATTTAAAGCTAAGATAGACACTATAAAATATTTGGGAATCTACCTGCCAAAACAAATCCAAAGACTATCTGAAAAAAATTACCAAATACTTTTCACACAAATAAAGTCAGATCTAAGTAAGTGGAAAAACACCATTTGTGTGTGGGTAAGTCAAACCAACAAAATAAAAATGTCAATTCTATCTAAATTAAATTACTTATTTAGGACCATACCAATCAAAATATCAGAAAATTATTTTTTAAGAGCTGGAAAAAATAATATCAAAATTCAATTGGAAGAAAAAAGGTCCAGAATATGAAGGGAACTAATGAAAAGAAATCCTAGAGAAGGTAGCCTCGCTCTACCAGATCTCAAATTGTATTATAAAGCAGTAGTTTTCAAAACCACTTGGCACTGGCTAAGAAATAGAAGAGTAGAGGGGTAGAGCCAAGATGGTAGAATAGAAAGACTCACATATGTTAGCTCCTAACTCACAGCCCATGAATTTCCTCTAAAAAGAACTCCCAACAAATTCTGGAACAGTGGCAGCTGCACAGCAACACAGTGAAGGAGATTTCCATTCCAGAGAGCCCTGAAAAACTGATCCCAAAGGTCCATCGCACACAGGACAGGAGAGGAGCCCTGCCCTGCCCTGGTCACGTGGCACTGAGGGGAGCAAGCAGATCCGAGCAGGCTTCAGGGATGGAATCTCCAGCAGCCACGAAGGTCCCTCCACACACAGACTCACACGTCAGTGAGAGAGATGGGCTGAGGGGTCGGGGCAGGGTGTCTCTGGGACACAGGCCCCCTCAGAAGGCAGCAGCAGAGACAGCAGCAGAGGCAGCAGGCGCCCAGAGCAGGCAGGAGCTCCACAGCAGCTCCATTCCAAAAGGTGTCTGCATAAACACCCTGAGGGAACTGACCCGGGGAGGCAGCCCTGTCCCCACCTGAGCACCAGAAATTAAGCTCCCATTGAATAGCAGCCAGTACTGCTGCCAAAAGCCCTGAGGCTGGGGAGCAGCATTTGAATCTCAGACCCCAAGAACTAGCTGGGCAGATCTAGGCTGGGGTGGAGAGGAATCTCAGAAGTCAAGTAACTGGCTAGGAAAATGCCCAGAAAAGGGAAAAAAATAAGACCATAAAAGGTTACTTTCTTGGGGACCAGATGATTCCCACCTTCTTCTCTGACAAAGAAGAAAACTGTTTACCATCAGGTAAAGACATAGGAGTCAAGGCCTCTGTATCCCAAATATCTGAAATAGATATCCAATGGGCTCAGGCCATGGAAGAGCTCAAAAAGGATTTTGAAAATCAAGTTAGACAGGTGGAGGAAAAACTGGGAAGAGAAATGAGGGAGATGCAAGAAAAGCATGAAAAACGGGTCAATACCTTGATAAAGGAGACCAAAAAAAATGCTGAAGAAAATAACACCTTGAAAAATAGGCTAACTCAATTGGCAAAGGAGGTTCAAAAAGCCAATGAGGAGAAGAATGCTTTCAAAAACAGAATGAGTCAAGTGGAAAAAGAGCTGCCAAAGCTCACTGAAGAAAATAGTTCTCTCAAAATTAGAATGGAACAAATGGAGGCAAATGACTTTCTGAGAAACCAAGAAATCACAAAACAAAGCCAAAAGAATGGAAAAATGGAAGAGAATGTGAAATATCTCATTGGAAAAATAATTGACCTGGAAAATAGATCCAGGAGAGACAATTTAAAAATTATGGGACTAACTGAAAGCCATGATCAAAAAAAGAGCCTAGACATCATCTTTCATGAAATCATCAAGGAAAACTGCCCTGATATTCTAGAATCAGAGGGCAAAAATAAGTATTCAAGGAATCCACCAATCACTGCCTGAAAGAGATCCAAAAAGAGAAACTCCTAGGAACATTGTGGCCAAATTCCAGAGTTCCCAGGTCAAGGAGAAAATATT
>CM053771.1:137051378-137083692 GCA_028658325.1 Potorous gilbertii | reverse complement strand
GGAAATATAGTTAGTCTTACACAACACGAGTATTATGGAAGTTGCTTGCAAAACTACACAGATGTGGCCTATATTGAATTGCCTGCCTTCCCAAAAAGAATGGGTGGGGAGGGAGGGATGGAGAGAAGTTGGAACTCAACGTTTTAGGAACAACTGTTGAGTATTGTTCTTGCTACTGGGAAATAAATACAGGTAATGGGGAATAGAAAGTTATCTGGCCCTACAGGACAAAAGAGAAGATGGGGTAAAGGAAGGGAGGGATAAAAGAAGAGAGGGCAGATTGGTGATATGGGTAATTAAAATGGTCAGTGTATTGGGGAGGAAGAAGGGGACAAATGGGGAGAAAATTTTGGAACCCAAAAATCTTGTGAAAATGAATGTAAAAAGTTAAATAAATAAATTTATAAAAGTAAAAAAAGAAAAAGAAATAGACGAGTAGACAAGTGGAATATGCTAGGTTCTCAAGACACAATAGGCAATGAATATAGCAATCTACTGTTTGATAAACCCAAGGACCCCAACTTCTGGGATAAGAACTCATTCTTCCACAACAATTGCTGGGAAAACTGGACAACAATGTGACAGAAACTAGGCGTAGACCAATGCCTGACACCATGCCCAAGAATAAAGTCCAAATGGGTACATGATCTAGGTATAAAGATTGATACTATAAACAAATTCATGGAGCAAGGAATAGTGTATTTATCAGTTTTATGCAGAAGGGAAGAATATTTGACTAAAGAAGAGATAGAAAGCATTATGAAGTGCAAAATGGTTAATTTTGATTACATTAAATTGAAAAGTTTTTGCACAACCAAACCCAATGCAAGGAAGGTTAGGAAGAAAGTACAAAACTGGGAAGGAATTTTTGCAACTGGTGTCTGTTATATAAGCCTCTCTTGTAAAATATATAGAAAAGTGAATTGTACAAGAATATGTCATTCCCCAGTTGATAAATGGTAAAAGGATATGAACAGGCAGTCTTCAGAGGAAGAAATTAAAGATACTTATAGTCAAATGAGAAAATGCTCTAAATCACTATTGATTAGAGAGATGCAAATCAAAACAACTCTGAGATGCCACATTACATCTGTCAGATTGTCTAACATGACAAAACAGGAAGATGATAAATGTTGGAGAAGATATGAAGAGCTGCAACACTAATTCATTTTTGGTTGAGCTGTGAGCTGATCCAACTATTCTGGAGAGCAATTTGGAACTATGCCTAAAGGGCTACTCAGCAATGCCACTTCTAGGACTGTATCCCCAAGAGATCATAAAAATGGGAAAGCATCCCACATGTACAAAAATATTTATGGCAGTCCTCTTTGTGGTGGCCAAAAACTGGAAATCAAGGGGATGCCCATCAATTGGGGACTGGCTGAATGGTTGTAATGGAATACCATTGCGCTATAAGAAATGATGAGCAGGAAGACTTCAGAGAAACCTGGAATGACTTATATGATCTGATGCTGAGTGAAAGGAGCAAATCTACGAGAATTTTGTACACATCAGCAACCACAATGTGCCAAAATTTTTTCTGGTAGACTTAGAAATTATTTGCAATTCAAGGACTTAAAAAATTCCCAACGATTTTTTTAAGGCAAAATGCCTTCCACATCCAGGGAAAGAACTATGGAATTCAATAGCAGATTGTAGCAGATCATTTTCTTTTGTATCATGTTTCGGTTTGTTATATGATTTCTTCAATTCATTTTAATTCTTCTATACAATATGACTATAGTGAAAATATATTTAATAGGTATGTATTTGTAGAACCTGTATAAAATTGTATGCCATCTCAGGGAAGGAGTGGGGAACTAGGAGTGATTGAGGGAGAAACAGGGAAAAAAATCTAAGTTATATGGTAATGATTGTAGAATACTGAAAATAAATAAAAGAAAAAAAAGGAATATATGTTACTCAGAAATAAATCTGGTGAGACATTTGCAGGAAGAACATAAATGGTTGATTCACATCACTTCAGCTTCAGAATAATTGATGTCTTTGGTTGATTTCATCAATGAAATTACTTTCTCCATTAATTTGGATTTTGCTGCTACAAATTTTTTGCTCCTACACTCTCTGCTGGACATTTCTATTGACATTCTATTTGTAGCTCTTTTCTTGTAGTGGCCTTGTAACAGCTTTCTTCTAAATATCACTGTTGCTGCTCTCTGCTACCATCTGATGGACTAGAGCAGCAAAACAGCCTCTCCCTTATAGGAAGACAGTTCAGTTCTCATAGCCATAGTTCTAGGGTTATTTACAGATACCTACAGCCAGGCAGTCAGCAAAAGTCAGCAAGCCTCAGGCCCCAATTCTCCATTACTTAAATTTCCTTTCTCCTAATTATTTTTGGGATCATTTCATCTAACCGCTTGTCTAATGTATTATTCATTTTAGCTTTTATGATGTCCCTGTGTGAGTAGCTAGGGCCCCATTTAAATGATCCTAGGAACTCTTCTAAAGAAAACTGAAAATAAACTACTTCAAAGAAGAGAGAGTGAAGAATTGGCTTTTAAACCTTTATAATGCTTCTGACTCCTAAGAAAATCAGCTCAAGAGTAAATCTCAAATAGGTGAAATAAAGCTGGTGGAATTGGTAACTTTTTTTCCTTTCAATAACCCTGATTTATTCTCTTCTTTGTACCTTTTTTTTTTCAAATTCATAAATAGGATGTCATCATGAAATAGATGAAATAATGCCATGAAATTCAAAAGTAGAAGAGATGTTAGAGAATATTTAGTTCAACCAAGTTATTTTACACATACAGAAACTGAAACCTCCGAATTAGAGTGATTTACTAAAGTTTACACAGGAAATAAATAATGTTCACACTCATGCATTTTGTTTTCTGCTCTATCTATACTTCACATAACATCCTGGTTTCAACTTGAATATCAACTATTTTTAGCGTATGTATTTTGACTGTTACTTTGACTCTTTTCATGGAACAAAATCCTACAGCTATAGCTGAAAAGGAATCCTATTCCCATGGCCATTGTTACCATGGAATACAACCAGAGTTGTGTCTTTAAAACACAAGTCTTTGAATGCAAGGGCTGTTTTTCATTTCTCATTGTATTATCAGTGGTTAGTACAGTATCTTACATTCTAGGAGTAAGAAAATAAATGTTTAATAGATTTGATTGAAGTCAACACAGAAACCAGGTCTTTTTACTCTTCCCCTCTCTCTCATCTCTCTATCTCTTTGTGTCTCTGTCTCTGTCTCTCTGTCTCTGTGTGTCTCTGTCTCTGTCTCTCTCTGTCTCTGTCTCTCAGTCTCTGTCTCTTTCTGTCTTTCTCTCTCTCTCTCTCAATCTCTGTCATTTCCCCTCCATGTACTAGTATAAGGACTGAGAAGAAATATCCATGCTTGTATGATCTGAGGGCAATGAGTACATAAGTAGTATCTATCTCTTTACATGGCATATGCAGTATTCATAAAAAATGATGGATTGCCTACTAGGTACTATGGAGAAAATAAAGAGGGAGAAGGAGATGGAATTCCTTCCCTTGGGCATTTCTTTCCACATAGGTTGGTTCTATTAGGCTATACTTGAGTGAATTTTTTAAAAAAATATTATGGTCACAGTGAGTAATTTGTGTACAAAACACTTTTGAACCTTCTAGGAAAAGTTGAAATAATATAACATTTGAACATTTTTTCTTGGGACTTAAATACAAAGGTGCATGATCTCTCGTGAAGCAGAAGTAGAGTTGCATCTAATGAAACTAAGCGTCTAGAACCATAATATGGTTTTTCCAATGTCATGAGGGCATTTCAATGTGGATCGATGTGTCCAGCAGGAGACAGTGTTGACAGAAATCTTAGAACCTTAGGGTTAGGTTTGACTCTAGGGGTCAGCTATTCTAACTTCTGTACTCAGGCAGAAAAATGATCTACAGAATTCCAATCAGGTATTTATTTGACCTATGCCTTAATGCTTCAATTGATGATGCCCACACAACCTCAAAAGGCATCTCTAACACTTATAGGAGTGTGGAAATTTGTTGGGAGAAGGGAAAATTGCATAAAATGTAATTCTTTTCCAAGTCTATCTACTGGAAAATTGCCAGAGAAAACCACACTGTAGTGATGGAGTTTATTTCTTTTCTTTTTCCTCCCAATTTTTAAAACATTTTTATTGAAAGTTTTGATTTCTCCTCTCCCCCCTTCTTGAGATGGGAAGCAATCAAACATAAGTTATATATGTGCAATTACGTAAAACATTTCCATATTAGTCATTTTGTACAAGATGATTCAAGTAAGAGAAAAAATAAAATAAAATGAAAAATAGCATGCTTCATTCTGTATTTAATCAATACCACTGTCTTCTCTGGATGTGAATAGGATGCTTCATCATTAGTCCCTTGGATTGCCTTGTATCATTACACTGCTGAGAACAGCTGTCATTCACAATTCCTCATCGATCAATATTGTTGTTACTGTGTATAATGTTCTCCTGGTTCTGTTCACTTCTGTATACATCAGTTCACGTTAGTCCAGGTTTCTTTTTAAATCATCCTGCTTATAGTTTCTTTTTGTGCTATAATATTGCAATACAATCGTATACCATGGCTTGTTTAGACACTCTCCAACTGAAGGGTATCCCTTCCATTTCCAATATTGAGCCACAAAAAGAGCTGATATAAATAATTTTGTACAAATAGGTCTTTAACTGATTTTTGGATATCTTTGGGATATAGACTAAGCATGTACATAGATTTTTAAACTAGAAAAGCTCTCTTTTTAAATATCAGAAGTAGTTTAATCAATGATTAACTTTCATAGGTACTGTATTAATTTGATACGCAAGATAGAGAGGTAGGACAAAAGTAGAAACTGAGACTCAGCCTATACCGGTTGGAGAAATGTTTCCAAAACAGCTCTGAGTTGGGCTTCGTAGTCTTTACAGCTGTGGGGGTATAGTATCTTATTGGTACAAAACAAGTTACTCTCTTTGTCTCCCTCTACCTCTGTCTCTGTCTGTCTCTCCCTCTCTCTGTTTCTCTCCTTCTCTCTTCTTTCTTGCATACACTATAACCATCAACATATTGTTATAATATTTCTCCATTCACTGGAATGTTCTTTCAATAAATTTATTCAAGGCAATTTTGACATCCTTGTTTCTCAGACTATAGATGAGGGGGTTTACCATGGGCACAATGATAGTGTAAAAGACAGAGGACACTTTTTCCTGATCCATGGAGCTGACTGAAGATGGTTGCAGGTACACGAATGAACCAGAGCCAAAGAAGACACCAACTGCTACAATATAGGAGCTGCAGGTCCTGAAGGCTTTTGATCTGCCTTCAGTGGATTTAATTTTTAAAATGCTAGCAATGATAAAAACATAAGAGCAAATAATGATGAGGGTTGGAAAAAGCACATTAAATGAACTGAATGCCAGATTCAAGACTTCATTGACATAGGTACTAGAACAAGAGAGCTTCAAGAGTGGAAGGATATCACAAAAGTAATGACTGATAGCATTTCCCTTACAGAAGATCACTCTGAGCAAGCAGCCTGTGTGAATTGTGGCCCCCACCACACCCAATGCATACACTCCACTCACCAACCATAAGCACATCTGATAGGTCATGGTAAGACTATAAAGAAGGGGATGACATATAGCAACATAGCGGTCATATGCCATCACAGCCAACATTTGACACTCAGAAATTACAAAAATGATAAAAAAATATAGCTGAGTAATGCATTCAGGGTAGGAGATAGTATTCTTCTCTGAGACAAAGTTCATCAGCATTTTGGGAGTGAGGATAGTTGATTGACAAAGATCAATGAAGGACAAACTACAAAGAAAATAGTACATGGGGGTGTGAAGATGAGAGCTGAATCTAATCAATATGATCATGCCCAGGTTCCCAACTGCAGTGACCACGTAGATGCTAAGGAATAGGAGGAAGAGGGGCAGCTGGAGCTCTGGCTGGTCTGTCAGTCCTATAAGGATAAACTCAGTCACCAGTGAGTAATTTTCTGTAGCCATTTTTTTTCGAGTGCAGAGTAAGAGGAGACAAGAACCTATTTATGTAAAAGGGAAAAAAGTCCTCATTAGTACAAGTCTAGAATGAGAGCTCAGACAGAACCTTAAAATTGTAATATCTATTTTAATTTTTTTATCTTTACTTCCAAAAATACACCTTTAGACCTCATGTACCTAAATTTTGTCAAATTATGTGTTCATCAATTTTTGATGTTAATATCAAAATTCATATATCGTGTTGATCAACATTTTACACAACAACATCAATGGTATGCATATCAAATATAAACATGACAAAGCTTGAAGACATCATAAACTTGCAGTTTAATCAACACATTTTCTAAAAGTAACATGACAGTTTTGGACAATGTCCTGAATCTAATGTGATGAAACTTAATAAAGGTAAGTGTGAAATTATTCACGACAATGACAAATACTAGTTCAAGGCCACAATAATATGGAGGCATGCCTTGTTTAGTAAAGATCTAGCATTCTTAATAGACTGTAAATTCCATATGTCACAGTAATATACTATGGCAGCCAAAAATTAGTACAATCTTTGATTATTTGAAGAGAGGTATAGATTCTGCGAATAAAGGGGCAATAATTGTACTGTATTCTACTTTGTTCAAAACACACATTAGGGCTTTTGTCCAGTTCTATTTGCCTTAATTGAGGATGGACCTTGATGAAGTGGAGAACATCCAGAAAAGGGCAATGAAGGCCATGAATGATCTCAAGTTCATACTATAAAAGGACAATTTGAAAGGCTTGTAAAATTTTAACCTGGAGAGGGGAATAGTCAATGGGATTTGATAATTATTTTCATACGTTTTTAAGGGCTAGATATGAAAAAGAAATTCTCCTCCTTTAGTTTTTGCCTAAGAGCAATGCATGAAAGTTACAAATTGACAAATTTAGTCTTTATGTGAGGATGAAATGTACAAGAATTGTAAGTAGCCCACAGTAAACTGTGCTGTCTGGGCAGGAACGAGCTCCCCCTCAGCACATCTTCAAGCAAACACTGCATGGCCACAACTACTGTAGTGGGTGTTGGGGAGAAGTTATGTGGTATGGTTTAGACTAGATGCAAGGTCCCTTCCAACTATAAAATTCTGCTATTCTATAATTCTGAAGTGTAGTTATTTATACTACCAAAGTCTCCATTTTTTCAGGCACCTCTTTCCAGTCTTCAGTCCTGCACCATTGTCAGAGATAAGGAGAATGGAATGTGGAGAAGCCCTTTCTTTGGCAAAGTCCTGAGGTTCTATAAATTTCTATGCAGGAGGAAGAATGATGTCAAATTAATCAAAGACTCACCCTCCTGCTTTGAACCTCATAGCCTCTTCACTCACTTCCTGGCAGAGAAATGTTTTCTATGAAGGTTGTTTCGGTCCTTTTACAGAGTCTTCTAATCCTGTTAATGTGGATGAGTATTAGGGCATATAATTTAGTCTCTGAAATGCTCTGGTAATAGATTTGATCTGAAGACAATTATTTCTCACTGTGATTTTATCCACAGCATCCTCTTCAGCCATAGGGAAAAAGACAGTGTTTGTCAGTGTCAATGGAGATTCTGATGATGCAATTTAAGAAATTTATACCTGTTTATAAGATTCATGGGACTTCATTAGTAATTCACAGACAGAGGCTTCCACTGGAACTCATCTCACAAGGGAATTTACCTTTTCTGGGAAGAAGCCAATGATATTATTTTCTTGCTCTTAATTCTTTCTTTTTGATTTTCTATACATAGTGATCTTTTCAGGACATGATTCCCAATCATTTACCTAGCAATTCTGGCATCTGGAACTAATTTATCTGAACTGTGGATTGGGAATCTTAGCCAGTATCTAAGTAGTGAATAATATTTTTCTTGATTAAAGTAGCTCAAATTCAAAGTCAAAGAAACTGGGGAAGCTGTGTAACTGGCAGGCCTGAGGATTTAAGGGAGGGATGAGAAGGGGTAGGAAATAAGTATGAATGTCATGCACTGAACTTATCAGACAAGAGATAAACTTATTAGAGAAGAAGACAAAGTGGAGAGCCATACTTATCAGCAACAAAATTTTTATAAAATAGTTGATGAATGAGAGGGATAGCCTGAAAGTTTGGATGTGGCAGTGCCAAGAAAAGAATACATTAAATTTTCCTCATGCTGTATATTAGAAGGTATGTGAGAAGGTACTTAAATCCTTGGAAAGGCTGCCTAAAGACATCATGTCTTCAAGTATGATAGGTTTCAATGAGCACTAGAAAACTGAAGATAAATAGCAAGAAAGATTTAAGTTGAAAAAGAATTTATTAATAATAGAGAAAAGTTCTAGAGTGTACAGTGAAAAGGAAAGAGCTGTTTATAGCTTAGGGATATGTTAGCAGTAGGTGGCAGCACTTCTTTAATTTCTGATTTCCCTTGTGAATTTGTTTACTGATCTTTGGTGCCTAGTGCATCAGTGCCTTGGGAGGATGTTCCTGCAGGTGAGCCCTGGTAAAGATCTATGGTGCTCAAGGTATCTTGGAAGATAGACTCACTTTTTGTTTATGTAAGGGAACAAGTGGGGTGGGTGGTAAGATTATCTATCAAAAAAATCTAATAATAACAACGAAAAGAAAGAAATGTGTGCCTATTGCATGTCCGGACCTGGGAAAAAGCTCTGGTGTCCTTGTGCTAGTAAAGTTCTGGGTATTCTTTTCTGTCCCTAACTAGGTAGAAGAAGATTAGACATATAGAACTAAAGGATAAAGGAGTCTGTCTTATAACATTCTAGTAGACATAATTTTTTTGAAATCATGAAGGCATTGTTATAATTATAACCTTAAAATAACAAAAATTGTCATTTTCATGATGAGAGTCGATACTGGTAGTGACATTGCATTCTTAGGAGGCCAAATGACCAATGGTTTCAGACACTGTTGAGTGGATTTCTGGTGATCTGGTAGGCTATGGTAACCTTACCCAAGTATTGCTCTCAGAGCTCTGTCCAACATTATGAAAAGGTTTTTTTTTTTTTAATGGAATTAAGCATCACCAGTTAATGATAGATGAATATGTTTTGAAGCCTCAGGTTCATTGTTTTTACTACTCTGTTTCTTAATACACTGTTGTCCTGGTGTTCCCCAGCTACCATTGAGAAACAATGGAGCCAGGAGGGAAGGACCTCAGTATAAATTCTGCAAATTCTATTCATCTTGGAAATTTTGATGTTGAGATTATAATTCAAAATTATGTGATAAAATATTGATTCTGTCTTGATAAAATCTATCTCTGATATTATTCTAACTGCTCAAGAAGTGACTATCATTAGGATATATCTCTCTTTTATCCTTTCTTCATTTTTTCCCATCTACTTTCATTCTCTGAATGCAAAAAAAATTGATCCCATGCTTCTCTCTGCAAAATGAGTGACTCCATTGAGAAAGAAGCTATGATGATGCTTTCTCGATCTCATTTTGTACTTGGTCCTCCAGACAGAATTAAGGTAGAGTCTTTCGTAATGTACTGAGAGCTAACACAGATATTTCTTGCCAGCCTAGGAAATGGTAAATTTCTTTCAGAAGTTAAGAGTATTTGAAATTGACTTAGTGTTTTAAGGTTTTAAAGTATTAAGCTCTCTAAATAAATGCTATTCTTATGCCTATTATACACATCAGAAAACTGCCATGGAGAGATTCCATGACTTGTCAACATTTGGGAAGTGCTAAAGGTAAGATTCTAACCTAATTCTCTCTTAACTCCAAGGGCAAGCATGTTTTCTCTGCCATTTTTCATTTAGTCCTTTAGTCCATTTAATTATAAACTCCTTGAGAGTATGAAATGTCTTTCGCCTCTTATTTTATCCTCAACAATTAGCATAGCACATGACACATAGAAGGTACTTAATGAACATTTATTCTTTCATCGATCAATTGATATTGACTCTTATAATTGTTGTGGATGATGGACCTGC
The DNA here is from genome assembly GCA_028658325.1 of Potorous gilbertii. Taxonomy (NCBI): domain Eukaryota; kingdom Metazoa; phylum Chordata; class Mammalia; order Diprotodontia; family Potoroidae; genus Potorous; species Potorous gilbertii. The sequence continues at coordinate 137,073,733 of CM053771.1, read as the reverse complement.
TCTTACTTTATTCTATTGTTCCTCAATGTTTGTGGTTATTTTTCCTATTCCTTATCGGTGAATGGGTAGGTTCACATTTGGAGGCAAGTTAAAGAGTTAAGTTGCATTTTTTCTACATGATCCTATTCTCAGGAATTTCCACCTATATAAAGGAAAGATCTCCAGTTTGTTGGGAGGGACAAAAAAAATAGTCAATGAGGCTATTATAAATAAAGCCTGAGGCTTAAAGTCTTTGACTTTTAAATCCTTTTTTTCCCTGCTGTCCCTTTCATCTAAACTGTTACCTGTTATACTATCCAAAATTCATTTCACCTCTTATCATATCCTCAATTCACAAGTCTGATCCTCCTTTAAGTGATCTATTCTTGTTGTTGTTGAGTTATTTCAGTCATATCCAACTCTCTGTGGTCCCATTAAATGTTTTCTTGGCAAAGGCACTAAAGCGACTTGCCATTTCTTTCTCCAGTTCATTTCATAGATACAAAGGAGAAACCGAGTTGAACAAGTTTAAGTGACTTGCCAGTGTCATATTGAGAGTAAGTGTTTGAAGTCAGATTGGAACTCAGATTTTTCTGACTCCAGGTCTCTTTGTCTATCCAGTGTACTACATAACTGCCCTATATGATCATAGGGACTCAATTTCATAAAATTCAAAGGAAAGAGGGTGAAGAGTTTGCTTTCAGTTCTCTATAGTTCCTTTGATTCCTATGCAAATTAGTTCAAGAGCAAAACTCACAACATTTTGTGATGGGTTGATGGTGACTGCAAACTTTGTCTTAACATCTGGCAATCCAAAATCATTGCGTTTTTATTTTAGAGATCATTTAGATCAAACATCTCATTTTATAGATGGAGAAAGTGAAACCCAGAGTGAGTGTTTTACTTGCACAGGGAGTAGATCATTTTCAAACCCAATATTTCAGTAATTTTTCCACTATATCTGTTCTTCATAAATGATCCTGAAATCGGTACAAATGCCAACTGCTCTAGTTTGTGCACTAGGGAACTCTGGTCAGTACTTTGATTCCTCTTTCATGGAAGAAAAGTGCAAAGCTACTGTTTGAAAGGACTTGTGTGGTTGCTGTTACTATGTGATATAATCAGTTTTGTCTTTAGAATATAATGTATTTTATTCCTGAAGTTGTTTTTAATTTGTCTCTGTGTTTCTAGTGCTAGCACAGAGCCTTACATACAGAAATTACATAAAATGCATTTAGTTTATTGAATTAGTCACAATAACCAGAATTTTTGACTCCTTACTGTCTCACTTATTTCCATTGACTATGACGAGGATCATGTGAAAATAACCTTTTTTATCATTTGGCTGAAGATAATGGATACCTAACTGATATAATTTCCAGTACATACAGTATGCAGTCATTTATTCATCCCACTCTTTGTGGTCAGAACGTATGTAGATCCTTTGTACCTTTCCTGTCATCTATTACAAGGCAGTGCTCTCTGTAAACAGTCAATAAATACTTTTTGGAAGAAATCAAGGAACAAGTTGAACCAACAAGTTTTCCTTTAAACCACCTCCAATGCTGTATTTGCTGAGGAGTGTTTTTTTCTTCGCATGAATTTCAGTTAACCTTCAAGTTAGTTTTGTTCTTTTCCCAGCTACTTTTTCATTTATAACTCTGGGTTTCCAACATATGAAGTTTCAAAGTGAGCCAGTGATCATGGAAAGGTCAAAAATAAAAGACTAATCAAAGGCTAGAAGTGTTTCTTCTGACACATTTCTCACTGTCTCACTCATTTTGATATACATGTGTATACATCTATGTTTGTATACATATATTATATACATATATATTTGCTATGTGAATAAGAATGTGAGCATTTATTATGCATCTGTAAGCAAGGGCATGCCAGAATCTTCACTAAAGGACTCTGAGTCAATTGTTCAGTTTTTCTTGTGAGCATTTAAACCTCAGAAACCGACAAATGCTACAAACCAGGGCATGATATATTATTTTGATTAAGTAAACTTAAGAAAATGTTAAAATTTCAAGTTAAACTTAAATGTATGTCATGTATATAAATATGTGAGCCAGTTTTTAATCACTTGCCTGTACAACCCTGCATGCTTTTAAACCTATATGCAATGAATTTTGTAATATTAGAGCAGCATATCTTCATGCCATAGAAGTGTAATAGACATTAGATGGTAGTCCAACCTTCTCATGTTATAAGTAAATGTATTGAAGCTGAAAAATATTAGGTTATTTGCCCACACTCACACAGGTAGCATAAAAGCTGGGAAGAATTAACAACACCACTACCAACAATGCCTTGTATTTATACAGAACTTTGATATCTTCAAGATATTTTACTTTTTCTTGTCTCATCTTATCTTTATATTAATCATTCAAAATCAATGCAATTTTTTTTGGGTAAAGAGACTGAGTCAGAGCTTGAGCAACTTGACTTGGGTCAAACAGATTGTCAAACAGTTGGTAGTTACAATCACAATTATAATCAACAAGCATTTATTAGCACCTATTTTGTATCAGACACAATGCCAAACAATGGAGATACAAAAATAATAAAGAAGTCCCTTGATCTTACACCCTGTTGGATGTGACAACATCCACGTATACAAAAACTAGAGGGATATGGATTGAACCTGTGATTTTACTGGTATGTGGACATCTGAAGGGAAGAAACTTCCTCTACCAAATATAAGTTGACACCTTCTCTGTAACTGATAACTTTAGAGAATTTCTTGGGGACATGGAAGGTTAATTGATGGCCAGGGTCACAGCATGTAAATCTTAATCTTAAATTAAATCTTAAATCAGGTGTGATTTAAGTCCTGATTTTCCTAGCTTCCAGAAAAGCCTTGGCTTCATGTATACAGTGTGATTTAACCTGCATTATCAGCATTCAGAGTTAACAGTGACCTCTTAGATTTCTTAGACACTTAATTGCTAAATCCAGTGACCTTCTCTCAATCCTCGTTTCTTTTGGTCTCTCTACAGCTTTTGACATTGTTAGGTGTGTTCCTCTCCTTGATACACTCTTCTCTCTGTGTTTTCCAAACAGTGTTCTCTTCTGTTTCTCCTCCTATAAATCAGACTGCTTCTTCACAGTCTGCTCCCTTAAATTATTGCTATGGCCTGCTTGGTGGATTTACTCACCTCAAATTTCTCCCCTTGTTAATTCATCATACATTAAACTAGAAAAGTGATTTTCCAAGACCCCAAGTCTGATCACGTCACCCATTTTCCCACTCCTACTCAACATAGTTGAGTTTTGTTTTCTATTATCTCCAGATTTAAATTTTAAAAAATCCTTTTCTTTGGCATTCAAAACTCTTTATGGCCTAACCCTACACTCTCCATCTTTCTTTTCTAGGTCTTACACCGTGCCCAAGTCACACTCTTTGATACAGTGAAACTGGCATTATTTCTGTTCCTAAAACAAAATGTTGGATGATCTCTCAACTTTGAACATTTTCTTTGGCTGCCCCCATGTCTTGAATACTCTTACTTCTCATGTATGCTTCTTGGCCTCCTTCAAGTTCCAACTCAAATTTCATAATTTACATGAAACCTTTCCTAACTCTTCTTAATTCTAGATGGTGCATCTGATTCCTCCAGGTGCTAATACCTTAATTCTAGTGTCTTCCTTGTTCTGATTATTTTTATTTTTCATATATATATATATATATATAGTTTATACATATTTGTTGACAATTTTACATAAACTAATCTACTTATTCAATGCTATTCCATTCAAATTACCAAAAATTGTTTTTATTAATCTATAAATGATAAAAAAAAAGTCATTTGGAAGAACAGAAGGTCAATAATATCAAAGAAATTAATAAAACAATGTAAAAGAAGGGGATTTGGCAGTACCAGATCTTAAATATTATTAGTCAATAGTTTTCAAACCTATCTGGTACTGGCTAAGAAATAGAAAGTTAGTTCATGTACAATACACAGTAGCAAACTGTTATAATACTCTTATGATTGAGAAATGTAGAAAACGAAGATTTGGAGATAAGAATTCATTATTTGCTAAAAAAAAAAAATTGTTGGGATGGTAAAAAGCAGTCTAGTAGAAATTGGGCTTAGACCAATATTTTACACCATTTACAAAAATAAGGTCAAAGTGGATGTGTGACCGAGATACAAAAGAGATACCAGATTTATGAGCAGAACAGTTTATGAATAAACAAGAGATAGCATTGTGAAATGTAAAATGGATAATTTTGGTTACATTAAATTAAAAGATTTGTAGAAACTTTGTATAAATAAAAATAATGTTGCCAAGATTATAAGGAAAGCAGAAAATTTATATTTTTTATAGTTTATTAAAAAAACTTCTCATATCTTAAATGTATAAAGACCTTTGTTAAATTTGTAAGAATAAGAGTCATTCGCCAATTGATAAATGTTCAAAGGATATGAACAGTTTTTTGATGAAGAAATCAAAACTATATATAGTCATTAAAAACAACTTTTAAATGTCATCTTACACCTATCAGGATCAGCTAAAATAATAGAAGAGAAAAGTGACAAATAATTAAGACAAATGAGGAGAACCAAGAGAATGCTGTACACAGTAACACCAATATTTTTCTAAGAACAACTATCAATGACTTGTCATTTTGAATATTATAAAAAGAAACATCAACTACAAAGGACCTATGAGGAAAGATTTTATCCACATCCAGAGAAAGAATTGACAAATAGAAAAAGGTATAGTATGGTTTTACTTATACACACATTATTGTATGTATGTATATTGTGTGTATATATATATTTTGTGTGTATATATGTGTGTGTAAATGCACACATATGTACTGAATATTTACATCTAATATCAGCCTTCTTGGGGGTGAAGAAAGGGTGAAAAAATAAGAGAAAAAAGTACATACCAGAGAATAAAAAATAAACTTGGAAAGAAGCACAGAAAAGCAAGGTAGCTTTGAAAAAGTTCCATAGTATGTATTGTATAATTTATTTTTAAAAAGTATACAGTTTGAAATGAAAATTCATGACTTTATGTTGAATAGTTTTTTATCTTGTGCTGTGTACATGGAAATGTTCTTCTTTTTAAATTGAAAAATAAAGAAAAAAAACAGACACTGTATACTAGTTTAAACTTCAAGCCATACACAATTTTTTAAGAAAAAAAAAGACCATTTTAAATTTATTACACATCAGGAAGGCTATGAACAAACCTAAGACAACGGACTTCTTGGCACTGAAGCACGGATGCTTGGGGACACTTAATAATGATGTTATGCAGAAAACATTGGAACACTACTGATGAAATACACACATATATAAACACAGACACAAGTATATATATGCACATATATACATTAACATAAAGATAGACAAGTTTATTCGCTGTTCTGTAACATTTAATCATCAGTAACTATTGCTGTATTCCTATAAATGGGTTGCTATATAGAGGATGTGTCATTTGATAATTGGAATATCAGTTAGTGATTCATTGAGATAACAATATTCCTCATAATATCAAAGGGAGTAATTGAGATGACCAAATTGATATTACCACCAGTTTGTACTGTATTGATTCGACACTGTAAATGATTTTTTTCTATACTGGTGTTTATAAGTAAGTCTGAATCTTCCTAATGCCACATTTCTATTTCCTTGAGTTAAACTCTGGAATACAGCTTTCCCTCTGAGTTTAAAGTTATGAACTTGTTACCTACCATACTTTTGCATCCTGGAAAAATTCCAGCAAATCTATTTTTATCTATAAAGGGCTAGAAACTTATCTGGTATATTTCCACAAGATATATTGTCCATCCTGGCCATTCCTTGTAAAGTTAAGGAAGATTTTATCCCCATAACAAATGTCCCTAGGAGCCAGGGAGTATCCTATCTCTGGCCTACAAAAAATGTTCCTAGGATGCAGATACCATCAATATATCCTTTATTACTTCATGATAGAGAGGGTGATTTCTAGCCCCATATGAGTGTTGATCCTTCTTTCCTTGATATAACAATCATGTTGTCCCTGTTCCCAAGATTCTATTTACACTGAAACCAATTGCATTGCTTTCCCCCCCTACTCCATCTCTGTTCTCTGTTCTCTTGTACTTCCCCAATTTATATGGAAGCTAGGAAGCCTTACCTCATGTTCTTGATCATTCTTGGAGGCCATTGACATATTTTAATGGCTACTGATAGCCAAACTAATAATTTGACTTTGTTTTGTCCTTTGTGCTTCTGTTTACCTTAATTGTCAAATGAAACACTTTTAAGTGGACTTCTCCATACCATGGTAGATAAAAGAGGTCGCTGGAAGTCAAGCTATCTGGATTTAAAATCTGGCTTTACTACTGCCTAGCCATGTGACCTTGGGCAAGTAATTTTTCCTTTTGGAGATACAATTTTCTCAGCTACAAAACAAAACAAAAAAAATAGACATCTTTAGTTTGTCTTGTACGCCCAACAATCTCTCCATAATTTTTCTTGTGAATTTGCATTACTGAATCAAACATCTTCCCTCTAAGGGGAAATCTGTCTGCTAGTTTCAGCAATCTCCTCCCTTTTGTGGGGCATTCAGGCAAATTACATTACCATGTTTATTTTCCATACTAACAAAAACAGGAGAAAGTCAAGCAATGGGCAATAATACATAGTCAGTCTACAACTGCTTAATTCTAGACAGAATATTCCCCAAAGCTTCTCTATAGCAAATTTATCTTCATTAACTACAAGTGGTAGCAGCATGTTTGGTGTTTGGAGACAGGTGTCTCATTTAGCATTGTTGTCTTTTTAAGGAAAAAAAAACATGTATTTTTAGAGGAATTTATATTGATATAATTTTTTTACATAGCCTAGGTTTCCCCATCTCCACCTTTCCTCCACTCCCAGAGAGCCAACTTTATAACAAAGAATTTTTTCTAAAGCCTTATTGTGTTGAAGCTTAAAATATGATGTACTAAAAAAAAAACTTAAAAACCTTTAAAAAAAATATGATGTACTGCAATATGGTGCTAACAGAGAAAGTTGGAAGACTAGATATTGTCTCCAGTCCTCAATAACCCTCAAAAGTTCCAAAAGAAAAGTACCATGTGACAAAAGAAGAATTATAGCAGTCTCTGCAGGCCTAAACAAGAAACTTGATAAGGGACCAACCTTATGAATTAGCAGTAGAAAATACTAATTTCCACCCTATTCATCTACCTCCATGCTCTGGTAGAGGGCACAACTGAAATCCCAGATTTGTGTTCTAGTATATGATAAATCATTTCTTGGATGTCATTGCCCTCTCTGCCAGCTTACCCTAGCTTCCCCTCATCCCAACGTTCCTTCTCAACAAGCCAAAGATTTTGACTCTGTCTTCTTAAGTATTTTTTGTAGTAAGGTTAACTACTGTGGATTCAAGCTGCCATGTAGACCATGAATTTTGTCATTTGGTCCCTTTTAACTGCTTTAAATATTGTAATTTCTCTCATGAGCTGTGAATATTTGCTATATAGTTCTATACTTCTTTGGGAATCCTCATAGTTCTTTGTTTTATCAGGTACTTGTTCAGTTCCCTTTTTCTTACAACATTTAATTGAAATGTTGGCAGTTATCCAATTTTTTAGCAACTTTCTTCCCTTCAGTTTGTAGTCACACAAACAGATTGGGTGCCTAGAGGGCTTCTGTTCCCTTGATTCCAATCTGTCATTCTGTGGGTCCGTATTCCTAACATGGTAGTTCATAAGCTTCCATCAGTGTACTTTCTGTCAGCATTCAACCTGTAGACATAGCGCTCTCTATCATTGTTACTATTAAATATAACAGAGGTAGAGCATTGCTGTCCTCCAAGTTAAACCTTGGATAAACTGTCATATAAATCCAAAGGACATAAACTGAAGATCAGTTTTTCTATTGACATGCTTTGTGACTTTGGAGAAATCATTTGTCCTTTTGGGGCTACAGTTTCTTAAACTTAAAAAAATGGGTTGTACTACTAGGTTTGTATCACAATGAGATCATAAAAACAGGGAAAAGATCTCCAAGATATCTATAGCAGCTCTTTTTTGTGGTATCAAAGAATTGGAAGGTGAGGATAGTGGAATTGTTGAAAAAGTTATGGTATATGAATTTAATGTAATATTATTGTTCCGTAAGAAAAGAAAAGCAGACGGATTTCAGAAAATCCTGGAGAAACTTACATAAACTGTAGCTGAGTGAAGTGAGCAGAATCAAGAGAACACTGTACACAGTAACAGCAACTTTGTGCAATGGATGATCAATTGTGATAGACTTAGTTCTTCTCAGCAGTGCAGGGATCCAACAAAATTCTCAGATTCATGATGGAAAAAGCTATCCACATCCAGGGGAAAAAAGTACAGAGTCTGAATTCTTCTGTTTGTCCTTTATTTTCAAAGAAGACCATGACATCAGAGAAATGATTCCATGACTTGCATTTGACTTTGTTTTGAGTGCTGGAGGGCTGTGTAAGTTCACCAGTATAACTTTTTTCACCTGGGCCATCTGGATCCAGTAACCAGATATACATCAGAATGACTAGAGACATTTTAGACTAAGACCTATTCAGGTACTGACTTAGAGGGAGATAACACCCATTCAGTGAATAGGCCTCTTTAAAAAGTAGTCAGGGAATGGCCCCTTTAATGAGCAAAAGAAAAATAAAATAACTAAATCAAACTGGAAGGGAAAGGGAAACAGTTCCTATTGTTAATCACTCTAAGCCAGGAGGGTCCCGAGAACAGTCATTAAGTAATTGTACTATTTTCCATTTTTTCACATAGCTTGTCCCTTTTGTTCTGATTCTTCTTTTACAACATGACTTATGGGGAAATATGTTTAACACGATAGTCTACATATAACCTATACCAGAATGCATGTTGGCTTGGGGAGAGAAGAAAGGAAGGGAAAACAATTTAGAGCTCAAAATTTTACAAAGAATAATGCTGAAAACTATCTTTACATATAATTGGGAAACAATGTCTATTAATAAATAATAAAAAAAATGAAAAAAATGAGTTAGATTTATAAAATTGCAAATTTTCTCACGCATAATTCTCTTTCATTTATATTTTGAAATTTGGGGATTTAATTACTACTTATAATAGTAATTGTCCCAAAGATGAAAATCAAGAAAAATTCATTTCCACACAGATTTTTGAACTAGAAAAGACATATCTTTAAATATCGGAAGCAGGTTAATCTGTAATTGAATTTCATAGGTACTCTACCAATCCCGGATGAAGATACAGAGGTAATAAATAATTCAACAAAAGTAGGAATAGACATCCAGCCTACGATGTGTGAGAAATATCTCCCAAACAACTCTGAGATGGATTCTCAGTAATCACCCCTGTTGGGCAGAGTATCTAGTTGGTGTAAATCAAAGATGTCTCTCTTCTCTCATCTTCTTTCTCTCCTTGCTTTAGCATCCCAGAATCTACTAACGCGATTACTCATTATTCTAGCATTTCTGCTTTCACTAGCATACTCTTTTTTCTACCATTTGCTTCAAGGCAATTTTGACATCCTTATTTCTCAGACTGTAGATGAGGGGGTTTAGCATGAGCACAACAATAGTGTAAAAGACAGAGGAGACTTTCCCCTGATTCATAGAGCTGACTGAAGATGGTTGCAGGTATATAAATGCACCAGAGCCAAAGAAGACACAAACTGCCACAATATGGGAGCTACAGGTCTTGAAGGCTTTTGATCTCCCTCCAGTAGATTGTATTTTTAAAATGCTAGCAATGATCAAAACATAAGAGCAAATGATGATCAGGGTTGGGCAAGGATATTAAATGTACTGGAGGCCAGTTTCACCACTTCATTGACGTAGGTACTAGAACAAGAGAGCTTCAAGAGTGGGAGGAGCTCACAGAAGTAATAATTGATAGCATTTTCCTTACAGAAGATCACTCTAAGCAGGCAGCCTGTGTGAGCTGTGGCTACTACCAGGCCCAATGAATACACCCCACCCACCAACCATGAGCACACCTGAGAGGACATAACAAGATTATAAAGAAGGGGATGACAGATAGCTACATAGTGGTCATATGCCATCACAGCGAGCATTTGACATTCAGAAGTTCCAAAAAAGACAAAAAAATAGAACTGAGTCATGCACTCAGGGTAGGAAATGTTGTTTTGCTCTGAGACAAAGTTCTCTAGCATTTTGGGAATGATGATAGTTGATTGACAGAGATCAATGAAGGACAAACTGCAAAGGAAATAGTACATAGGGGTATGAAGATGAGAACTTAGTGTAGTCAATATGATAACTCCCAGGTTCCCCACCACAGTGATGATATGGATGCCCAGGAACAGGAAGAAGAGGGGCAGTTGGAGCTCTGGCTGGTCTGTCAGCCCTAGGAGGATAAATTGAGTCACTAATGAGAAATTTGCTTTAGCCATTCTTTTAGAGTGTAGAGTAGTAAGAAGAGCCAAGAACCTGTAGAAGGAGGGGAAAAAAAACAAGTCCTCATCATTATAAATCTCGTGTGGACTCAGATAGAACAAGTAAACATATAACGATTTTTAATTATCCTTTTCTGCCTCTAGATAAAAGATAGAGGTACAGATAATAATATTATAATATAAAGTCTATAGATAAAATATACCTAAATTTTGGCAAAGTATTTTGATCAATATTTGAAATCAATGTCAAAATTTGTGGCTCACCTTGATCAATATCTTACCAAAAAAATGTGGTGTCCTTGCTACATTTGGAGATGAAGGTAGGAGAGATGGCTAACTTTCAGTCTGATCAAAACATTATCCAAAAACATCACAACAGCCTAGAACAATGGGCTTAATCTAATTAGATGAAGGTTAATAAAGGTCAATTTAAAATCCTGCACAGGACTTGAAGAATTTTCAAGACCACAAAAACATGGAATTATCTTTAAACGTTAGTTTGACAAAGGTCTAGGATTCTTAGCAGACTGAAAACTATGACTCACAACATGATGGAGCAGTCAAAAAATTAAATGTAGTCTTGAAGGAAGGCATAGATTATAGGAATAAGGTGTAGATAAGTGTACCATGCTATAAAACTACATCTTCAGTATTATTACTGATTGTTTCCCATAATTGAGGAAGGGGATTGACCAGGTAGAATACATCCAGAAAAGGGCATGAATGATCTAAGTACATGCCACAGGAAGATAATTTAAATGACCTGTAAAATTTTAGCCTGGAGAAGGAAATGATTAATGAAAAATGATAATTGTTTCTAAATTTGTGCAAGGGCTACCTGTATAAAAGGAATTTGATTTGTTTGAGTTCAACTTGTTTACTGCCCAAGAGCAATGCATGAAAATTCCAAAGAGTTAAGTTTAAACTTCATGTGAGAATGAAATCCATAACAATTGTATGGAATCCAAAATGACCAAGGCTTCCTGGGAAGGAGTAAGGTCCCCCTCAGTGCATGTCTTTCAAGCAGAGGCTGTATGACCACCATTGATGTTGGGGGCAAGTTGTGGGAGTGTGCTTTAGACTAACTTGAAGATCCTTTCCAACTCTCAATTTCTGCTGTTCTATAATTCCGAGCTGCAGTCATTTATACCTCCACAGTCTCCTATTTTTCAAACCACCTATTTGCAGTCTTCAGTTCCATGTCAATGTCAGCGATGGGTAGAATTAAATGTGAAAATACTCTTTCTTTTGCAAATTCCTGAGGTTCCATGAATCTCTATTTAGAAAGAAGAAAAATGTCAAATTAATCAAATACTCACCATTTTTCATTGAATCTTAGAGTCCCTTTGTCAGGGTTCTGGCAGATAAATGTCTACTATAAAGTTTCTTACGGTCCTGTCATAGAGTCTTCTAATCTTTTTAATGTTGATGGGAATTGGGGCACAGAACTTTATCTCTGAAATGCTGTGTTAATTAATTTGATCTAAAGATGATTATTTCTAATAGTGAGTTTATCCAGAGAGTCTTTTTCAGGCATGGAGGGGAAACAGTGTTCATCAGTATTTTCAGAGCTTGTGATGTTCTGTTTATAAGATTCCTGGGACCTCATTAGTAATACAGAGACAGAGTTTCCCACTGGGACTCATATCATATGGGACCCCTCTTTTCTGGGAAGAAGTCATTGATATTTTCCTCTTGGTCTCAATTCTTTCTTTTTTATTTACTTTCCAAGTGAATAATCATCTTTCCAGGACATGATCTCAGTGCTGTACCTAGGAATTCTGGCATCTGGAATCAATTTATTTGAGTTGGCAGTTATGAGTCTTGAAGTAATATCTAAGTAATGATGGTAAAGTAATGTATTCAGAGGTCATAGTAGTTGAAGAAGTTGAAGAAGTGTGTTCAAGGGACCTTTCACAAGAGGTAGAGAAGAAGTGTGAAAGTCTGATAGTGAACTTACTGGAGAAGAGATAAAGTGAACAGAAGGTCCATAGTGAAAGCAAGACATTTATATATGATACTTGCTCAGTAATAAGGATAAACTGGAAGTTTGGAAGTGGTAGGGCTAAGTAAAGAATATATTAACTTCTCCTGATCTTGTGTGTTAGAAGGCACTTAAATCCTTGAAAGGGGTGCCCAAAGATACTCTGTGTTCAGGAGAATGACTGGGTTACATTAGACACCAAAAAACAGAAGTAACATAAGCTGAAAAATTTGGTTGAAATGGAATACATTAATAATTGAGAAGAGTCCTAGAGTGCACAGTGAAAAGGGATAGGCTGGGTTAATTTAGGGATAGATTAGCAATACCTGGAAACACCTCCTTAACTGCTGAATTCCCCTATAAGCAAGTTTGCTGATCTTTGGTGTCTAGTGCATGAGTCTTGTTTCTAAATTATGCACTGGGATAACTTTGCTCCTGCAAGTGATCCCTGGTAAAAAGCTGTAGTTGTCAAGGTACCCCGGTATACACAGAGGGATGGGAAATTCCTTTTCAGCAGTTAACAATAACTGACATTTACTTAGCGTTTTAAGGTTTCCAAAGCATACTGACACACATACATATGCACACACATATGTATGTATGTGTGTATATATGTATGTGTACATGCATGTGCTTTATTTTTCACAACAGTTCTTTAAACAACTGTTGTTGTTATGTCTATTATACACATTAGGAAATGCTATCTTGGAGGGATTAAATGGCTTGTCTATCTGTGCTCCTTTGAGAAATGCTGAAGGTAGGATTCTATCTTAGGTCTCTCTTAACTCCAGGGCAAGAATGTTTCCTTTGACATTTTCCTTTTAGTCCTTTAATTTATGAGATTGTAAGTTCCTTGAGGTCAAAGAATCTTTTTCCTCTTTTTAAAATCACCAAAATTAGTACTCAGCTCATAGTAGGTGCTCAAGTTGTAGATGTTGAACCTTATCTAACTTTAAACCATGGGTCCTTGATAATTGTTTCTTTTTCCTGATTCCTTATGGTGAATGGGCAATTTCAAGCTTTGTTGGCAAGTTAAGGTATGAGTTGAAATTTGGTCTTCATTTTCCTGTTTTCAGGAATCTCACATAAAAAAGAAAACTCTCCAGTTCAAGGTTGCAAGCAATTGAAGCTAACCACTTCACTTCCTCTATATATATATAGGAACCTAATGAAATAAGTCTCATAAAATTATTCAATGTAGAGATGAGTTACAATAGAACTGGAGTTCTTGTTGTTCAGTCATTCAGCTGTATTCAACTGAATGATCCCATGGACCATAACACTCCAGATCCTTCTATCCTCTGCTCTCTCTTGAAGTCTATACAGGTTCATTTATGTTGCTTCCATGATACTATATATCCATCTCATCCTCTCCTATCCCCTTTTCCTTTTGCCTTCAATCTTTCCCAATATCAGTGTCTTTTAATGTTTTCTTTATGTGGCCAAAATATTTAAGCTTCAGCTTCAGTATGGAGCCTTCCAGTGAATAGACTAAAGTAACATAAGGATTAACTTATTTGATCTCCTTGCTCTCCAAGGGACTCTCAAAAATTTTCTCCAGCACCACAATTTCAAAGCGTTGATTGTGTGATGATGAGCTTTTCTTATAGTCCATCTCTCACAGCCTTACATTGCTACTGGAAAAACCATAGGTTTGACTATATGAACCTTTATCAGGAATAGCAGATCTGCTGTGCTATTCAGATTTGCCATAGCTTTCCTTCCAAAAAGCAAGTGTCTCTTAATTTCTTTGCTACAGTAACCATGTGCAGTCATCTTTGAGCCCAAGAATATAAATCTCTGTCACTGCTTCTATTTCTTCTCCTATTTGCAATGAGCCATGAACAGCATTTCCAAAAGTCTTATATAGGTGTCAACACTTGACATCTAAACATCAAGTAAAATTGACAGTGCTGTGAAGTACTCCAAGCTGGTCAGGAGTGATATACAATACATGATGTCTATTGTAAAGGTAGGTGTAAATGTCTAGTTCCAGGGACAGTAGCGTTGAACAAGACTGATGGAAACTGTCTGCCCAGAGCTGTTCCTACTTACAAGGCTTATAGGAAGGTCCCCCAAATTATCATTACTCCCTTTGAGTAAAGTCAAGTGAGCCTTCCCTTATCACTAGCAAGTCAGCCTCCATGACCAAGCTGGCTAGTCTTCTCTGGCTAAGGCTGGTTAACCAGTAGGCAAAATCATGGCTTTTTTTTTTAAATGCAATTTTTAGAAGTATGTATCTATGTGTAAGAGGAAGAGGTTGGAGCGTTATCTGGGAGACACACACAGTGTGAGTTTATTTAGTGCCTTGGGGCTGTCTAAGCTTATCTTTATGAACCTTAAGTCTAGAGGGTGTAACCACTGTGTGTGACTACGACACATATGCTTTTTCATATAAAGAAAGGAGATATACTGAGGTACCACATCATACCTATTGATTGACTAACACAGGAAAATGATATATAATGGAAAGGTGGGAAAAGTGGAACACTAATATATTGTTGGTGGAGTTTTGCACTGATCAAACCATTATGGAGAGCAATTTGGATCTATGCCCAAAGGGTTATAAAACTGTGCATACCCTTTGATCCAGCAATACCACTTCTAGGTCTATGTTCCAAAAAGATTATAAAAATGAGAAAAGGACCCATATTATCAAAAATATTTATGGCACCTCTTTTTGCGGTGCTAAAGAATTGGAAGTTGAGGGGATGCCCATCAATTAGGGAATGGTTGAACAAGTTGTTGTTTATAAATGTAATGAAAAGCAATTGTTCCTAAAAAAAAAAATGATTAGCAGGTGGACTTCAGAAAAACCTGGAAAGACTTACATGAACTGACACTGAGGGAACTGAGCAGAACCAGGAGAATATCATACACAGTAACAGCAACATTGTGTGATGACCAGCTTTGATAGACTTAACTCTTCTCAGCAATGCAAGGATCAAAGACAATTCCAAAAGACTCATGATGAAAAATAATACCCACATCCAGAGAAAGAACTATGGAGCCAGCAAATCAAAGCATATTATTTTCTCTTTTTTTATGTTTCTTCTTTCTTGCGGTTTTTCTTTCTGGTTCTAGTTCTTCTTAACAACACGTCTAATGTGGAAATATGTTTAAGACTTGTACATGTATAGCCAACATCAGATTACATGCTTTCTTGGAGAGGTAGGGTGGAGGGAGGAGGAAATATTTAGAACTCAAAATTTTATAGAAACAAACATCAAAAACTAAAACCAAATAAATAAAATTTTAAAAAATAAAGGAATTATTTTGATAAGGGAAGGGCACATGCCTTGTAGATACACTCATAATATGGGGCTTTAGGAATCTTTTTTGAGAGATGGTTATATGCTTCACCTAGGACAAAATAGGATGTTTACAAGGGGAATTTTGATGAAGGACAAGAGGGGAAGTTAAAATTTACACACCAAAGAACCAATCACAGAAAGGGAAAATCTTCCTTAGGTGAAATCATTAAGTGATCAGCAAACACTGGAGCTAAAGCTAAGGTTGAAATTTTGTAAACATACAAAGTAGTAACTGAAAAGATAGGACTAGGGTTCTAAGTAGTCTCAGCTTAAATAAGTAAGGGTAATAAAATTAGCCAGAAATTCTCTTATGACTTGTCAGTGAACTACCTGAGTTAACATTTGGTGATTCAATTACATTCTTCATGCTGAGGCTGTGATATAACTAGCTATCTTAAGGAAATGACAGTCATAAAACAAATAGAAAAAACCCATTCTCTCACTATAGAATAAAGAAAGAAAATGCAAATAAAATATGTTTTTCTGAATAGGTAAAGTAAATCCACTTTTGTGACAAAATTGACCATGACACAAATATCTGAAACTAAGTCAAAAGCTCCTTCTACTTATAGTGTTAACCTAAGGCCACAAACCCTTGAAGGACAGAAAGGTGGATATTCACTACCAGAAAAAAAAAATTATTTAAATATGTATTTTTTAAAACTGCTTTAAAAAAATAGAAAACATACAAATTTTACCTTGAGGTCATTTAGATTTTAGAAAGCAAATTCCAGTTTAAATTTCTTCCAAGATGGGAAGAGTATGAACACCTTAAACCATGTGCCTCTTAGAATTAAGGACTGGGTGCTTGGGGACATTCAGTACTGATAATATGCCTATCCAGAAAGCAATGGGGTATTCCTAAGGCAAAAAACTACAGAATTCTCAGTTATACAATTAAAAAAATGAATTAGTGTTCCAACTCTCCCACATCTTCTCCAACATGCATCATTTTCCTGTTTTGTCATGTTAGCCAATCTGATAGGTGTGATATGGTACCTCAGAGTTATTTTGATTTTCATCTCTCAGATCACAGAGATTTAGAGCATTTTTTCATGACTATAGATAGCTTTAGTACCTTCTTCTGAAAACTACCTATTCATGTCTTTTGACCATGTATCAGTTGGAGAATGACATATTCTTGTAAATTTGACTCAATTCTCTATATTTACTTTAGAACTGAGTATCATATTTTTTCATATCATATCATAAAGTCATCTTTATCATAGAAACTAGTTGTAAAGATTCTTTCTCAATTTTATGCTCCCCTCCTAATCTTGGCTGCATTGTATTTGGGCAAAAACTTTTCAATTAAATGTAATCAAAATTATCCATATTGCATTTCATAATGTCATCTCTTGTTTGGTCATAAATGCCTTGATTCTCTATAAATCTGACAAAATAAAAAAACCTATTTCTTGCTTCCCTAATTTGTTTATAACATCAGCCTTTACATCTAGATTGTGTATCCATTTGGACTTTATTTGGTATTTGGTGTCAGGCATTGGTCTATGACCAGTTTCCATCACATTATTTTCCAATTTTCCCGGTAATTTTTTCTTAAACAGTCAGTTCTTATCCAAGAAGTTGGGATCTTTGGGTTTATCAAACAGTTGACTGCTATATTCATTGACTACTACATCCTGTGTACCTAGACTATTTCACTGACCTATCCCTCTATTTCTTAGCCACTACCAAGTGGTTCTGATGATTGCTGCTTTATAATAATTTAAGACAGGATATGGATGGGCCACCTTCCCTAGTATTTCCTTTCATTCATTATTCTGGACCTTTTGTTCTTCCAGATGAATTTTGATATTTTTTCTAGCTCTATAGAATTTTTTTTTGGAAGTTTGATTTGTATGGTCTGTGAGTAAGTACCCAACATACAAAGGGGGGTCTGCTACAACAGGTCCTCTGATCCCCTTCTCTAAAAGGAAAGGCAACTTTTGAGATGTTAACAATCACTTTAATCAAGCACAAGTATCAGAAAAAATCAAAGTCAAAATTTCAGAGAAATCAGAAATCAACAGACATTACTTCCAAAATGCCTGACCATTAACATGCATATATCTTTACCAGAGAGGGAAGGTACCAACACCTGGATTTTCAAAGCTGTGGGGGATGCTGAAAGGGAGCGGGGGACGCTGCTTAACCATCTTTCCAGATTCTCATCTGGCACTCAAACCTTGTTCCAAAAACCAAGACTCAAAGTAAAATCTCACACTTTTCAAAGTGAGAGGGCATGACCCTCTGACCCAGTGCATCAATAAAATAAAGAAAAGGTACTTGGGACCTTCCTACAAAACAGCTCCCCTATTCAAGCTTCCCTCAATGGACAGGTCCATCAATGGGTGGGGAAGATCTTCTCTAGTCACATTTGAATAGAGGCATTATACTTCTTGATTATACTAAAACAAAAACAGTAAAAGATCCTACTTTGACTGGCCTCACATATGGTAATGAATAATAAATTAATTTGGATAGAATCGTCATTTTCATTATATTAGCTTGGCCTATCCATGAGCAACTGATGTTTTTCCAGTTATTTTTAATGGACTTTATTTGTGTGAAAATGTTTCATATTTGTGTTCATATAGTCCCTGGGTTTGTTTTGGCAAGTAGTTGTTGAGGATCTGTGAGCTGATCTAACCATTCTGGAGAATAATTTGGAACTATGCCCAAAGAGCTATATCTAAGGCTATATCCCAAAGAGGTCATAAAAAATGGGAAAAGGACACTGATGTACAAAAATATTTGTAGCAGCTCTCTTTGTGGTAGCCAAAAACTGGAAATCAAGGGGATGCCCATCAATTAGGGAATGGCTGAACAAGTTGCAGTATATGAATGTAATGGAATACTATTGTGCTATAAGAAATGATGAACAGAAGGACTTCAAAAAACATGGAAAAAATTACATGAACTGATTTTGAGTGAAGTGAGAAGAACTAGGAGAACATTATACACAGTTAGAGCCATAGTGTGTGAGGACTGTATCTAAAAACATAGCCCTTCACAGCATTGCAAGAACCTACAACTTTTGCAAAGCACTCATAAAAAACATCATCCACATCCAGAGAAAGAGCTATGGAATTGGAATGCAGAATGGAGCAGACTATTTTCTCTTTTCTTATGTTTTGTTTTGGTTTTTCTCATGGTTTCACCCAATCATTTTAATTTTTCTGTCAATTTGACTAATGTGAAAATGTGGACAATAAGAATATATCTGTAGAACCCATATATGATTGCATGCTATCTTGAGGAGGGAGGAAGAAAGAAGGGGGAGAATATTTATGTGTTATGGAAATGATTGTTGAAAACTGAAAACAAATAAGTTAATTACAAAAAATTTAATTTGAATATCCCTCAAGGGAAAAAAAAGGAATTGAAAAATGCCCAAGGTTTTAAAAAATTCTCTCTCTCTCTCTTTCTCCCTCTCTCTCTCTCCCTCTCCCTCCCTCCTTCCCTCTCTCTCTCTCTCTCATATATATATATGTAATTTAAAAAAATATATTTATCAGGAAATATTGCTCAATTCCTGTGGATTTGCTGTATAGGGAGTGTTTTTATGTGTTGTCTATGTAGGTTACGTGGGTTCATATAGGTCTGTCTAAAATTGGTTCACATGCAGGTTTAAAAGAGATCTCTCTAGGGTCTCCTCTCACTCTTCATCAAAAGAGACTGATGAAACAGGAGATTAATGCTATGAAGGTAATGTACAAGAAAATGGATATTGTATTCTGTGAGTTGGAGGGGACCATCTCCCACCATAATATTAACCATGGAATTCAAAGAAATAAAGCCTGCTGGGCAGTGTGAATAGAGACTCTAATTCTTTGTTACAAGAAAACTTTACCATCTTGGAGACCAACAGTCCCACCTGTAATTATGTTGTAATTAACTAGAGACTTTCTGTCTCAAAAAAGATGGTCTGATGAGATTAACTACTAGGAAAGATCCCCACCTGAACAGAACTGATCTAAGAACTCCTGAGACTATAAGATTAACAAGTTATAATCCCAGGGTTAATGCCCTCTTACCCACCCAAACACCTAACATCTTACGTCTGTGAATCAACCTCTCAAATAAGGAAATTTCACTGATAGACTCCCCTCAACATTGTTGCCTAAAATGGAATAAATACATATCTCCTTTTGTTCTGCAGAGATGCTAGCCATGTAGGAAATTTTTGTTCAGTTGTTTCAGACTTTTCATGATCCTATTTGGCATTTTCTTGACAAAGATATTGGAGTAGTTGGTCATTTCCTTCTCCAGGTCATTTTACAGATAAGGAAACTGAGACAAAGAGTTTCATAAAGTGATACTCATTTGGGTGTAGAAATTTATCTTATTTGATAGGGAACTAGAAGAGGAAGGGATAAGAGATGGGGGATGATAAAAAGAAGGGTAGATTAAGGGAGGCAGTGATGAGAAGTAAAACACACTTTTGAGGAGGTCTTGAATAAAAAGATAGATGGATAAACAGGAGAATGTAGGATGGAGGGAAATGAAGAATTAGAAATCATAACTATGAATGTGAATGGGATGAGCTAATTCATACAAGGGAAATGGATAGGATAGCAGAATGAATTAGAAACTAGAATCCAACAATATGGTGTGTATGAAACAGAAAGATACACAAAATTAAAGTAAAAGGCTGGAGCTTGTCAAAATATTTTGCAGATACTTTGTTTTCCAATGCTAAGACCCAGAAAGGTTAGTATCACAATAGATCCTTTGCACTCAGGATGATATCACCCTCTTGTAGTTCATTGCTTAGATCAGCAATAGTTGTTCATTGAGTATTTCAGCTCCCTTTATTTCCCAGGGTCATCTATGATATGTTTACAATCCCTTTTCCTTGTCACTGACAGACACCAGACTCCTGTTCCCATCACAGAACTCTGGTTCTGTACTTGGCAGGGTTGTCAGAGTCCTCAAACTTGAGGCAATGACTGTTCCCATAGGACGCAAGAATTGTCCCAACAAATGCTAACTATAGGAACTGACTTAACACCTGATTATGCCATAGTCCAACCCAGGATGCATATAAGACTTGCCTTTTGTCTAGGATGTCTTAGTAGGTGGGGCTTCCATATGGATATGCCATTATCTTCACTCTGAAATTAAAGTATTGTTTGTGTCCTGACTCTCTGTGATGCCAACGTGGTACCCATAGCAGTTACTATGAGTATACATTGTTGGTTTGCAAGATATAACAAACTCTGTTCCTCCAAGACAAAAATCAAAGTATTATTTGAAACATCCCTACTGGGATACTAGAAGGCAAGATTTAGTGAGATACTCATCATCATTCTAGGGAGCACAGACATTTCTCTCCCTCAAGTCTCCCCTAGAACAAGTTCCCCTAGGCAAGTTCTTCACTCATCAGGTTTCTCTCTCTTCTTGCTTTTCTCTCTCTGTCCACCTCTATCCCTCCAAGTAATGCAATATATACTGCTTCCAATCAAAGACTGGACACTTGATTGGCTTAGAGAAGCTTGGAAATAAATACTTAATTGGGAAGGTGAGGGAATTCCTATGGTCCAGAATCAAATTGGCTCTGCCCCAGGACTCCATGTGAGGCCTATCAATGAGATGGGAAGATCTTATATCCCAATAGCATTACACTTTCCTTTCTCTAAATTGCTCTGTTTATTTGGCTCCAACCATTCAGAGGTTAGAGGATGATTCCTGTCCAATTGACAAACTGTATCAATTATGCTTCAGTTGAAGTAAAAAGGGCAGAGTTAGCAATCATGATCTCAGACATGATTAATTAAAAGAGATAATCAGGGAAATTATATTTTACTGAAAGTTACCATAGACAACGAAGTAATATCAAAAATTTTTATAGCAAGTTTTTCTGACAAAGGCTTCATTTCTCAAATACATGGTGAACTAGGTCAGATTTATAAAAGAAATAAGAGAAATTCCTTAGTTGATAAATAGTCAAAGCATATTATTGGACAGCTTTCAGAAGGCAAAATCAAAACTTTCACATGAAAAAGTGCTCTAAATCATATTCCCCACATTTATAAGAAATGATAAATGTTGCAGAGGAGGAGGGAAAATGGATATATCAATGAACTGTTGATTTAATAGTGAAGTAGCCCTACCATTCTGAAGAAGAAACAGAAGCTAAGCTCAAAAGGCTGTAAAACTGAGCATACCTTTGATCTAGTAATACCACTACTATAACTGCATCCCAAAGAGATCAAAGAAAAGGAAAAATATCTATATGTATTAAAATATTTATGGTAGCTCTTTTGTGGTAGCAAAGAACTCCATCAGTTGGAGAATGGCTGAACAAATTGTGGTATATGATTGTGGTGAAATACTATTGTGTTATAAGAAATGAAGAGTGGGGTAGTTTCAGAAAAAACCAACAATGTATGAACTAATGCAAAATGAAGCAAAAAGAATTGAAAAAATCATTGACAATAACGGCAATGTTGTAATGACGATCAACCTGTAAAAGACTTGACTATTCTGAATTCAATGATCGAAGACAATTCCAAAGGACTTGTAATGAAAAATCACTATGCACCTCCAGAGAGAGCTGAAAGTGTCTTTGACACCCTCAGGGAGTTCTCTGAGAACCACTGATTCAAAGCAAAGCTCCAGAATTGTTGAGGGGGAGAAAATTTCTGTATTATG
>CM053771.1:137035471-137050878 GCA_028658325.1 Potorous gilbertii | reverse complement strand
ATATATATATATATATATATATATATATACACATATATATGTGTATGTGTAAACATATCTCTATTTAGCTATCTACTTTTTTATGTATCAGGTAATTCTAAGGAGAGAGGTACAACAGGGTTACAATACGAATTAAGAGAAAGTTTAAAGGAATGGAAATAAATTAATATTTTTGCATATTTTAAGAACCAAGCTAAACAATCATTTCTGGATTGCAAAATTGCAAATCAGGACAACTTTGGTTTCTCAAAGAAATTAGGAAGCAATTCAAAGATTCTTTACTAGCATAAGAATGACAGGACATAAAATAGAGTTTCAAAGACTCTAAGATGAGACCCAAACAGTTGCAAATTATTAAAATGAACATGTGTAATAAAGCTATATTCTCAGAATCAGCAACTTTTTGAAATCCTTTTTGCTTTCTCTTTCTGTAAGTATATATATATATATATATATATAATAAAATAATCTATGTTCTGTGACCTTGTTTCTTGGGAATAGTATTCTATCTAATTTCAATGAAAACTAGAAATTTCAGGCTTGAACTTTATGCTCCATCATATTTCCCTAATTTCACATATTAATATCTTAGAGTATTATATTACTTTATAGTTATGTATCAATTTTTCAAGTACTCTTCATATTGGCAAATTAATCAACATATAACACTACAGGAGGTAAATGAAAAGCTCAATCTAGTCAACAAAATTCTAATTGTTTACAGAGAAATTAGAAAAGCAATTCTAAAATTTAATTAGGTGGTGAGTCATCTGCTCTCCTCAGCCAAAGAGAATGGGGAAAGAAGGAGAGGCCATAATTTAGAGTTTGTCATTTATTTTTTATTCTTAATGGGAAGTCAGACTCCACCTCCCATTCCTGTCCTTGATATTACAGACAGTGGCAGAGCCAAGGACTCAGGAAGTGGCTCCAGAGGCTGCTAGGCCTCAACATTCAGCTGCCTCCCATCAAACCTCCTGCTTGAGTTACCATTCCATCTTCCCTTTGCACAAACAGCATACCACTGAGATATTCAATTGCTTCTGATGTTGCTCCAATATTCCTGAATTTGTCATATATTTTATCCCACAGCTCACAATCCTGAGGCATTTTTTAATTCAGAGTTCATGACAGTTTTAATTCCTTTAATTGAACAATTAGTTGCCATTATTTATGATATCATATAAAGAATAAACTATTGGTCTCACAGTTAATCCTTGAGTTAAGTGTTATACACAAATATACACAGCATCCATGGAAAGAGGGGGCACAGATTATCCTAGCAGTGAAGTATTCTTATAAGGAAGTTACGTACCAAAGACAATGTACAACTTTTAAGCTCGAGGGCTCAGAAATATTTCTGTAACCAAACTTTCTTTAACTCTCTTCCTCATAGAACACCTACCATATAACAAATAAAAATTTATAAAAGAAGGAACAAGGGGAAAAATTAGCAAAAGTAATCAATACATTGAAAAAATTCTGAAAATATTTCCACTTTTTGACATCTGAGGCATGGTCAACTTTAAAACAACAAATGTAGCTGATTCTTTCATAGCTGTTTTTGGTTGTAAGCTTGAGAAAGTACCTTTAGATGTGGGAGAATTGGAACACTAATTCAGTTTTGGAGGAACTGTGAGCTGATCCAACCATTCTGGAGGATAATTTAGAACTATGCCCAAAGAGTTATAAAAATGTACATACTCTTTGACCCAACAATATCACTTATACTGCTGTATCCAAAAAAAACTATAAAAATAGGAAAAGGTCCCACATGTGCAAAAATATTTATACTAGTTCTTTTTGTGGTAGCCAAAAACTGGAAATTGAAGGAATGACTATCAATTGGGGCAATGGTTGAACAAGTTGTGGTATATAAATGTAATGGAATACTATTATACTGTAAGAAATGGGAAACAGGTGGACTTCAGAAAAACCTGAAAAGCCTTATATGAACTGATGCTGAGTGAAACGAGCAGAACCAGAAGAATATGATACACAATAACAACCACAGTGTGTGAGGGCTGTTTCTGATAGACTTAGCCCTTCAGAACAATGGAAGGACCTAAAATATTCCCAAAGGACTAAATGCAAAATTCCATCTATATCCAGAGAAAGAAGTATGGAATTAGAATGCAGAATGAACCAGAATATTTTCTCTTGTGTTATGTTTTGTTTTTTCTCATGGTTTCTCCCATTCGATGTAATTCTGTAGTGCAACATGACTAATATGAAAATGTGTTCAATAAGAACATGTGTGTAGAACCCAAATAAGATCTCATGCCATCTCAGAGAGGGAGGTGAAGGAAGGGAAAGAAAATTTAAAACACATGGAAGTGAAAACTGAAAACAAAAGAATTAATTAAATAAAAAAAAGAGAAAGAACTTTTAATAGGACAGGAAGACAGTAGAAAGAAAATTTTCCAGAGACACTTCTCACTACCTGTATGAGGCCATCTTAAAAAAATGGTGAGAAGATTAAAGAACTTTATATTGTGATGTTAGACTGTTGAAGAGAGAGTGGATCCTTAACATTTCCTTTGCACATTCATTCACATGTAAGGCTATAATTGTGCTTTCCTCCATTAGATTCCTCTATATAGATGACTATGTGATGTTTTGAAGTTGAAATAAAAAGGATGATCAAGAGACTTGGATTCAAAACCTGATTTTGCTCTTGATCAGTTATGTGACTATAAGCAGAACATTTATCCTCTTTTAGGTATAATTTCTTCAGCTGAAAAGCAAGGGGGTTGAACTTGTAAAATTTTAAACCATCTTCTAACCTTCGCATTCTCTGTAAAATTCATCTTGTGAAACCTTGGAGATTTAACTGCTAGTTGCAGGAATCATTGTCTCACAGAGAGGCATCTAGGAAAAATATTTTTCCACAAAAATTATTAAAATAGTAAAACAAACACTGTAAATTTAAGAAACAGGTCAATCCATGATTGAAATTCACCCACCTGGACTGATGTCCACCCATTCAATTCACCACTGAAATTCAGCCCATCTGGAATTCAAGTCAGAGAGGTAATAGAAATCTACATGTGAGAAGAGAAATGTAGCCTGCTGATTTGAGAAATGTTCCCAAAGTAGCTCTGAGTTGGATTTCTAATGGATTGTAGGTGTGAAACAGAGTATCTAGTTTGTAGAAAACTCTCTCTCTCTCTCTCTCTCTCTCTCTCTCTCTCTCTCCCCTTCCCCTTTGCCTTTGCTTCCCTCCACAGCATAACAACATCCACTAAATCCATTTTTCTAATATGTCTCTTTTCACTGGAATGTTCTTTCTATAACTTTATTCAAGGCAATTTTGACATCTTTATTTCTTAAACTGTAGATGAGAGACTTAGCAGGGGCACAATGATAGTGGAAAACACAGAGGACACTTTTCCCTGATCCATATTGCTAACTGAAGATGGCTGCAGGTACATGAATGAAAGGGAGCCAAAGAAGACACCTACTGCTACCATGTGGGAGCTTCAGGTCCTGAAGGCTTTTGATGTGCCTCCAATGGATTGAATTTTTAAAATGCTAGCAATGATGAAAACATAAGAACAAATGATGCTTACTGTTGGGAAAAGGATATTAAATATACTGAATGACAGAATCAAGTATGCCTACTGTGCAAAGTATTGTGCTGAGGATAGAAATGAATGACTGAGTGAAAAATTACTTTTTAAATGAATACTATGTGGCAGTGACCAGGTTAAATTCTGGGGCTACATACACATAAAGCAAGGGAGACTTCCCTATAAGGAAATTCATATTCTAAAAACTATTCATAGCAAAAACTGTAGGATTGGCCAGTGAGGACCCAGTTGATCCAAGAAATTAGAGATTGTAAGTGGAATTATAGGGCAACTGATTGAAAACTCTATGTAGGAATGATGACCATTCCGAGTATTATTCTAAGAGGTAGAGGCGAAAAGCTTGTGTGTGTGTGTGTGTGTGTGTGTGTGTGTGTGTGTGTGTGTGTGTGTGCAGAATTGCTGCATGGCAGGAAGATAGTTGAAGATCAGTAAGGTCTCATCTTCCAGGAGCTCAGGACTCCAGAGCAGGAAGTGGAAGGATGGTCTGACTAAGAGCTAGAGAGTGGATCAAAGAACCAAGGCAGGGTAATTAATGGCTAGAGATTAAAAAATGAAATCATTCTTTTCCTCAAGGAACTCACAGTCACAACAATACAGCATTGCACTATAATATCAACAATAATATAGAATATTCACTAGTGGAAGGTCATTTCATTGCAAGGGATTGTGTCAGATTTTCCATGGTTCACTTACTGTATAGTATGACAGTCTATTTTCTTTGAGAGCTTGTACAAGGAAATAGATATCTAGTGCTGTGAATCTCAAAAGGTTTTGGTGTTGGGACTCTTTCATCTTGCTAAATATTGAGTATTCCAAATAACTGTCATTTATATGAGTTAGATCTACGTTTGTCACATTAGTAATTCTAGCATCTTAGTATTATGAAAATACTCTTGACCTCATATACACCATGGTGAGTGGGCGACTGTTTTGCATTTGTCTTTTTATTCTCAGTGCCTAGTACAGTAATGAATGCATTAGGGACTCACGAAATGTATGACAGATTGGATTGAATTGATCACAGGAACCAGGACTTCCGACTACTGTGCTGAAGACATAAGTGAATGACTGAACGAGTGCAAATTATTTATTACAATCATCGTTACTATTCTTCACAATATTGATTCGGAGTACTATCAATAATAGTAGTTACAATTTCCAGTCATGGGAATTCAGTTTGCAAGTGATCCATTCGGATTTCGTGAAGATCAGCTTCTCGTAGTAGTATAACAATCTGATGGTCTCTCTGAA
This sequence comes from Potorous gilbertii, assembly GCA_028658325.1. Classification (NCBI taxonomy): domain Eukaryota; kingdom Metazoa; phylum Chordata; class Mammalia; order Diprotodontia; family Potoroidae; genus Potorous; species Potorous gilbertii. Next base: position 137,046,037 of record CM053771.1, on the reverse strand, counting down.
AGCTTGTATTGAGAAATCTACATTAAGAATTCTACAGCAGAGGTTCTCAATATTTGTTTCCAAGACTCCTTTATAATGATAAACAGTGAGTGCCCCAAGAGACTTGATTTGGTGCGTTATATCAATATTTACTATGTTAAAAATAGTAAAAGAAGAAAGGCTCTTGGAGACTCCTAGGGATTCCTACACCACCCTCTGAGACCCACCGATCCAAAGCAAAGCACCGGAACTTGAGGAGAAGAAACGTCTGTGTTGTGTTTAGGGTAAGATTGGTTATAATCAAAAGAGTATTCAATCTATATTTATTTTCTACATATGTACCTTATATGTAATATCTGTATTACCGCTACAATAGTTGCCTTTTCACAATCGAATATATGTATATTTTAAACATGTGTGTGTATAGTATTTTATGTAATTTGCTAATTATGCTAATTTCAAGGAGAAAGATAGAACTGGGTCACAAAATGAATTAAGAGAGAGTTTAAAAGAACTGAAGTAAAATGAAATTTTTATATATTTAAAAATCAACCTGAACAATAATTTCTGGATGAATATCTACCTACATGCAAAACTGCAAATCAAGGAAAACTTTTGTTTCTCCAAGAAATAAAGAAGCAGTTCCAAATCCTAACTTTAATTCCATTTTTCTTCAGAAGGACATTACTGATAATGGAATAGCATTCACTCTACTAATCCTAGTCAGTCCCCACCCAAACTTGCAAAAGAATTACTCTAAAGTAGGGAAGCCCACTGTGTTCCAAAAATAAGACATTTCAATTCAAGACCTGGTTGTATTCATTTCACTCTGTTTAGTCAGTATTAGCAAGTCATTTATCCTTTTATGGGTGTAGTTTATTTACTTGAAAAACAATGATTTGAAGCGGTAAATTATTAAATCCTATTCTAGTCTTGGCCTTGTCAGTAACATTCATCTTGTGAAATCTTGGAGATGGAACTACTAGTTGTGGAAATCACTGGCCCACAGAGGAACCTCTAGAAAAAGCGTATTTATGTACAGATATTTAAAATAGCAAAGGCAACTCTTTAAATATAAGGAACAAGTGAGTCCATGTTTAAATTCTATGACCTATCCATAATGCAAGTCAGAGATATTATAGGAGGATAAATGTGGGAAGAGAGATGTACCTTATTGGTTTCAGAAATGTCCCCAAAGAAGCTCTGAGTTGGGCTTATAATGTATTGCGGAGTGTGACAGGGTATCTAGTTTGTAGAAAGCTCACTTCATCCTCTCTCTCTCCCTCTCCCTCCCTCTCTCTCTCTCTCTCTAGATATATATATATATATATATATATATATATATATACACCTATGTATCTGTCCCTATCTCTTTCTTTTCCTTATACTTTACTCAACAGCATAACAATATCCCCTAAACCCATTATTCTAATATGTCTCTTTTCACTGGAATGTGCTTTCTATAACTTTATTTAAGGCAATTTTGACATCCTTATTTCTCAGACTGTAGATAAGGGGATTTAGCATGGGCACAATGATAGTGTAAAACACAGAGGACACTTTTCCCTGATCCATGGAGCTGACTGAAGATGGCTGCAGGTACATGAATGAAAGGGAGCCAAAGAAGACACCTACTGCTACCATATGGGAACTGCAGGTACTGAAGGCTTTTGATCTGCCTCCAGTGGATTGAATTTTTAAAATGCTAGCAATGATGAAAACATAAGAACAAATGATGGTTACTGTTGGGAAAAGGATATTAAATATACTGAATGACAGAAGTACCACTTCATTGACATAGGTGCTGGAACAAGCAAGTTTGAAGAGTGGAAGGAAATCACAGAAGTAGTGATTAATTTCATTTTCTTTGCAGAAGAGCACTCTACGCAAACAAATTGTGTGAGCTGTGGCCCCAATGAGGCCCAATGCATACACCCCACCCACCAACCATGAGCATACCTGATAGGACATGATAAGACTATAATGAAGGGGATGGCATATAACAACATAGCGGTCATATGCCATCACAGCCAACATTTGACATTCAGAAATGGCAAAAAATGTAAAAAAATAGAACTGAGCTGTGCACTCAGGGTAGGAAATGGTGTTCTTATCTGATAAAAAGTTCATTAGCATTTTAGGGATGATGACACTTGATTGACAGAGATCAATAAGGGACAAATTACAGAGGAAAAAATACATTAGGTTATGAAGATGAGAACTCAACCCAATAAGGACAATCATTCCCAGGTTCCCCATCACAGTAAATACATAAATCACTAGAAAGAGGAAGAAGAGTGGCAGCTGGAGCTCAGGCTGGTCTGTCAGCCCTATGAGGATGAACTCAGTCACTAGTGAATAATTTCCTTTTTCCATTCTTTTTGAGTATAGAGTAAGAATCTGTATAAAGGAGGAAAGAAGAGACTTCCTTATTACAAGTCTAAAATGATGCCTCAAATAGAATAATAAAATTATAATTTAAATTTTTCTGATTGTTTTTTCTCTCAGCTTCTTTTCCTACCAAAAACTAAAGACCTTCACGAGAATGAGGCATATAAATCATTCTATTGGAAGGAGATATTCTTGAACTTCTCTCCTACTTACAATAATCATAATGTTTTATTCCCATAACTGTTTTGAAAGATGTTTGATTACACAACTTAATATCTATGCAAAAATATTTAAGTATGTATTGAATATATACAAATCTTAAAAACTATTGCTGCTTACATTCTCATGGCCAATGAGCAAAAGAGGTCTATCCCAAAATTAACTGTCACCTGAGAGTAATATATTCCACCTCTTGGGTTTTTGTGATGCTCTATTCACAGTCCAGTGTGCTTTGAGCTGTCCACTAAGTACCTCTGGAGCCTGCCACCTTGGAATTATGGTCTCATCTCCTTTTCCAAGAGAAGGAAAAGGGGTCTCAAAGACTTCAGTAATCGCCAATGGCACATAATTTGAAAACTGTGTGCTGAGAAGGAAATCTTCTTCTGTGGAAGTAGTTCTTACTACCTCAAGGCAATTTTTATTAAAATGGAAGATTACTATAATGGCCAATCAGACAACTGATGTAGACTTATCAAAACTAAATTTTGACAAAATATTTGTCAAAATCATAATTTGGAAAACATAAAACAATATAGACTGGACAGAAGGCCAATTCAATGGATTTGTAATAGGTGGAATGATTTGCAAAGAGTTGGCAAGATTCAATGTCAACTTGAAAGGATATCTTAAGCAGAGGACCTTAGGAATTTTTGCTCAATGTTTTCTTATTTAACATGGTAGATAAAAACATGTCTCCTCTGCTAAGTCTCTTGGCCCTGTAAGTTAGGTGCTACTATTATACACATTTTGTAGGAGGGATACAGGGTCCTGGTCATGATCCTGTGGTAGAGAAGAGTACTATGACCATACATTTCCTGAATCATGACATTTTGGAAGAGCCAAGGGCTTGCAGACCTTCCAGAACTAGCTCTGAAAAAGCATTGATAGGAATGAAAGTCTGTTTTGGAGAATTGTGAGGGAATAGCCAAATCAGCCCAGCTCTCATTGAATGTCTAATATTAACCCAGTCCAGTCCTCTATGACTTATTGTTTAGGTTTGTATGGCTTAGCATGAATGTAAATAGCAACTGTTTTCTATTGTGTCAGGAAAGTTTGAGTGTCTTTCCACTCTCAGACTAATGCTTTTGTAATGGTAAATTAAATCATCTTTTATCTCAATTCTTACCTAGCACTTGGTCATGGAATGAGTGCCTCAGGCAAAGTGAATCATAGTAAATTACCTTAATTTATAAAAGTCAAGGTCATCCACCATATGCCTTTTTTCTTAACTGTTTCACTTTGATGGATTTTGAGGAAACAATGAGGCTTCAGACTTTGCACAAATCTGGCTCACTTCAATCTAATATCCCTACTTGTCAGGACAATCACTCTTGAAGTCTTTCATGTTCTTTGAAACCAAAGGGTGAACAAAATAATAACAACAGATTCTATGTTTTGGAACATGAAATCAAGCTGGAAGACATAAATAACTCACAATTTAACAAACACACAATCTGAAAATATCATGATAACTTAAGACAATGGAATTAATCTCACATGACACAATTTAATGAAGACAAACATAAAACTTTGAATGACAGTTAAAAGAATCAGTTCTAAAAGTATGAAAAATATGGAGGCAAATTTAGAAGTCAGTTTGTCAGAGATCAAGGATTTTAGTGGACTACAAGCTCAATATAACTGAGCAATCTAAGGTGGGAGTAAAAAAAAAAAAATGATTATAAAAACTTGCATTCCATAAAGAGAGATATGGCTTCCAGGAATAAGGAAATGATAGCTCTACCACACTTTGCATTTTTCAAACCCCATGTGAGGTATTTTGTCTGGTTGTCTTTCCCATAGTGGAGGAAGGAAATTGATAAGTTAGAGAATATCCAAAGAAAGGCAATAAGATACATAAGTGATCTTGGGCACATGTCATATAGAAATAATTTGAATGGCTTGTGAAAATCTACCAAGGAAAAGGGAAGAATCAGAGGAAATGATGATCATTTCCAAAAATTTTAAATGTTACCATGTATAAAAGGAATTGTGTTCAAAAGCTTGTCTCAAGAAAGGAAGATTGAAGAGTAATGTGTAAAGTTAAAAGAAAGAAATTTTAGCTTCTTACAAGGATAGAATCTATAACAATTTTACATAACCTAAAGAGTAAAGTATTGCCGTGATATTAATGAGTTCTTCTTAAGTTGAGATCTTCAAACTGGATTAATATCATTGCTGGAGTTTATGGGATAGAGTTTGAACTAGATGAAATGTCCCTTTCAAATCCCAAAATGCTGCAGCTCTATAATTAAGTGGAGTTCTTCACACCTTGAAAAATCTCTTTCTGTTTTTTTAAGTCCCTGGAATCCAGTTTTCAACCCCATGCCATTATCAGTGATGGGTTTAATTAATGGGGAGATGTCTTTTCGATTACAAAGTCCTGAGGTTTCATTAATCCTTATTTAGAAGGAAAATAATATGAAATTAATCAACTACTTACCCACTAGCGTTGGGTGTTAAAACTTCTTGATGCAATGTATATGACTTCTATAAAAGTTATTGTTGGAGCCTTCTAATATTTGTTAATGTTGATTGGAATGAGGAGATAGAACTCAGTCTCCGGAAAGCTCTAGAAATTGATCTGAAAATTATTATTTCTAATTGTTACTTTAACCTAATTGTTCCTAATTGTGACTTTACCACTGCTCTGTTCAATTATAGGCAAGGAAATGTTTGTCAATGCCAACAGAGCTCCTCATGATATAACCTAAGGCTTTCTTGGATGTTTATAAGATAACTGGGACCTCATTAGTAATACACAAAGGTTTCCACAGGGACTCATCTCAAAAGTAATTCCCCCTTTCTGTGTAGAAGTCATTAATACTTTTTCTATTTATTAATTCTATCACTTTTATTTACTCCCTGCATGCACAATAAGCTATTCAGAGCATGATCCTACCAGACACAGGAATTTGAGTACCTTGAACAAATTTATTTTTGTTGATGTTTAGGAGATTTGGGATAGCATCTAAAGTATAAACAATCCTCATGATTGACAATGTCTGAAATCAGAGGTCATGGTAACTGGAAGTTTGACCACTGAGAAACCTGAAAATTCAAGGAAGGGAGGAGAAAGGGTAGAAAAAAGTGTGAAAATCAGATTCTGAACTTATTGAAAAAGTGGTAAATTGAACCAAAGGCCAGTGGTTGATAGAGAGATGGATCTCAGTAGAATTGTTGTTGAGTAATAGGGATAAATTAAATGTATAAAGGTGGCAAGGTCAAGTGAAATCTCTGCCAGCTTCTCTTCTTGATTCTACATAAGCAGGTATGTGAGAAATCACATATGGTCCAGAATAGGTTGCTCAGAGATGTCATGTCTTCAGAGTTAAGCTAGGTTTGAGTGATCACCATAAAATGGAAGAAATATGAAAATAAAATTTTAGGGTAAGAGAAGTTCATTAACAATAGAAGTGTTTTAGGGTACACAGTTGAAAAGGAAGAGCTGTGACAACTTAAGGCTAGATTAACAGCAATCAGGAGCACTTCCTTAGCTGTTGATCTGTTCTGATGATAGATGCATGCGTGTGTGTGTGTGTGTGTGTGTGTGTTTTGCGCATGTCAGTGCATTTTTCCTTGGTGTCTAGTACATGGGTCTTCTGTCCAAGAAGTACATTGGGAAGACTTTCTTCCTGCAGATGAGCCATGATAGAGAGCTGTGTTTGTCAAAGTACCTTGGAGTATGCTTTTTTTCTAAGCAAAGAACCAAGTAGATTGAGTGGTAAATCTTGCTACCAAAAATATGTGTTTCTCCTACACTTCAGAACCCAGGACAAAGCTCTAGTGTTCTTCTGCTAGGACACATCTGAGTGCTCTTGGCTATCCTTGACTGGGTAGAAGATTGTTAGATATAAATTCAAAGGATTGTGGAAAGTTCCTCATAAGAACATAAGTCGGTATAAGAAAAACTAGAAATTATGAAGGCATTGCTCTAATCACAGCACCAAAATAACAATGCCTTACATTTTTTATGATGAGAATCAATAATGACACTCACTAGGGCAATCTTTGTGCCTGGGAATGATGAAGAGGAGACTTGATGACTAATTGTTGGGGATATTGTAGGGTGATTTTTAACTTCAGTGACTTGGTCAAGTGTCTTAAGATTTTCCATCTGCTGCTCTCAGAGCTTGATTGGTAGCAAATGGAAGTCAGAGAAATTATACAGAATTGATAATATATCAGGCAATACATGGAAAAAAATGATCTCACCCCCCTAGAGCAAATTATCTGATCTCAACTAAGAGCCTCAGATCTCACTCCAGCAGACATTCCCTGATGTCTTTAGGGTGGCAGGTTGGGATTGGGGATATTATTAAAGTGCAGTTCTTCTTTATATCAGCTTCCTTCAAGAGTTCTTGTCTGTGTTTGGGGAACCTATGCTGAAGATACTCTAGAAACATGTTTTCTCTCTTAAAGATGGAAAACCAAGATCTCTCTCCAACTCTTGTCAACTTGGTCACAGCCTCTCTTTTCCCTCCCCTGGAAGTGGTGCACTGAATAGTCAGTCAGTCACAACAAGGGAGGAGTCTTGAGTCCCTAGTCATTAAATCTAGCCATAAGCCTTTTTGGAAATTCACATGTCAACTAATTTGAACAGAGATCAAGGATGTATATACTGTGCACTATGCTAAGGACAGAAACGCATGTCTGAGTGAATGAACAATTACTTTTTAAATGAATACTGTGTGCCAGTGATCAAGTTAAATTCTTGGGCCACATATACAAAAAACAAGGAAGACTTCCCTGTAAAGAAATTCATATCCTAAAGAGGGAAAATAACAAAAAATTGTAGAATTGTTCCATGAGGACCCAGTTGATCCAAGAAATTATAAGGATTTTGAGTGGAATTATAAGACAACTGATGAAAATTATTTCTAGAAACAATGACCATTCAATAGATTGCATCAAGATGGGTCATTGAAGAGCAACATATAGTAAGCTCTCAACTTCCAGGAGCCACAGTTTGAGTCAGAGCTAAGCAATGGATCAAAACAGGCAAGAAACCATGGCAGGAAAATCAATGGCGAGAGATTAAAAAGGGGAAGTCATTCTGGAGGAGCTTACATTCCTATCACTACAGTATTGCAATATGATAATATCTATAATAATATAGAATTTTCACGAATGAAAAGTTATTTCTTTGCCAGGGATTGCGTCAGATTTTGTATGGGCCGCTTACTTTAGTGTAACAGTCTATTTCCTTTGAGAGCTTGTACAAGAAAATAGATATCGAGGACCATGAAACTCAAACGTTTTGGGGTTAGGACTCATTTATACGGTTAAATATTGAGTATTCCAAACAACTTTCATTTATGTGAGTTATATCTATAATTACCACATTAATAATTAAAACATCTTCGTATCATTTTGAAAATAATTTTGACCTCACAAACACCATGGGGAGTGGATGGCTGTTTTTCATTTGTCTTTTTATTCCCAGTGACTCATGCAGTATGTTACCTTCAGTAGGGATTCACTAAATGTATAACGGATTGAATTCAATTGATCACAGGAACCAAACATTTTGAGTACTGTAATGAAGACAAGAACAAATGACTGAACAAGTAAAAATTAGCCTTTCAATAATCATTTTTCTTATTCAAATATTTCTTATGATTACTCTTAATAACAGCAATTACAATTTCCAGTCTTGGGAATTCACTACAGAAGTGATTCATTCAGATTTTGTGAAGACTAGCTTCTGGTAGTGGTGTAGCAATCTGATGTTGTCTTTGAAAGCTTGTATCGAGAAATCTGTATTGAGAGATCTGCAGGAGCGGTTCTCAAACATTTGTTCTGAAGACTCTTTTATACTGACAAATAATGAGGGCCACAAGAAACTTTTATCGGTTGGTTATATCTTTGGTTATATATTCACTGTGCTAGAAATTGTATTATTAATGTGTATTGTGTTATAGTTATTGTATTATGATTTTGAACATCGATGGGACTTCATGGACCCCATGAAAGGTCTCAGAGACTCCCAGGGATTCTGATACCACCATTTGAGACTCACTGATCCAAACAAAGTACTAGAATTGTTGATGGGGAAAATTTCTGTGCTATGATTAGGGTAAGGTCTGTTAGAATCAAAAGTTTATTCCATCTGTTTATCTATCTATCTATCTGTATGTCTATTTATCTATATTTTTTGTTATCTGTACATGTACATTATACATAATATCCATATTACTGTTATAGTATTTCCCTTTTCACATTCAAATATATGTATATCTTAAATGTGTGCATGTGTGTATAGCATTTTATATATCAGGCAATTTCAAAGACAAAGGTACAATAGGGTTAAAAAATGAATTAAGAGAGAGGTTAAAGGAACTGAAGCAAACTGAAATTTTTATATACTTTAAAAACCAAACTAAACAATAATTTCTGTGTGAATATCTACCTACACACAAAACTGCAAATCAAAAACAACTTTTGTTTCTCAAAGAAATTAGGAACAATTCAAAGACATATCTTTTAGTGTAAAGCATGACAAGATATAACATAGAGTTTTAAGTTTAAGTTTTAAGTTTAAGAGTCAAAGACATATCTTTTAGTGTAAAGCATGACAAGATATAACATAGAGTCTTAAATCACAAATCACAGTTTTGTCAGTTGGGTTAGTCTTTATTGAGTGAGTGAAGTTCGAGCATGGCAAACTCTTTGTTGGGCATATCCCTATCCAGGAATTTCTTTGTTGGCCCTAAGATAAGGGGAGAACTTGGACAGAATACTGAGAATTTGAGCAATGGTGGAAAGGAGAGCCCCTGGGTATATTGGGAGCATGCTCTCTGGTCAAAAGGACTATGCTGATTGATGGGGCCCAGGGGTTTAGTTCCATCAGGGACAAGCATTTTCCTGAACTATCTGCTGTTGGGATAGATAAATGACCTCTAGGTCCTTGTTTGTTCTGGAAGTTTTAGTGAGTTTATTAGGGAGGAAGTTAACCCTTAAAATTGGCTAGGAACCAGAAGTTTTTGACCAGGTCTGAATTCAAATTTATAATTGATGTGCACTAAGCTTTGTTAAAGGTTTTGTTTGTGTGTTTGTGAAGTGTTTCATTAAATTGTAAATGTAGCCAGCCAGCTAGGCTTCCCCACTATCTTTCCCTTCTCCTCCCTTCCCCCAGCAGTTTCAGAGGAGTGAGAGGAGCAGAAAAGAGAGGAAAAAAGAATCTTTCTTTCTGCATTTCAAGAGCTGGACAAGTTTTTGAATGTGAAAAGAAAGCCAGGCTACTCCTTACCTCACCTAAGGAGTGTCTCTTTTGTATCAGCAAGTAAAAAAAAAGGAATGAATTGAAGACAGCATTCAGTGAAATGATGAGTTTTGATTTGATGATATCTCATAGCTGAAATCTGCACTTTATGTTTGAATTGGGTCAATGTAACTGATACCAGACAATGTGACAATTTCACTTTGGAATTTCATTGATTTCTTTTGGAGGCATTGACTCTCTTCAGATTCTGAAGGATGAAGGCAAAGAGGGTAAGTATTGAGGCAGTCAAGTATTTAATCTTTTAAAACTACGAAGGCTTCTGCCTAGGAAGACTGACATCTCCCTATCAGCATGCTCAGGTCTCTGCCAGTTCAAAAGCCCCATCTCAGAGTGCTGGCATATTTTAAATTAACCTTTAAGTTAAGTAATTTCAAACTCTTTGTAAAACTTTAGATGCTTTTCCTAGTATATAGCCTGAAATTCCAAGGTAAAAATGTTTCGGTGGAATAGCAGGGCATCCATGTGCTCTTTACCAGGGGAGGATATGTCTACCACCCCTCAATCTGATTTAAAAGTAGAAATGAGATTGGGAGAGCTCCTTTGCCGGGAGCTAAGTCTCAGGAGGAACCGCCCTTACCTCCCCCACCCCAACCTCCCTGTAGCTATAGATATAAAGGCAGCTTGTAGATGCACTAAAGCAGAGACTTGCTCAACACCCATGCCTCCGTAGTCTCTCTGACCCCGTTCCCAGA
>CM053771.1:136999156-137034971 GCA_028658325.1 Potorous gilbertii | reverse complement strand
CTGCGTCTTCCCAGGCTGCCGCCTTCCCGAGCTCTGCTCCCCCTTCGGCTGTGTTCCCAGGCTGCCGCCTTCCCGAGCTCTGCTCCCCCTTCGGCTGTGTCCACTCTCGGTACCCCGTTGAGACCCCGCTGGGCGGGGTCACTCCTTGACTGGTGAGCCTAGAAAGAGTGTTAGGGGAGATGGAAGACACAGTTTCAGCTCTTTAAGGAAGCACATAAAAAAAGGACAAGACCATTCACAGTTTACAATGACCAACACATGTTCTTTCAAGGGAAGATTTCTTTTAATTCACAAGAGTATTTGACTGAAGAAAAGGAAGGAGAAAATGCTCATCATTACTGATTACAAATCCAGATTTGATATGATTCAAGTCAAAAATCTATCCTGAAGGAATAATAGAGCAGTTTCTGAGAATGCTCTTCCTATCAGGATTAAGCAAAAAACGACCTTGTTATTTGGCATTTATGATTTTAAAGTGCTTGACACAAGGATGGGCATATATTAGATGCTACATTAATGTAATTGTTCTTCTATTGCTGTTGTTCAGTCTTTTCAGTCATCTCTGACTCTTCTTGACCCCATTTTGTGGTTTTCTTGGCAAAGACACTGGAGTGGTTTGTCATTTCTCCACCTCATTTTACAGATGAAAAAACTGAGATTGATTGGGTTAAGTGACTTGCCCAGGGTCACATAGCTAGCAAGTGTCTGAGGCTAAATTTGAACTCGCAAAGATGAGTTTTTCTGATTTCAAGCACCGTCCTCTGAGAGCCAGTGTGGCTTCAGAAAGAAACAAGAAACAGTTGATAATAGTGTTTGCTGCCTGACAACTCCAGGATAAATGCCAGGCGCAGAAGAGAGGTCTGTACACAACATTTGCAGATCTGTCCAAAGTGTTTGACACTGTTAGTCATGAGGGCTTATGGAAAATTATGTCAAAATTTGACTGGCCAGAGAAGTTAAACAGTATTGTATGTCAATTTCATGATGGTATGTTTACCTGAGTTTTGGATAGTGGACAACGCCCTTTTGCCTTCCCAGTCACTAATGGAGCTGGGTGCTTGCTCTCATACTTTTTAGTATAATGTTTTCAGTCATGTTGTCAAATGCTTTCATTGAAGATGAACACAGCATTAGGGTAAACTACCATGCTGATGGTAAGTTCTTCAGTTCGAAAAGGCTACAGGCCAAGACCAAAGTGGAGGGAGTGTTAGTGCATAATTTTCTGTTTGCAGATGATTGTGCACTCAATGCAGCCTCTGAAGCTAAGGTGCAACAAAGTATTGATCAATTCTCTGCTGCCTGTGCTAATTTTGGCCTAATAATTAATTAACACTAAGAAAATACAGATGCTCCATCAATCACCACCACACCATTCATACGTGGAATCATAGATTACAACAAATGGAGAAGGTTTAAATGCTGTGGATATGTTCACTTACCTTGGTAATGTACTTCCCAGGGATGTACACATTGACAATGAGGTTGATACATGCATTGCCAGAGCTATCTCAATGTTTGGGAGGCTCTGATGAAAAGTTTGGGAGAGAAGAGGTATTAGACTGACTACCAAACTGAAAGCCTACAGAGCTGTTATGCTGACCCCCTTGCTGTAGGCCTGTGAAGCATGGAAAGTCTACCAGCACCATGCCAGGAGACTGAATCTCTTCCATTTGAACTGTCTTAGGAAGATTCTGATTATCACCTGGCAGGATAAGGTACCAGATACTAGAGTCTTTCCTTGAACTAAACTGCCAAGCATTCAAATTATGCTTCAGAAAACACAACTCCAATGGACTGGTTTGAATGCAAAATACATGCTTGCCAAAAAGACTATTTTATGGAGAACTCGTGTGGGGCAGGCCACCATATGGTGATCAGAAGAAGCAATCCAAGGACACTCTCAAGGTCTCCTTCAAGAACTTTGGATTTGGCTGTGCCACATGGGAGACACTGGCACAGGACCACTCAACATGGTGTACCCACATCAGAAAGGGTGCTGTGCTCTATGCGCAAAGCAGAATTGAGACACCACAAAGTAAATACAGGATGCACAAATTTGGGGTATCTACCCCAAATATTCACACAGACTATCTTTGCCCAATCTGTGGTAGAGTATTCTGAGCTCATATTGCTCTGATCAGTCACAGCTACACACACTGAAACTTCCCTTTATCATGGTGATGTCATTTTTGTCCTCTTGGAAAATAAAGGCCAACAACCATCAACCAATGTAATTGTTACATCATTTTTGAATCTGGATTTTGTTATATATAGATTGGGGTTTTAAAAGAATGTGATATAAATATTTATTATTTGAAATTTATATTTGGTCATAAATAAGCAGTGAAAATGCCAGTGTTTGCTATATAATGGTAGATTTTTCATTTGAAATCTTGGCTAAAAATTTAATTTCTTAAATATCACATTCTTCTAGATTGAATACAATTAGGAGTGAATGAACAATTCTGTCAAACACCAGCCTGTAAGGTTAGGCATTAACCTCTTTCCTTTGTTTAAGCTAGATGAGATTTCAGTATGGAGAGTTAGAAAGTATTAATTTATGAGCTATCTTATGGTTAATTTGATTCAATAGTTAATAGCTCAATAAAATTTGGGATGATTGTATCTGAAAGGGTGCCAAGTCAATATTTATTTACTATTTAAGACTTTATGGGACTACAATTTACCATTATTTTAAGCTTTGATTACAGGAATAAGTTGTCTGAGTTATTATGAAGCCACTTGACAGAGCCTGCAGGGTGGAATATTTGGGGAGAGTTTTGAAGACCTTGAGATAGGACTCCTAAGCTCTGCTTTCAACACCTAGTGACATTGTGATTGACTGTCTGAAACTGATTCATTCCTACAATCAAGTAGAGCTAAGGAAGTCTTTCCTTCTGTTAAGATATATATGACATTCTCCCTCTTTTTCTTTTATAGCAAAATTTCTATAATCAAAAAGTTATATTAAAAGATTATCAACCTGATAGGGTGAGTTCACGTGGTGGTAAGAAGATGAATTTCTTGTCCAAGGTGATGTGGAAATGTATTTGCCTGAACGGATAATGGCTTGTTTTAAGTATGTAATGAGATTTTCAGTAAAGTAATTTATCTAAATATTTTTATATTAGGAATTGCATGTTAAAATTAATGATGAATTGGTTTAAAAGTTGTTATGAATTCTGTGTTATGAATTCATTGTAGAATTCTTGTGGAGAAAATTAGAATCCTTGAAAAAAAATACATATATTTTTATATATGGGTGTGATTTTCAAGTTTATTTCATCTAAGGATGTATCAAATATGTTAAAAAGTCTATTTCTGCTATTAAGAAGAAAGTTTTAACTAAAATTGTTTTTACCATAAATCAAGCATTTACAAAAGCATATTTGTGAAAGGAAGCTTGGTAAATGTGCAAAGGTCTTGGTTTCAGATCTTTTCTTGTAATTTTTTGTCAATTAGATTTAAGAAAGTTTTGTGATAAACTGAAAACTGTTTTTAAGAGAAGAAAATATTTGTTGTATGAAGAAATGTTTTGTAAAACCTTTTGTATGAATTTTGGAAGGCTTACATTTATATTTGTAAACTCATTTGTTATGTAAAGGTTTTATGGGGGTTGAAAGATAAGAGACAGGGTAAGAGAGACCATGAGTTTTATGGCTCCAGGAAGCTCTGTGATAATTTTAAGACAAAAAGCCTCCTGGTCCATCCTCCTTTCCTTTTGAAGTTCAGTCATTATTACAGAAGGACTTCTTAAGGTCTAATCTGAACTCAGAGCTGCTCAGAGAAAAGATGTTAACTTTTTCCTATTGTCAAAATAAAGGAGGAGTGCCATCCCCACCCTGGGCCACGAAGGCTAGAAAAGCCTGAAAAGCTTCACCCAAGTGACTGTGGTATTCAAGGCTTCTAGCAAGAAGTGGCCCTTCAGACTAGGTGGGCTTGCTTTGTTAAAGCTAAAGTCTCTATATAAAGTATAGACTTGTTGTATATTGAGTTCCTAAATAAGAAACTTGTTTTGGTGCTAATTGATCTCTAGTGTTTAGTTTTTAGGACAAATTTAGGGTCTAAATCTAAGTCCTGATAAAATTTTTGACTTGTGAAACCTGTCATCTAATGGGACCATACTCAGAGAGAAATGTAACTGTTATAGGCAGAAGTTTGCCTCAGGGAACAATCCTGTCCCCAGCCTGGGATGGAATCCTACTGGCTCAGTTTCCCCATTGTGTTCCTCTGAAAAGGAATGTTTTCTCATTTGAATATTTTTGAGTCTGATTATAAAGTGGAAATGATATCTAATTAGTCCTTGGCTTTCATCTTCGTGGCATATTTCTATAATCAAAGCAGATAGTTTAAGATGTAAGCATAATGCAAGTAGTGGAATCTTGATGTTTTCAATTAGTTGAGTAAATGGGTAGTCTGGTACAGTTTTGTGAAAGATAAAATGATTCTTTCTGAATGTTCTGGGAATAATTAAAACAAGAAAGCTTAAATGTGATGTTGAATCATTGTTGTATAGAACAAGACTGGGATTTAAAGTTAACTGTAATGGTATGGAATTATGGAGATTAGGGGTACTTGGGACCCAAAAATAGTGACACTCTGAGTCCTCAAATGAATTCAACCCGTCTTCTTTCAGCTGAAGAAGGTCGAAGTTTGTCAAGGTTTCTCAATATTGGGTGGACTATTAGGGAATCTGAACATTTATGACACTACTCTAAGTGGGTCAGATAGAGTGAGCACTTTCAGGGAAATAAGATGTATCTTATCTACAGAGGAATTGAGGAAGGAGTTTGAGGGTGGCCCCAGGTGGTCTGGGAGGTTCCACAGATGATCTTGATGGGAGTGGCCAGTAGCCTGGAGATTTCGATTGACAGGATCAAGAGTGGGAAATAGAACAGAGATTTGGGCATTGAGATAGGGAAAAGTTTATGTGCCTCAGGAAAGTCACTTCAAGTGAGGAAATGCAAAGAGGTTTCACAGTGAGGTTTTTGAGGGTCCTTTTAGACAAATGGGACTAAAACTTGTCTGAGATAAGGGACAAAGGTCCTGACTTGGAATAACGTCTTTATAAGTTACAAAGACCACTTGGGTAAATACAATCGACTTAATCAAATTACTAAGACTAAATAAGATACATTTTCAGTTTTGGGAAAAGAATTAAAGTAGTTTTTTAGAGGCAGGTAACCTCTGAAAATCTTTTGCATTGATGGAAAAGTTAATGTTTCTGTTTTAATTTCAATTCACTTCATGAAAATAAATTTAGTGTTCAAACTTATCATGCACATAACTCTTTCTTTTAGACTGAGCATGGTTAGAAAGGGATAGAGAAGCTTGGGAAGCAGATGTAAATCCACTAGAGCAGTAACTTACAAAGATTTTTATTTGATCAGGAACCAGAACCAGTACAGAAAGGCATGAAAGCTACTTAAGACTTGCTTTCTTTAAAGATGTTCCTCTCTACTGTGAAATTATCGTCATTGCTGAAATTGATTACTGGAGCTTGTTATTTTTAGATTTCTTTCTTACTATTAACTGACTATTCTTCTGAGTCTAACTCCAGATGTGGATAGCAAGAAAGGCTGTCTCACTACTAGACCACTCCTAGCTATCCCTGATCACTCCCAGTCTTTGACTCTCTAGACAAGAGTCTGTCACCACCCAAGTTTCAGTAGAACAAAATGGGTTTCCCTACTTTACACTAATGCTTTGCAAATTTTGTGTGGGTACTGACTAGGATTAGGAAAATCAATGCAATTTCATTATCACCAATGTCCTTCTGAAGAAAAACTGAGCTTAAAGTTAGGATTTTGGAAGTAGGGGCAGGGAGCTCTGAACCCTCCTAGGATATTGCTTATCAATAATCAGTCTGTTATAGTGTTTTGGAGGGACTTCTCGGTTCAGCTCCTCTGAAGAGTAAGGAAACTCAAGCAGATCAAGGTGGTTAATAAAGTCAGTAACCATTTTATTTTCACAATTTCCACAATGTACACCTCACTGTAGTGGACAGCCCGCATCCCTACACGGCTTTGTGATGTGGTTGAAAGAAAAGAGTCATGGGAGACGGGAGATGATAGACCAACTCCCGTTTTATTGATCCGAGGTTTAGGGTTTATATAGACAAGGTCCTGCAAATCTACATGACATTCTGCTAGTCTCTTGTCCCAGTGATTAAATCAGTCAGGGTGATTAAATCAGTCTTATAAGACTGTGAGCCTAGGGGCATCTATTTTACATATTCCTTGTTTTCTGTAATTCTCTTGTTTGTCTCAAGGAGACAGCAACATCTGGGGGGCATGGAGAGCCACTCCAGATGATAATAAGCACAGTCTCTAAGAACAGTTTTCCCTGAAGGTCTTTCCTGATCTTATCAACCACACTCCACCCTGGCCCTCAACACTTCACTGCCATTATATTCTGGTCTATCTGTTTGCATTGTCTATATGTATGTGGTACATTCCACTCAAGGTTTAACTTTGAGAAGAACAAGATTTAGCGCTTGCTATAGTATCTTAAATAATAACCAAAACTATGTCTATGTTAGTGGAAGGGATTAAGGTTGTCTTCAAGTACTGTCTCAGGCGGGTGAGCTGGGGGAGAGATAATGTGACAAATACACCTGTAGTTGGAGAAGATCAGAAGATACTGAATATGGTAATGGTGTGTGCTTTATATAAGGAGGAGATAGAATGGCAGCTAGTATGGAGGATTTGATACTAGGGAGTTGAGTGTTGTCAGCAGTTTCTGGGACAGCTTCCTAAGCTTTTCCCTCTGCCACTGTCTCCACTCTCATGGATCAGGATGAGAGGGTGATGGATGACTTTTACTTGGGAAAAATAGATGACAAATGCCTAACCCTAAAGACAGCTCAGTTTATACAACTCTAAAACTGTGCTACTCCCACTCTGCGAGAAATAAAAGTACATTCAGCCTAATCCTGTTTTTCTTTCTTAGAACAAAGTCTAGAGGCTGACAACTTAGAAGGAAGGCATGTATAAAGGAATTTCCAATTTTTATGACTCAGGGTCTTGAAATTCTTTCTGTAATTAAACTTTCCTTGAAGTCAGGTCTAGTTGTCCTTCTCATGAACCCATCTTATGTAAAAAAATGGCACTTTTTAAAGAAAAGAAATAAAAAGAAGAGGGGATAAAAATAAGCAAACCCAATGAAACACAATGAAAATTTTTCAAAAATATCTACTCTCTTCGACACCTGTGTATTGTCAGTTTTAAAATGTCCAGTTTAGAAGAATTCTGCTTCATCATGCATTCCCTTATAGCTGCTATTAGTACTGAGCTTAACAAATTCTTAGGTTTCCCAGGGCAAGAAGGAAATCATGGTGTCTATATGTATCCCAGAAACATTTCTTCTTACCTGTATGAGGCCAAATGTTATGGAGAATGGCTCTTCACCACATTTACACATTCATTCACATTTAAGGTTGTAATTGTGTTTTCTTCCATTCAGTTCTTTTGTCTATATGACTAAATGGTGTATTGGGAAGAAAAAAGGCTCACAATCAAGACAGTTGGATTCAAGTCCTGGTTTTATTCTTAACCTGTTCTGTTGTAATTAGTAAATCAAATGATTTAATAAATAAGTATCCTTTTGGGGTGAAATTGTTTTACCTGAAAAACAAAGATTTGAACTTGTAAATCATTATATCCTCTTCTACTCTTGGAATTCCCAATAACATTCACCTTGTGAAACATGGGAGATTTAACTGCTTGTTCTAGGAATCATTGGTGCATAGAGGGACATCTGGAAAAAGTGCATTTATGTACAGATATTTAAAATAGCAAAGTCAACTCTGAATATCAGGAGCAGGTCAGTCCATGTTTGAATTCTACAACCTATTTGGAATTTGGAAGAAAAATGTGGGAAATATTTGAATTCTACAACCTATTTGGAATTTGGAAGAAAAATGTGGGAAATATTTGAGAAATGTTCCCAAAGTAGCTCTAAGTAGGGCTTCTAATAAACTGTAGTTGTGAGATAGTGTATATAATTTGTAGAGAACTCATTTTCATCCTTTCTCTAAATAATTGTCTCTTCCTCTCTGTCTCTGTCTGTCTTTGTCTCTATCTATCTATCTATCATCTATCTGTCTCTCTCTGTCTCTCCTTTTCCTCTTTATTTCCTTCCACACCAAAGCAATGTCCACAATAGTCATTTATCTGCTATTCTAGTATTTCTCTTTTTACAGGAACATTCTTTCTATAACTTTATTCAAGGCAATTTTGACATCTTTATTTCTGAGACTGTAAATCAGGGGGTTTAGCATGGGCACAATGATAGTGTAAAAGACAGATGACACTTTTCCCTGATCCATGGAGCTGACTGAAGATGGCTGCAGGTACATGAATGAAAGGGAGCCAAAGAAGATACTTACTGCTACCATGTGGGAGCTGCAGGTCCTGAAGGCTTTTGATCTGCCTCCAGTAGATTGAATTTTTAAAATGCTAGCAATGATAAAAACATAAGAGAAAATAATTGTTACTGTTGGGAAAAGTATATTAAATGTACTGAATGAGAGAATTACCACTTCATTGACATAGGTACTAGAACAAGCAAGCTTTAAGAGAGGAAAGAGATCACAGAAGTAATGGTTAATCACATTTTCCTTGCAGAAGAGCACTCTAAGGAAACAACCTGTGTGAGCTGTGGCCCCAATGAATGCCAATGCATACACCCCTCCCACCAACCATGAGCACACATGATAGGACATGATGAGATTATAACGAAGAGGATGGCATATAACAACATAGCGGTCATACGCCATCACAGCCAACATTTGACATTCAGAAATAACAAAAAAGGCAAAAAAGTACCACTGAGCTGTGCACTCAGGGTAGGAAATGGTGTCCTGCTCTGATAAAAAGTTCATTAGCATTTTAGGGGTGATGACAGTTGATTGACAGAGATCAATAAGGGACAAATTACAGAGGAAATAATACATTGGGGTATGAAGATGAGAACTCAGTCCAATAACAATAGTCATACCCAGGTTCCCCATCACGGTGAATACATAAATTGCTAGGAAGAGGAAGAAGAGTGGCAGCTGGAGCTCAGGCTGGTCTGTCAGCCCTAGGAGGATGAACTCAGTCACTAGTGAATAATTTCCTTTCTCCATTCTTTTTTGAGGTTAAAGGAAGAGTCTCTATACAACAGGAAAAAATAGAGAGTCTTCATTATTACAAGTCTAAAATGATGCCTCAGAGGGAAAAGTAAAATTATGATTAAAATTCTTCTGACTGTTTGGTCTCAGCTTTTTTTCCTACCAAAAATTAAAGACTGTCACCTTCACAGGAATGAAGTATGTAAACCATTCTACTGGAAAGATACATTCTTGAACTTCTCTCCTACATACAATATTCACAATATTTTTGATTAATCTAACTATTTTGAAAGATGTTTGCTCACAACCTAAATCTAGGTAAAAATATTTAAGTGTGTATTGAATACATACAAATCTTAAAGAATACTGATGATTAACTTCCCATGACTAGTGAATATAAGAGATCTATCCTGAAAATTACCATCTCCTGAAAGTAATACATTCCATTTTTTGAGATTCTATGATACTCTATTCACTGTCCAGTGGCCTTTGAGCTGTCCACTAAGTACCTTTGGAGCCCACCAACTGGGAACTATGGACTCTTGTCTCCTTTTCTAAGAGAAGGGAAATGGTTTCCAGAGAGTTCTGTCATTGCCAAAGGCATATAATTTCAAAGCTATCTGATGGGAAGGAAACCTGGTTGTCTTCCATGAGACTAGTTCTCAGTACCTCAAGGCATTTTGCTACTAAAAAGGCAGGTTACTATGATGGCCAATCAGACAGCTGATGTGGACTTATCAAAATAAACTTTGACAAAATATTTGTCAAAACCATAATACGGAAAACATAAAGTAATATGGACTGGGCAAAAGTGCAATTTTGTGGATTTGTAATGGGTGGAATGATTTGCAAAGAGTTGGCATAAAAGACTTAATGTCAACTTGAAAGGCCATCTTAAGAAGAGTACATTAAAGATTTGTGCCCAATCTTTTGTTATGGTGCATGTTGAATAAAAACATGTCTCCTCTGCCATTTCAGTTGACCCTGAGAGTTAGATGCTACTATTATCCACATTTTATAAGTGGGATGCAGGGTCATGGTCATGGCCCTGTGTTAGAAAAGAGTACTGTGACCACATCTTTCTTAGGATCATGTCAATTTGGAAGAACTAAGGGCTTACAGAGCTTGCAGAGCTAGCTCTGAAAAAGTACCGGTAGGAACAGAAGTCTGTTTTGGAGAATTTTGAGGGAATGTCCAAATCAGCTCTCTTTGAATGTTTAATAATAACCCAGCCCAGGCCTCTATGACTCACTGTTTAGGTTTTCATGGCTTAATATGAATGTAAATAGCAACTGCTTTCTATTGTGTCGGAGAACTTTGAAGGTCTTTCCCCTCTCAGATTGATATTTTTGGGATGGTAAATTAAACCATCTTTTGTCTCAATTCTTACCTAGCCTTTGGTCATGAAATGAGTCCCTTCCACAAAGTAGGTCATGGAAAATTGCCTTAATTTATGAAACCCAAGGTCATCCATTGTATGACTTTTGTCTTAATCATTTTACTTTGATGAATTGGAGGAAAGAATAAGGTTTCATAATTTGCTCAAATATGGCTCTTTTCAATCCAATTTACCTATCACTCAGGACATTACTCTGAATGTCTTTCATCCTCTCTGAAACCAATAGGTGAACAAAACAACAATAGATGTTATGTTTTTGAATATGAGACTAAGCTTGGGGATATAAATAACACATGATTTAACAAACACATAATCTAAAAATATCATGGTAAGTTAGGACAATGGGATTAATCTAACATGGTAAAATTTAATACAGACAAATGTAAAACCATGTGTGATAGTTAAAAGTATCAGTTCTATAAGTATAAAAATTATGGAAGCAAATTTAGAAGATAGTATGCTTGTCAGATATCAAGGATTTTATTAGACTTCAAACTCAATATAACATAACAATCTAAGATGCTAGCAAAAAAATGTTATGAATCTTTGCATTTCACAAAGAGAGATATGACTTCCAGGAATAAGGAAGTGATAGTTCTACCACACTTTGCCTTTTTGAAACCCCATGTTAGGTATTTTGTCTGGTTCTTTTTACCATAATGAGGGAAGGATATTTAAAAGGTAGAGGATATCCTGAAAAAATCAATAAGGGCCATAAATGATCTCAAGAACATGCAACGTAAGGATAATTTGAATGACTTGTGAAAATCTAGCAAGGAGAAGGGAAGAATCAGAGGCAAAGAATAATTATTCCCTAGCATTTTAAAGGTTATTATATGTAAAAAGTATGTGCAAAAATTTATCTCACAAATAGAAGATCCAAGAGTAATGTGTAAAGTTGAAATGAAGCAGATTTTGGCTTGATATGAGGATAAAATCTGTATTAATTACTAATAGGCCAAAAAGAAGTGTATCACCATGGTAGTAATGGGTTCCTCTTAAGTTGAGATCTTCAAACTGTATTACTACCACTGCTGTAGGTGTATTAAAGGGAGGTTGTGGGGGAGGGTTTGAACTAGATGTAATATCCCTTCCAATTTCAAAAATACTTTGTTCTATAATTCTGAGGTAGAGTTCTTCATACTTCCAAATATCTCTTCCTATTTCTTAAGCCATCATCACAGAAAGGTTTAATTAATATGGAGATGTCTTTTCTGTGGCAAAGTCTTGAGATTTCATTAATCCTCATTTTGAAGGAAAAGTAGAGTCAAATTAATCAACTACTTACCCTCTAGCACTGGAAGTTAAAGCTTCTTGATCCAATGTATATGACTTCTATAAAAGTTACTATAGTCATGATTGGAGCCTTCTAATCTTTGTTAATGTTGATTGGAATTGATTGAACTCAGTCTCTGAAAAGCTCTAAAAATTGATTGGATCTGAAGATTATTATTTCTAGTGGTTACATTAACCTAATTGTTCCCAATTGCAACTTAACCAGTGCCTTCCTCAGCCATAGATAAAGAAATGTTGTTCATCCATGTCAACAGAGCTCCTGATGATGTAGCTCAAAGCTTTTTAATGGATGTTTATAAGATAACTGAGACCTCATTAGTAGTACACAAACAAAGGATCCACAGGGACTCATCTCAAAAGTAATTCCCCTTTTTTGGGAAGAAGTCATTAATGTTTTTCTCTCCTTAATTTTTTCACTTTCATTGACTCCTTTTGTGCACAATAAACTGTTTAGAACATGATCTCATCAGATACAGGAATTTAGGCACCTTGAGCAAATTTATTTGCGATGATGGTTGGGAGACTTGGGATAGCACCTAAAGTATAAACAATTGAAGTGGTTGAAGTTGTCTGAAATTAGAGGTCCTGGTAGCTGAGAAAGTTGGATAAGTGGGAAGCTTGAATGTTCAAGGAAGGGAGGAGAAGGGGTAGAAAAGAAGTGTGAAAATCAGATTCTGAACTTATTGAAGAAGGGTTAATTTGAACTATAGGTCCATGGCTGACAGCAAGAAGATCTCAGTAGCAGAGCTGCTGAGTAATAGTGATAAATGAAAGTTGCCAAGGCCAATTAAAATCTGTCAGCTTCACTTCTTGATCTGCTGCATAAGAGAGTATGTCAGAAATCACATACAGCTTAGAATAGGTTGATCAGAAATGTCACGTTTTCAGAACTAAGCTAGGTTTGAGTGATCACCATAAAATGGAAGAAATATGATAAGAAAGCTTTAGGATAAGAGGAGTTCATTAATAATAGAAGAGTTTTAAGGTGAACAGTGAAAAGAGTTGATCTGTGATAATTTAGGGTTAGGTAAACAGTCTTCAACAGCACTTCCTTAGTTGTTGTCTCCTTTTGATAGGTGCATTTGTGTGTGTGTATGTAGGCATATGAGTGTGTGGATATATCCTTGGGACCTAGTACATGGGTCTTCTGCTGAAGAAATACATTGTGAGGACTGTGTTCCTACAGATGAACCATGGTAGAGAGCTATGGTTTTCAAGGTACTTTGGAGTATATATCAGGTTTTTTTTTTTAAGCAAAGGACCAAGTAGGCTGAGTGGTCAATCTTGCTACCAAAAAATTATCTGTCTCCTGCAGTTCAGAAACCAAAACAAAGCTCTGGTATCCTTTAGCTGTATACATCTGAGTGTTCTTGTCTATCCTTGACTAGGTAGAAGATTGTTAGATATAAATTCAAAGGATTGTGGAAAGTTCCTCAGAAGAACATAAGCAGAGATAAGAAAAAATACAAATTATGAAGGCATTGTTCTAATAACAGCACCAAAATAATAATTCCTTGCATTTTTATGATGAGAATGAACGGTGACACTCACTGTTGTATACCCCATGACTGAGCCTGTTGAAGAGGAGGCCTGAGGACCAATTGTTGGGAATATTGTAGGGGAGTTTTTACTTCAGTGATTTGGTCAGATGTCTTAAGATTTTCCATCTGCTGCTCCCAGAGCTTAGCTGGCAGCAAACAGAAATCAAAGAAATTATACAGAATTGATAATATATCATATTGTCATTATCTGACAATAGTCAGAAAAACATGATTTCATCCTCCTGGACAAGTTATCTGATCTCAACTAAGACAGAGCCCCAGATCTCACTCAAGCAGACGTTCCCTGATGTCTCTAGGATGGCACGCTGGGATTAGGGAAATTATTAAAGTGCAGATCTTTACATCACCTTCCTTCCAGAGTTCTTGTCTGTCTTTAGGGTACCCATGCTGAAGATATTCTAGAAACATGTTTTCTCTCTTGAAGATGGAAGACCAAGATCTCTCTTCTTCCAAACTCTTGCCAACTTGGCCACACAGCCCCTCTTTTCCCTCCCCTGAAAATGGAGCACTGAGTCAATCACTACATAGGAGGAGTCTTAAGTCCCTAATGATTAAATCTTCCCATAATACTTTTGGGAAATTGACATGTCAACTAATTTGAGTATAGATCAACATGTATCCTGTACAAAGTACTGTGCTGAAGATAGAAATGAATGACTGAGTTAATGAAAAATTGCTATTTAAAGGAATTCCAGGTGTCACTGACCAAGCTAAATTCTAGAGTCATATATACATAAAGCAAGGGAGACTTTCCATAAAGAAATTCATATTCTAAACATGAAAGACAACCAAAAATTGTGGGATTGAAAAGCGAGGACCTAGTTGATCCAAGAAATTAGAGAGACAACTGGTGGATTATAGGAGAACTGATTGAAAACTCTTTCTAGGAATAATGGCCACTCTAATTATTATTCTTTGAGGTAGAAGTGAGAAATGTGTGTGTGTGTGTGTGTGTGTGTGTGTGTGTAATTGCTACATAGCAGGAAGATAGTTAAATTGCATTGTGATGGGTTATTGAAGAGCAGCCAATAGTAGCTTTTATCTCCTAGGACCCCAGGTCTTCAGAATAAGGAGTGGAGGCATGGTTCTGACAATGAATCAAAGCACCATGGCAGGAAAATCAATGACTAGAGATTAAAAAATAAAATAATTATTTCCCTCAAGGAACTTACATTCACAACAATAATGTATTGCAATGTAAGAATAATGACATAGAATTTTCACTAATTGAATGTCATTTCTTTGCAAGGGATTCTTTCATATTTTGTATAGATCGCTTACTGTGGTGTGACAGTCTGCTTTCTTTGAGAGATTGTACTAGGAAATTGATATCTAGGATTGTGGAGCTCAAACTTTTCAATATTACTACTCTTTTATACTACTAAATATTAAATTAAATTAAATATAAACTTATTCACGTGAGTTATTTCTATATTTACCACATTAGAAATGAAAACATATTAGTATTATTATGAAAATAATTTTGACCTCATAAACAAAATGGTGAGTGTGTGGTGATTTTTATTTGTCTTTCTATTCCTGGTGACTAATACAGTATGTCACATTCAGTAGGTATTCACTAAATGTTTGATAGATGGGATTGAATTGATCACAGGAACCAGAACTTTGGTCTGCTGTGTTGAAGACAAAAATGAATGACTGAATGAGTAAAAATTATTTATTCAATTAACCATTTTTATTTATTGCAATAAATTTTATGAATACTATAAATAATAAAAATACAATATCCAGTCACGAGAATTCTCTCTACCAGCAATCCATTCAAATTTTGTGAAGACTAGCTTCTGGTAGTAGTGTAATAATCTGATGGACTCTGAAAGCTTGTACTAAGAAATCTATATTGAGAGATCTACAGCAGGAGTTCTTAAATATTTGTTCTCAAGACTCTTTTATACTGACAAATAAGAAGTGCCACAAGAAACTTTTATTTGGTGGGTTGTATCTATTTTTACTGTGTTAGAAGTGGAAATATTGTTGTATTATTATGAAAATAGAATTGACCTCATAGAACCCGTGAAATGCCATTTAGACTCCTAGGGAGTCCTCTACCACACTTTGAGACCTACTGATCCGAAGCAAAGCACCAGAATTGTCGAAGGGGGGAAATTTTAAGTGTTATGTTTAAGGCAAGATCAGTTAGAATTAAAAGTTTTCTCTATCTATCCATATTTATTATCTATATGTGTACATTATATATAACATCCATATTACTGCTAAAGTATTTCCCTTTTCACTTTCAAATATATGTATATTTTAAACGTGTGTATGTGTGTACAGCATTTTATGTATCAAGTAATTTCAAGAAGAAAGGTACAACAGGGTTAGAAAGTAAAATAAGAGAAAGGATAAAGGAATTGAAGCAGATTGAAATTTTTATACATTTTAAAAACCAACCTAATCAATAATTTCTGGATAAATATAAACCTACATGTAAAACTGAAAAGGAAAAATGACTTTTGTTTCACAAAAAAATTAGGAAGCAATTCAAAGATATATATTTTAATGTAAAGCATGACATGTCATAACATAGAGTTTTAAGGATTCTAAGATAAGACTCCCATTAGTTGAAAAATCACTAAAACAAACAAATGAAATAACTTCCTACATTCTCAGAACCAACAGTTTTTAGAACACATATTACTTGCCCTACTTTTCTGTAAGCACATACACAATAAACTTTAATCCATGGTTTGTGACCGAGTTTCCTAGGTGCGGTATTCTATTTAATTTCAAATAAAACCATAAATTTGAGACATTAGCATCATGTTTCCCTAATCTCCCCATACTGATCTTTTCATAGGATTATATACTGACTGTAATGGACCGCTTGCATCCCTACACGGCTCGGTGAAGTGGTTGAAGGAAAGAGACACGGGAGGCGGGAAAAGATAGACCAATTCTGTTTATTGATCTGAGGGTTCAGGGTTTATATAGACAGAATCTGCAAGTCTACATGACACTCTGCTTGTCTCCTGTCCCAGTGATTTGGCCAGTCTTATTGTCTTTAGAGACTGTTAGCCTAGAGGACATCTATTTTACATATCCCTTGTTTTCTGTAGTTCCCATATTTGTCTCACAGAGACAGCAACATCTGGGGGGCATGGAGAGCCACTCCGGATGATAATGAGCACAGTCTCAAAGAAGAGTTTCCCCAAAGGTCTTTCCTGATCTTGTCAACAGCACGCCACCCTAGCCCTCAACATCTGACAATCATGTATCACAAGCTGTTCAACTACTTATCACATTGAAAAATTAAACAATACACAACTCAAGAAGATGTAATGTGAATGAATTTATCAACACAACAAAAACTGAAATTATTTATAGAGCAATTAGGAAAGCAGTTCCAAAATGAATCAAGCTTTGGAATGATTGTCTGCCACCCTCAGGCATGAGAGTATGAGGAAAGAAAGGGCTACTATACTACAACAATTGTCATCTATTCTCAAAATTGAAAAGTCAGCCATCACCCTTTCATCTTGATCCTTGAGAGTAGAGACAGTGACAGAGTGTAGGGCTTAGGAAGCTGCCCCAAAGGCTGCTGCTAACACTCAGCTCCCTGGTATCAAATCTCCCATACTAACTGCCATTCTATTTCGTCCTTAGGGAAAACACACACCGTTACCATATTCAGTATCTTCTAATCTTGCTCCAACGATATGTGCATTTGTCACATCATCTATCCCCAGCTCACAGTCCTGAGGCACTACTTGATTCAGAACATATGACAATGTTAATCGCTTCCACTAATATAGACATAGTTTTGATTATTATTTAAGATACTATAGCAAGAGCCAAATCTTGGTCTTCTCACAATTAAACCTTGAGTGAAACGTTACGCACACCATAAACAATGAAAACAGATAGCCCAGAATATAATGGCAGTGAGGTGTGCATTGTGGAAACTGCAAAAATAAAATGGTTACTGTTTCTATTAACCACCTTGATCTGCTTGAGTTTCCTTACTCTCCAGAGGAGTTTGAACTGACCTGGGAAAGAGAATCAGCCAATCAGGAGGCAAACAGAGCATCCCTCAACCTTGAAATACCTGAGACCATTGCAAATTCACTTGCTGAACCGAGGAATTCCTCCTATGTGCTATAACAAACTCATTATTAATAAGAAATATCCTAAGAGGTTTCACAGCTCCCTGCCCCTACTTCCAAAAAATACAAATTTTACATTCAATTTTCTTCAGAAGATTACTAATAACAGAATTGCTTTGACTTTCCTAATGCTAGTCAGATCCCACTCAGCTTGTAATGGATTAATCTAAAGTAGGGAAGCCCATCTTATCCTACTGAAACATAGGTGGTGACAGATTCTTTGGTCTAGAGAGCCAAAGACTGGAAATGGTCAGGTATACCTGGGAATGGTCTGGTACAGAGGTAGTTTCTCTGTCTGGGGGTAAAATGATAAGAAATGACATCAGTATCATTTGAAGGGGATATAAACTGTGAAGTCTAACCCCAAAGGGCGCTCAGTTTTGAATATACGTCTACATTTATGCTATGCCCACTTTGAGAGAAATAAACACATAGAATCTAATCCTGTTTTTCTTTCTTAGAATAACCTATGGAAGTTAGCAGCTTAGAAGGAAGACATGTATGAAACCTAGCTTATAACATTTAATTTCAGGGCCTTGAAATCCTTTGTGTAATTAAACTTTCAGTTGTTAGGTCTAGTTCTACTTCTCATCAACCCTTCTCATGTAACAAAAACACTTTTTAACGAAATGAAATAAAAATAACAGAAGATAAAAATCAGCAAACCCAATAAATGCAATGAAAAATTTTGCAAAAATCTATTATTTTTGCAAATAATTTGTCATTGTCTGTTTTAAAACATCCAGTTGAGAAGAACTGTGCTTCACTATGCAATGCTCTTATTGGTGCTATTGGTGCTGAATGATGGAAAATCTCAGTTTTTCCCAGGACAAAAATATAATCATGGTATCTATTTGTATTCCAAAAACACTTCTTCTTACCTGTATGAGCCCATATGCTACGGTATAAGAATGGATCCTTAACACCTTTACACATTCATTCACATTTAAGGTTTTAATTGTGTTTTCCGGCATTCAGTTCTTTCGTCTAGATGACTACTATTGGAGAAGAATGAAGGCTAAGAATCTAGAAACTTGGATTTAAGACCTGGTTTTGCTCTGTGTCTGTTCTGTGATTATTAGCAAGTCATTTATCCTTTTGTAGGTGTATACCCTTCAGCTGAAAAACAGGACATTGAATTTGTAAATTGTTAAATCCTCTTCTTCTAATCTTGTCATTCTCAGTGTCACTTTTCTTGTGAAACTTTGGAGATTTAACTGCTAACTATAGGAATCACTGGCCCATAGAGGGACATCTGACAAAAATGCATTTATATCCAGATAATTTAAAAGAGCAAAACCAACTTTTTAAATATCAAGAGCAGATCAGTTCAAAGTTGAATCCTACAGCCGATCTGGAGTGCAAATCACACAGATAATAGGAAGATAAATGTGGGAAGAGAGATGTAATCTACTGGTTTGAAAAATGACCCCCCAGTATCCCTGACGGGGGCATCTAATGAACTGCAGGTGTGAGACAGAGTATTTGGTTTGTAGAAAACTCACTTTCACCCTCTCTCTCAAAAGATCTCTCCCTCCCTCCCTCCCTCCTTCCCTCTCTCTCTCTCTCTCTCTCTCTCTCTCTCTCTCTCTCTCTCTCTCTCTCTCCCCTTTTCCCCTATACTTTGCTCCACAGCATAACAACATCCCCTAAACGCATAACCCATTATTCTGATATTTCTCTTTTCACTGGAAAGTTCTTTCTATAACTTTATTCAAGGCAATTTTGACATCCTTATTTCTCAGACTGTAGATTAGTGGATTTAGCATGGGTACAATGATAGTGTAAAAGACAGAGGATACTTTTCCCTGATCCATGGAGCTGACTGAAGATGGCTGCAGGTACATGAATGAAAGGGAACCAAAGAAGACACCTACTGCTACCATGTGGGAGCTGCAGGTCCTGAAGGCTTTTGATCTGCCTCCACTGGATTGAATTTTTAAAATGCTAGCAATGATAAAAACATAAGAGCAAATAACGATTACTGTTGGGAAAAGGATATTAAATGCACTGAATGAGAGAATTACCACTTCATTGACATAGGTGCTGGAACAAGCAAGCTTTAAGAGTGGAAGAAGATCACAGAAATAGTGACTAATTGCATTTTCCTTGCAGAAGAGCACTCTAAGCAAACAACCTGTGTGAGCTGTGGCCCCAATGAATCCCAATGCATACACCCCACCCACCAACCATGAGCATACTTGATAGGACATGATAAGACTATAATGAAGGGGATGGCATATAACAACATAGCGGTCATATGCCATCACAGCCAACAGCTGACATTCAGAAATGGCAAAAAAGGTAAAAAAATAGAACTGAGCTGTGCACTCAGGGTAGGAAATGGTGTTCTTATCTGATAAAAAGTTCATTAGCATTTTAGGCATGATAACATTTGATTGACAGAGATCAATAAGGGACAAATTGCAGAGGAAATAATACATTGGGGTATGAAGATGAGAACTCAGTGCAATAACAATAGTCATACCCAGGTTCCCCATCACAGTGGATACATAAATTCCTAGGAAGAGGATGAAGAGTGGCAGCTGGAGCTCAGGCTGGTCTGTCAGCCCTAGGAGGATGAACTCAGTCACTAGTGAATAATTTCCTTTCTCCATTCTTTTTGAGTAGAGAGTAAAAATCTGTATATAAGAGGAAAAAATGGAGAGATTTCATTATTGCAAGTCTCAAATTATGCCTTAAATAGAATAATAAAATTATAATTTCAATTCATTCTTCTCATAGTTTTGTCTCAGTTTTTTTCCTACCACAAAATAAAGACTCACTTTTCATAGGAATGATGTATGTAACGCATTGTATTGAAAAGAGCTATGCTTGAGCTTCTTTCTTACATGCAATAATCATAACACTTTTATTCATAGTTGGTTAGAAAGATGTTTGATCACAACCTAAAATCTATATAAAAATATGTAAGTATGTATTGAGTATACAAATCTTAAAGAATATTAATGCTTAAGTTCCCAGAGCTAGTAAGAATAAGGTATCTATTCCAAAAGTAACTGTCTGGTGAGAGTAATACACTCTACCTATAAGGATTTTGTGACACTTTATGTACAGCCCAGTGGCTGTCCACTAAGTACCTTTGGAGCCTGCCACCTTGGAAACTATGGGGGTCTTGTCTCCTTTTCTAAGAGAAGGGAAAAGGTGGTTCTCAGAGAGTTCTGTCACTGCCAAAGGCATATAATTTCAAAGTAATCTGATGGGAGGGAAACTTGGTTGTCTTCCATAAAACTAGTTCTTAATATGTGAAGATATATTTTTAATAAAATAGAAGATTACTCTGATGGTCAATCAGACAACTGATGTAGACTTATCAAAATAAATTTTGACACAAAATATTTGTCAAAACTATAATACGGAAAACATAAAACCATATGGACTGAACAAAAGGGCAATTTCATGGATTTGCAATTGGTGGAATGATTTGCAAAGAGTTGACACAAATGATTTAATGTCAACATGAAAGGATACATCTCCTCTGCCAATTTAGTTGACCCTGGGAGTTAGGTGCTACTATTATCCACATTTTGTAAGTGGGATACAGGGTCTTGGTCATGGTCTTAGGATAGAGAAGAGTACTGTGACCACATCTTTCTTAGGATCATGCCACTTTGAAAAACTAAGGGCTTGCCAACCTTCCAGAACTAGCTCTGAAAAAGCACTAGAAGGAATGAAGTCTGTTTTGGAGTACTGTGAGGGAATATCCAAATCACTCCAACTCTCATTGAATGTCTAATACTAACTCAGCCCAGGCCTCTATAATTCACTGTTTAGGTATTCACAGCTTATTATGAATGTAAATAGCAACTGTTTGCTATTGTGTCATGAAAATTTGAGCATCCTTCCCCTCCCAGATTGATATTTTTGTAATGGTAAATTAAACGATCTTTTGTCTCAATTTTTACCTATCCCTTTGTCATGGAATGGGTCCCTCAGACCAACTGTGGCATGGGAAATTACGCTAATTTATAAAAGGGAAAGTCCTACACTGTATGACCTCTGTCCTAATCATTCCACTTTGATGCACTTGGAGGAAAGAATGAGGTTTCAGATTTTGCACGAATCTGACTCACTTCAATTCAAGTTGCCTACCTGTCATGAAATTACTCTATGGATGCCTTTAATAGTCTTGAAACCAAAATGTGAACAAAATAACAACTACAGATGCTATGTTTTGGAACATGAGACCAACCTTGGAGACAAATAAATTGTAGTTTAACAAATACATAATCTAAAAATATCATGATAATGAGATTAATCTAATATGACACAATTTAATAAAAATAAATGTAAAACCTTGTATGAGAGTTAAACAAATCAGTTCCAAAAGTACAAAAAATATGGGGTCAAATTTAAAAGACTGTCTGTCAGAGATCAAGGTTTTAGTAGACTACACACTCAATATAACTGAGCAATCTAAGGTGGCAGTAAAAAACAAAAAGTTATAGAACCTTGTATTCCATAAAGAGAGGTATGACTTTCAGGAATAAGGAAGTGATATTTCTAACACACTTTACCCTTTGCAAACCCCATGTGAGGTAGTCTGGTTCTCTTTCCCGTAGTGGAGGAAGGATATTGACAAGGTAGAAAATATCCAGAAAGAGGTAATAAGGGCCATAAATGATCTTAAGCACATGTAATATAAGAATAATTTTGAATGGCTTGTGAAAATCTACCAAGAAAAAGGGAAGAATCAGAGAAAAACAATAATTATTTCCTAGCATTTTAAAGGATATTATGTGTAAAAGAAATCATATGCAAAAGTTTGTCTCACAAAAGGAAGATCCAAGAGTAATGTGCAAAGTTGAAAAGAAGCAAATTTTGGCTTGATATAAGGATAACATCTATAACAATATTACAAAACCTAAAAGGAATTGTCTTGCCATGATAGTAGGGGGTTCCTCTTAAGTTTTGATCTTCAGACTCAATTACTATCACTGCTGTATTTGTATTGAAGGAAGGATGGGATAGAGCTTGAGCTAGATGAAATGTCCCTTCCAGTTCCAAAAATGCTGTAGTTCTGTACCTCTGAGGTGGATTTCTTCATACATCCAAAAAATCTTTTCCTATTTTTAAAGATACAAGCATCCACTTAGCAGCCTCATGCCATCATCAGTAATGGGTTTAATTAACGTGCAAATGTCCTTTCTGTTGAAAATTCTTGAGGTTTCATTAATCCTTATTTAGAAGAAAAAACGTCAAATTAACAAACTACTTTCCCTCTGGCTTGAAGTGTTACAACTTCTTGACCTAAAGTATATGACTTGTATTAAACTTGTGTTACTCATCGTTGGAGCTTTCTCATCACAGTTAATGATGACAGGAATTAGGAGATAGAACTCAGTCTCTGAAAAGCTTGAGAAATTGGTTTGATCTGATGTTTGTCATTTCTAATTGTTACTTTAACCAATTTTTTCCTAACTGCGACTTAACCTGTGCCCTCCTCAGCTATAGGTAAAAAAATGGTGTTCATCTATGTCAGCAGAGCTACTAATGGAGTAACTTAATGAATTTATTGATGTTTACAAGATAACTGGGACCTCATTAGTAATAAAGAGAAAAAGGCTTCCACAGGGACTCATCTCAAAATTAATTCCCCTTTTCTGGGAAGAAGTCATTAATATTTTCTCTCCTTTATTCTTTCCCTTTCATTGACTCCCTGTGTACACAATGAACCATTTAGAATATGATCCCAGCAGACATAGGAATTTGGGCATCTTGAACCAATTTAGTTGTGTTGATGGCTGGGAGGCTTGGTATAGCATCTAAAGTGGTTAAAATTGTCTGAAATCAGAGGTCATGGTAGCTGAGAAATTTGGGCAAGTGGAACAGAGGAGAAGGGGTAGAAAAGATGTATGAAAATCAGATTCTGAACTTACTCAAGAAGGGTTAATTTGATCTGGAGGTCCATGGTTAACAGCAAGAAGGATCTCAATAGCTTTGCTGCTGAGTAATAGTTAACAGATATAATGTGCTAAGGCCAATTAAAATTTGTTTGCTTCTCTACAGAGCATGTAGAAAAGAGCAAGTGAGAAATCACATAAAGCTGAGAATAGCTTGATCAGAGATGCCATGTCTTCAGAAGTAAGCTAGGTTTGAGTGATCACCATGAAATGGAAGAAATATGACAAGAAAGTTTGAGAATTAGAGGAGTTCATTAATAATAGAAAAATTTTAAATGCAACGTGAAAAGAGATGATCTGTGATAACTTAGGGCTAGTTAAATGATATTCGGCAGCATTTTCTCATTTGTTCTCTCCTTTTGATAGGGGTGTGTGTGTGTGTGTGTGTGTGTGTGTGTGTGTGTGTGTGTGTATCTGTGCACATGAGTGTGTACATATATCCTTGTGCCTAGTACATGGGTCTTCTGTCCAAGAAAAACATTGTGAGAACTGGGTTCCTGCACATGAACCATGGTAGAGAGCTATGGTTGTCAAGGTATTTTGGGGTGTGTCAGCTTTTTTTCTAAGCAAAAGACCAAGTAGGCTGAGTCTACCTGACTGCCTCCTGCAGTTCAGAAGTTAATACAAGGCTCTGTTTTCCTTTGCCTAGTATACATCTGAGTGTTCTTGTCTCTCCTTGACTCGGTAGAAGATTGTTAGATATAAACCTGAAAGAACTGTGCAAAGTTCCTCAGAAGAACATAAGTTGATATAAAAAAAAAGAGAAACTTTGAAAGCAGTGTTCTAACCAGAGTACCCAAATAACAATTATTTGCATTTTTATGATAAGAATGAACAGTGACACTCACTATTGTATACCTCATGCCTGGGGCTGTTGAAGAGAGGAGGCCTGATGACTAATTGTTGGGGGTATTATAGAGGGACTTTTACTTCACAGATTTGGTCAGGTTTCTTAAGATTTTCCATCTGCTGCTCCCAGAGCTTAGCTGGTAGTGATGGGGTTCAGACTCTGGGAGCCTCCTGGAGCTCCCCTTGAATTTCCCCACTTAATCTGGCCTTTCTTACTCCAATCTAATCTTCCTATTCCAGCAGTCTCAGGAAGCCCCTGGGCTTTTCATTATCATTTCAGGTCTCCTGCATTCCCCACCCTTGATCCCATCAAAACCCCATGCCCAGGATGCCCACCACTCCCATCAAGATATGTATCCATTCTCATACTTCACCTATCAAGATCTCTGGATTGCCCCACCTGCTTCCCCCTCAACCCTCCATGGTCTGATATCTCCTGCTAGCCTCCAGCTATTTCCAGCCTTTGACCCTCCTTGAACTCCGTCCTTGGACTTCTCCAAGATCCTCCCTGAACCCCTCCTCCCGTCACCCCGGAATACCAGACCAACCCCCTCCCCCCACATTCCTCCTATACTCTTTTCTGTATTTAAGTTCCATCAAGCCTCCGTGAAGGCGCTCAGATGCAATCCAGCTCAGACTCTGTCTAGCTGGGATTCTATCTGGCCCGCTTGGGAATACAAGCCTTACAAAAGCTTAGGTTCTGTAAGAGGCAACCCAATTAGGCGAATCTCTAAAAAACTTTGTTTTCTTTGGCTTTAAGAAGGCTTGAGTCGAATTCATTTGAGCACGACCCAGACTGTCGGTATTTTGGGGTACACCTAGCACCCACAGACCTCATCTGTAGCAAACAGAAGTGAGAGAAATTATACAGCATTGATAATATATCAGAAAATACACAGAAAACCCCTGGAGCAAATTATCTTATCTCAACTAAGAGAGAGCCCCAGATCTCACTCAAGCACACATTCCCTGATGTCTCTACTATAGCATTCTGAGACTGAGAATAGCTCTCTTTATATCAACTTCCTTCCAGCGTTCTTCTCTGTCTTTAGGGAACCCATGGTGAAGATATTCTAGAAATATGTTTTTTCTCTTGAAGATGGAAAGCCAAGATCTCTTCTCCCCCAAACTCTTGCCAATTTGGTCACACAGCCCCTCTTTTCCATCCCCTGGAAATGGAGCACTGAGCAGTCAATCACTGTAAGGGAGTCTTGAGTCCCTAGTGATTAAATCTTGCTATAGTACTTTATGGAAATTCACATGTCAAGAATTGGAGCAGAGATCAAGTATGCATTCAGTGCAAAGTACTGAGCTGAGGACAGAAAAGAATGAATGAGTGAATGAAAAATTACTTTATAAATGAATACTATATGTCAGTGACCAAGCTAAATTTGAGAGTCACAACTGTGTAAAGCAAGGGAGACTTCCTTCTAAAGAAACTCATATTCTAAAGAAGAAGACAACCAAAAATTGTAGGATTGACCAGTGAGGACCCAGTTGATCCAAGAAATTATAGGGAATGTGGGTGGAATTATAGGGCAACTGACTGAGAATTCTTTCTAGGAATAATGACCACAGTGATTATTATTCTTGGAGTTAGAGGTGAAAAGTTTGTATGTGTGTGTGTGCGTGTGTATTTGCTACATGGCAGGAATACAGATTACGTGTAAATGAGTTGTTGAAGAGCAACCTATAGTAAGCTCTCATCTCCCAGGAGCCCAGGTCTCCAGAGCAGGAAGTGGAGGCGTGGCTCTGACTGAGAGGTGGACAGTGGATCAAAGCACCATGGCATGAAAATCAGTGGCTAGAGATTAAAGGATGAAATCATTCTTTCCCTCGAGGAACTTATATTCACAACAATA
The DNA here is from genome assembly GCA_028658325.1 of Potorous gilbertii. Taxonomy (NCBI): domain Eukaryota; kingdom Metazoa; phylum Chordata; class Mammalia; order Diprotodontia; family Potoroidae; genus Potorous; species Potorous gilbertii. The sequence continues at coordinate 137,008,837 of CM053771.1, read as the reverse complement.
CATTGCAATATAATAAGGATATAGAATTTTCACTAATAGAAAATCATTTCTTTGCAAGGGGTTCCTTCAGATTTTGTGTAGGTCACTTACTGTGGTGTGACAGTGGGTTTTCTTTGAGAACTTGTACCAGGAAATAGATATCTAGGGCTGTGAAACTCGGAATTTTGGGGTGAGGACTCTTTTCTACTGCTAAATATTGAGTATTCCAAACAACTTTCTTTCATGTGAGATATTTCTGTTTACCATGTTAGAAATGAAAACATCTTAGTGCTGTTACGAAAAAAAATTTGACCTCATAAAACAAAATGGGGAATGGGTGGCTATTTTTCATTTGTCTTTTCATTTCCAGTGACTAATACGGTAAGTTACATTCAGGAGGGACTCATCGTTTTGATGGATTGGATTGAACTGATCACATGAAACAGGAATTTTGACTGCTGTATTGAAGACAAAAATGACTGAATGAGTAAAAATTATTTATTACAATCATTGTTATTTACTACAATAATTTTTAGGACTACTATTAATAGTAATTACTATTTGCAGTCAGGTGGATTCTCTTGGCAAGTGATCCATGCAAATATTGTGAAGTCCACTTTCTTCTTGTAGCATGGCAAACTGAAGGTCTCTTTGAAAGCTCATATTGAGAAACTTATACTGAGAGAGCTACAGCAATGGTTCTCATATATTTGTTTTATACTGACAAATAATGAGTGCCCCAAGAAACTGTTATTTGGTGGGTTCTATCTATACTTATGGCCCTACAAATTAAAATAGTGACTTTATGGAATCCATGAAAGCTCATGAAGACTCCCAGGGATTCCTACACCACCCTTTGAGATGCAATGACCCAAAGCAAAGCACCAGAACTGTTGAAGGGGAAGATTTCAGTGTTATGTTTAGGGTAAGATCTGTTAGAATCAAAAGTTTACTCTATATTTATTGTCTATATATGTACATTGTATATAACATCCACATTATGCTATAGTATTTCCCTTTTCACATTCAAGTATATGTATATTTTAAGGGTGTTTATGTGTGTATATTATTTTATGTATCAGGTAATTTCAAGTAGAAAGGTACAACAGGGTTACAAAATGAATGGAGAAGATAAAGGAACTGAAGTAAAATGAAAATTTTATATATTTTAAAAACCAACTTGAACAATTGTGTTCATTCTTCATTGCTGATAAAGACCATGCCATCAGAGAAATGATGACATGACTTGCATTTAACTTTGTTTTGAGTCAAGCAGGACTGTGCAGGTCACTAACCTCACTTCTCCTCCAGAGCCATCGGAATCCAGGGACCTGATATCTCTCAGGATGACTGGACATGACCCAGGATGCACTGAGAGACCTTGGGCCCTTTAGGCCAAAGTCTTTGCAAGTACTCCCTTAGGGTGAGGCAACACCCAATTTATTGAATAGGCCTGTTGGAGAAGTAGGCAGGGCATGGAAACTTTAATGAAGTCAAGAAAAACAAAGATATCAGCGGGTGGGAAACAGCAAGTGATACTATTGATAATCACTCTAGGAGATTCAGAGGAGCCCTTAGGCAGGGGTCCATTGTAGTCTCAGTTTCAGAGTGCAGTATGTTTAAGGTTTTGGGAGAGGACAGGACAGTACACGAGGACAGGATAGGACAGGACAGGAACCAGAAAGACCCAAGCCAATTGGGCAATTTTTGGCTATCCAAATTTACCTTCCTTTGGAGAGGAGAAAGAAGGGGAGGGGGAGGCAGACAGGAGAGGAAGAGTTGAGTTACCCAGCTAGCTGGGTCCCCAGTCAGCCAGCAATTTCTGGATGAATATCTCTCTACATGCAAAACTGCAAATCAAAGACAACTTTTGTTTCTCAAAGAAATAGGAAGCAATTCAAAGATATATCTCTGAGTGTAAAGCATGACAAAACATAACATAGTTTTAAGGACTCCAGGATGAGACCTCCACTAGGTGCAAATCACTAAAACAAACAAATGAAATAACTTGTTACATTCTCAGAACCAACAGATTTTAGAACACACTTATTACTTTCCCTACCTTTCTGTAAGCACATACACAATGAACATTAATCTATGGTTTATGCCCTAGCTTTCTAGGTATAATATTCTATGTAATTTCAACTAAAACTATAAATTTGGGACATTAGCATCTTGTTTCCCTAATTTCCCGATGTTGACCCTTTCATAGGGTTATAAAACCCTAATATCTCATAATAATGTATCACAAATTGTTCAATTATTTATGACATTGAAAAATTAGACAACATATACCTCAGGAAGAGGTTTTGTGAATGGATTTATCAACACAACCAAGAAATTGAAATAATTTATAGAGATATTAGTAAAACAGTTGCAAAATGTATCAAGCTTTGGAATCATCTTCTTCCACCCTCAGGCACGAGAGTATGAGGAAATAAAGGGATACTATATTTCAGTATTTCTCATCTATTCTCCCAGTTAAAAAGTCAGCCATCACCCTCTCCTCCTGGTCCTTGACAGTAGAGACAGTGGCAGAGTGTATGGCTTAGGAACTGTCCCCAACACTACTGACAACACTCAGATCCCTGGTGTCTAATCTCCCATACTAGCCACCATTTTTTCTCCTCCTCATACAAAACACACACCATTGCCATATTCAACATCTTCTGATCTTACTCCAAACGTGTGCATTTTTCACATCATCTATCCCTCAGCTCAACACTCCTGACACTGTTAACCCTTTCCTCTAACATAGACATAGTTTTGGTTATTATATAAGATACTATAGCAAGAGCCAAATCTTGGTCTTTTCACAATTTAACCTTGAGTGAAACATCACACACACATAGACAATGAAAAAAGAAAGCCGAGAATATAATGGCAGTGAGGTGGACATTGTGGAAATCATCAAGACAGAATGCTTAATGACTTTATTTACCACATTGACCTGCTTGAGTTTCCTTACTCTCCAGAAGAGGCTGAACTGACCTGGGAATCAGAATCATCCAATGAGGAGGCAAACTGAGCATCTCACAACCTGGAAATAGCTGAGATCCTTGCAAATTCACTTGCTGAACCTAGAAATTCCTCCAGCATACTACAACAAGCTGATTATTAATAAGGAATACCCTAGGGAGGTTCAGAGCTCCCTTCCCCTCCTTCCAAAATCCAAACTTTAGATTCAATTTTCTTCAGAAGGAGATTACTAATAATGGAATTACATTGACTCTCTTAATCCTAGTCAGATCCCACCCAAAACTTGCAAAGGATTGATCTAAAGTAGGAAAGCCCATTGTTCTACTGAAACTTGGGTGGTAACAGATTCTTTTGTCTAGAGAGCCAAATACTAGAAGTACTTAGGTATATAGAGATATTTTCTCAGTAAGGGGGTAAAATGATAAGAAATGACATCAGCCTCTTTGGAAGGGTATATAAACTGTGAAGCCTAACCCCAAAAGGAGCTTAGTTTTTGCTATCTCTCTACATATGGTCTCTCCACTTTGGGAGAAATAAATAATCAGAGAATCCAATCCTGTTTTTCTTTTTAGAATAATCCACAAAAGTTCACAGCTTAGAAGGAAGAAATGTATGCAATCTAACTGAAAAATTTTAATTTTACGTCTTTGAAATCCTTTCTGTAATTAAATTTTCAGTTATCAGGTCTATCTGTATTTCTCATCAAACCTTCTCATGTAACAAAAACACTTTTTGAAGAAAAGAAATAAAAAGAAGAGGGGATAAAAATCAGCAAACCCTATAAATGCAATGAGAAATTTCCAAAAATATCTATTATTTTCCATACCTGTGTCATTGTCAGCTTTAAAACGTCCTTACCTGTATAAGCCCATATGTTATGGTATGACATGGATCCTTAATATCTTTACACATTTAGAGCTTAAATTGTGTCTTCCTCCACTCAGTGCTTTTGTCTAGAAGACTACATGGTTCAGTGGAGAAGAAAAAAGGCCAAGAATCAAGAGACTTGTATTTAACACCTGGTTTTGCTCTGGGTCTGTTCTGTGATTATGAGCAAGTCACTTATCCTTTTGTAGGTATAGTTTCTTCAGCTGAAAAAACAGTACATTGTATTTGTAAATCATTAAATCCTCCTCTAATCTTGTCATTCTCAGTAACATTCTTCTGAAACTTGGGAGACTTAACTGCTAACTGTAGGAATCATTGGCCCATAGAGGGACATTTGACCAAGATGCATTTATATACAGATATTTTAAAATAGCAACACCAACTCTTTAAATATCAGGAACAGGTCAGTTCATGGTTGAATTCTACAACCCATCTGGAGTGCAAATTAGACAAGTAATAGAAGGATAAGTGTGGGGAGGAAGGTTTAACCTACTGATTTGAGAAATGACACCAAAGTATCTCTGAGGTAGGCTTCTAATGAACTATATAGTTGGGAGTCTGTATCTGATTTGTAGAAAACTCACTTTCACCATCTCTCTAAAAGTAATTCTCTCTTTCTCTCTCTCTGTCTTTTTTCCATATACTTTGCGCCATAACATAACAACATTCACCAAACCTATAAACTAATTATTCTAATATTTCTCTTTTCACCAGAATGTTCTTTCTATAACTTTATTCAAGGCAATTTTGACATCTTTATTTCTGAGACTGTAGATTAAGGGGTTTAGCATGGGCACAATGATAGTGTAAAACACAGAGGACACTTTTCCCTGATCCATGGAGCTGACTGAAGATGGCTGCAGGTACATGAATGAAAGGGAGCCAAAGAAGACACCTACTGCTACCATGTGGGAACTGCAGGTCCTGAAGGCTTTTGATCTGCCTCCAGTGGATTGAATTTTTAAAATGCTAGCAATGATAAAAGCATAAGAGCAAATAATGATGAGGGTTGGGCAAAGGATATTGAGTACACTGAACGAGAGAATTACCACTTCATTGACATAGGTGCTGGAGCAAGCAAGATTTAAGAGTGGAAGGAAATCACAGAAGTAGTGATTAATCTCATTTTCTTTGCAGAAGAGCACTCTAAGCAAACAAATTGTGTGAGCTGTGGCCCCAATGAGGCCCAATGCATAAACTCCACCCACCAACCATGAGCATACTTGATAGGACATGATAAGACTATAATGAAGGGGATGGCATATAACAACATAGCGGTCATATGCCATCAAAGTCAACATTTGACATTCAGAAATGGCAAAAAAGGAAAAAAAATAGAACTGAGTTGTGCACTCAGGGTAGGAAATGGTGTTCTTGTCTGATAAAAAGTTCATTAGCATTTTAGGGGTGATGACAGTTGATTGACAGAGATCAATAAGGGACAAATTACAGAGGAAATAATACATTGGGGTATGAAGATGAGAACTTAGTCCAATAACAATAGTCATACCCAGGTTCCCCATCACGGTGAATACATAAATTGCTAGGAAGAGGAAGAAGAGTGGCAGCTGGAGCTCAGGCTGGTCTGTCAGCCCTAGGAGGATGAACTCAGTCACTAGTGAATAATTTCCTTTCTCCATTCTTTTTGAGTAGAGAGTAAAAATCTGTATATAAGAGGAAAAAATGGAGAGATTTCATTATTACAAGTCCAAAATGATGTCTTAAATAGAACACTAAAATTATAATTTCAATTCTTCTGATTATTTTGTGTCAACTTTTTTTTCCTACCGCAAAATAAAGACTGTCACTTTTACAGAAATCAGACATGTAAAGCATTTATTGGAAAGTGCTATGCTTGAGCTTCTTACTTACATACAATGATCAGAGGATTTTTACTCATATAGTTATTTTGAAAGATGTTTGATCACAACCTAAAACCTATGTAAAAATATGTATGTATTGAACATACAAGTCTTAAAGAATATTGATGCTTAAGTTCCCATAGCTAGTAAGAATAAGATACATATTCCAAAAGTAAATGTGTGCTGAGAGTGATACATTCCACCTCTAAGGATTTTGTGATGCTCTCTTGACACCCCAGTGGGCTTTGAGCTGTCCACTAAATAACTTTGGAGCCTGTCACCTTGGGAACTGTGAACTCCAAGAGAGGAAAAAGTACCTGAGGGAGTTCAGTCACTGACAAAAGCACATAATTTATGTGCTCGGAAGTAAATTTGGTGGTCTTCCATGGCGGTAGTTGTTAGTACCTCAAGATAGTTTTATACTAAAATGTCAGATTACTATGATGATGAATCAGGCAACTGATGTAGATTCAACAAAATAAATTTTGGCAAAATATTATAATATGACAATTTCATGGATTTGCAATGGGTGGAATGATTTTCAAAGAGTTGGCATGAATGATACAATGTCACCTTGAAAGGCTATCTTAAGAAGAGTGTATTCTAAAGATTTGTGCTCAATCTTTTGCTATTAATCATGTTGGATGAAAACATGTCCCCCCCTGTCAATTCAGTGGACCCTGGGAGTTACATGCTACTATTATCTACATTTTATAGGTGAAATACAGAGGCCTGGTCATAGTCCTATGGAAGGGAAGAGTACTGTGATCACATCTTTCTTAGCATCATGCCAGTTTGGAAGAACTAAGGGCTTGCAGACCTTCCAGAACTAGCTCTGAAAAAACACTGGTAGAAATGCAAGTCTCTTTGGAGAATCGTGGGGGAATATCCAAGCCACTGAAGCTCTCACTGAATAAACAATAATAAGCTAGCCCAGGCCTCTATGACTCATTGTTTACTTTTTCATGGCTTATTATGAATGTAAATAGCAACTGTTTTCTATTGTTCCATGATAGTTCAAGGGTCTTCCCCCTCCCAGATTGATATTTTTGTGATGGTGAATTAAACCATCATTTATCATAAGTTTAACCTATCCTTTCGTCATGGAATGAGTCCCTCAGATAAATTGTAGTACGGGAAGTTATCTTAATTTATAAAAAAAAGTCACACTGTGTGACTTTTGTCTTAGCCATTTCACATTGATCCATTTGGAGGAAAGAATGAGGCTTCAGACTTTACACAAACCTGCCTTACTTCAATCCAATTTGCCTACCTGTCTGGAAATTACTCTATGGATGTCTTCAACATCTTTGAAACCAAAAAGTGAGCAAAGTAACAACAGATGCTATGTTTTAGAGCATGAGATCAACCTTGGAGACAAAAATACATAGTTTACCAAACACATAATCTAAAAATATCATGACATGTTAGGACCATGGGAATTAATCTAATATGACAAAATTTAATAAAGACAAATAGAAAAAATTGTATGAGAGTTAAAAGAATGAGTTCTAAAAGTACAAAAAATATTGGGTCAAATTTAGAAGATAGTTGGTTTTTCACAGATTAAAGATTTTAGTAGATTATAAATTCAATGTAACTGAGCAATCTAAGGCGATAGTAAAAAAAGAAAGTTATAGAACCTTGTATTCCATAGACAGAGTTATGGTTTCCAAGAATAAGGAAGTGATAGTTCTATCATACTTTACCCTTTGCAAACCCCATGTGATGTTGTCTGGTTCTCTTTCCCATAATGGAGGAAGGATATTGACAAGGTAGAAAATATGCCGAAAAGGGTAATAGGGGCCATAAATGATCTTGAACACATGTCATATAAGGAAATTTGAATGATTTGTAAAAATCTAACAAGAAGAAGGTAAGAATCAGAGAGAAATAATAATAATTTCCTATCATTTTAAAGTTTATTATGTGTAAAAGGAATCATACGCAAAATTTGTCTCACAAAAAGATCCATGAGTAAAGTCTAAAGCTGAAAAGAAGCCAATGTTGACTTGATATGAGGATTAAGTCTACAGCAATTTTAGAAAACCTAAAGGGAATTGTATTGCCATGATAGTAGTGGGTTCCTCTTAAATTCCGATCTTCAGGCTGGATTACTATCACTGCTGTATTTGTATTGAAGGGAGGTTATGGGATAGGATTTGAACTATTCTAGTTCTATACCTCTGACGTGGATTTCTTCATACATCCAAAAATTGTCTTCATATTTTTTAAGGCAGTATTCAGTTTGCAGACTCATGCCATCATCAGTGATGGGTTTAATTAACGTGCAAATGTCCTTTCTGCTGCAAATTTTTGAGGTTTCATAAATCCTTATTTAGAAGAAAAAACGTCGAAGTAACAAACTACTTACCCTCTAGCTTTGGGTATTTAAGCTTCTTGACCTAAAGTATATGACTTCTATTAAAGTTATCATTCTCATGACTGCAGCCTTCTAATCTTTGTTAATGTTGATTGGAAATAGGACACAGGACTCAGTCTCTGAAAACCTTTAGAAATTGATTTGATCTGATTATTGTGATTTCTAATTGTTGCTTTCACCTAATTTTTCTGATTGCCATTTAACCAGGGCCACCCTCAGCTATAGGTAAAGAAATGGTGTTCATCTATATCAATAGAACTCCTGATGGCGTAACTTAAGGCTTTTATCGATGTTTATCAGACAACTGGGACCTCATTAGTAATACACAGACAAAGGCTTCCACAGGGACGCATCTCAAAATTAATTCCCCTTTTCTGGGAAGAAGTCACTAATATTTTCTCTCCTTTATTCTTTTCCTTTCATTGACTCCCTGTGTACACAATGAACTGTTTAAAATATGATCCCAGCAGACATAGGAATTTGGGCACCTTGAACCAATTTAGTTGTGTTGATGGCTGGGGAGGCTTGGGATAGTATTTAAAGTGGTTGAAATTGTCTGAAACCAGAGGTCATGGTGGGTGAGAAAGTTGGGCAAATAGGAAGCTTGAATGTTCATTGAATGGAGGAGAAGGGGTAGAAAAGAAGTGTGAAAGTCAGATTGTGAACGTATTGAAGAAGAGGTAAATTGAAATAGAGGTCCATGATTGACAGGGAGAAGGATCTCAATAGCATTGTTGGCTGAGTCATAGTGAAAAATGTAATGTATAAGGTACCAAGATCAGTTAAAATCTGTCAGTGTCTCTTCTTGATCCTGTGCATAAAAGGGTAGGTGAGAAGCCACATGCAGCCTAGAATAGGTTGATGAGAAATGCCATGTCTTCAGATATAAGCTAGGTTTCAGTGATCACCATAAAATGGAAGAAATGTGACAAGAGAGTTGGAGAATAATTATATTGTATATTAATAATAATTAATATTATTAACTAATAAATGAAGATTTTTGAGGTGCAATGTGAAAAGACATGATCTGTGATAACTTTGGGCTAGGTAAATGGTATTCAGCAACATTTCCTTAGTTATTCTCTCGTTTTGATAGGTGTGTGTGTGTGTGTGTGTGTGTGTGTGTGTGTGTGTGTATCTGTGCACATGAGTGTGTGCATATATCCTTGGTGCCTAGTAAATGGGTCTTCTGTCCAAGAAAAACATTGTGAGGACTCTGTTCCTGCAGATTAGCCATGGTAGAGAGCTATGGTTGTCAAGGTACTTTGGAGTATAAGTCAGCTTTTTTGTAAGCAAAACACCAAGTAGGCTAATTGTCTGCCTCCTGCAGTTCAGAGCTAATCCAAAGCACTGTTGTGCTTGGTCTAGCATACATCTGAGTGTTCTTGTCTGTCCTTTACTAGGTAGAAGATTGTTAGATATAAACCTGAAAGAACTGTGGACCTTTCCTTAGAAGAACATAAGTTGATATAAGAAAAAATAGCAATTTTGAAGGCATTGTTCTAATCACAGTACTGAAATAACCATTACTTGCATTTTTATGATGAGAATGAATAGTAACACTCGCTATTGTATATCACATGCCTTGGA
>CM053771.1:136979032-136999056 GCA_028658325.1 Potorous gilbertii | reverse complement strand
TGTGTGTGTTTGTGTGTGTGTGTGTGTGTGTGTGTGTGTCTGTGTGTGTGTGTGTGTGTGTCTGTGTGTGTGTGTGTGTGTGTGTGTGTCTGTCTGTCTGTGTGTGTGTGTGTGTGTGTGTGTGTCTGTGTGTGTGTCTGTGTCTGTGTGTGTGTGTGTGTCTGTGTCTGTCTGTGTGTGTGTGTGTGTGTCTGTGTGTGTGTGTGTGTGTGTGTGTCTGTGTGTCTGTGTGTGTGTCTGTGTCTGTCTGTCTGTGTGTGTCTGTGTGTGTGTGTGTGTGTGTGTGTGTGTGTGTGTGGAATTGCTACATGACAGGAAGATAGATCACATGGAGATGGATTGTGGAAGAGCAACCTATAGTAGTGAATGACCAATTGTTGGGGATATTATGGGGGAATTTTAGTTCAGTGATTTGGTCAAATGTCTTAAGAATTTCCATCTGCTGCTCCCAGAGGTTACTGGAAGCAAACAGAAATCAGAGAAATTACACAGAACTGCTAATATATCAGACAATACATAGAAAAAAAAGATCTCACTTCCTTGTAGCAAGTTATCTTATCTCAACTAAGAGAGAGCCCCAGATCTCACTCAAGCACACATTCCCTGATCTCTCTAGGATGGCATGCTGGGATTGGGGATATTATTAAAGTGCAGCTCCTCTTTATATCAACTTCCTTCCAGAGTTCTTGTCTGTCTCTATGGAAGATATTCTAGAAACATGATTTATCTCTTGAAGATGGAAAACCAAGATCTCTTCTGTCCCAAACTCTTGCCAACTTGGTCACACAGCCCCTCTTCTTCTTACCCTGGAAATGGAGCACAGAGTAGTCAATCACTGTAAGGGAGGAGTCTTGACTCCCTAACGAGTAAATCTCACCATAATACTTGTTGGAAATTCACATGTCAACTAATTTGAGCAGAGATCAGGTATGTATACGGCACAAAGTGATGTGCTGAGGACAGAAAAGAATGAATGAATGAATGAAAAGTTATTTTATAAATGAATAGTATATGCCAGGGACCAAGCTAAATTTGAGAGTCACAACTATGTAGAACAAGGGAGACTTCCATCTAAAGAATTTCATATTCTAAAGAGGGAAGACAACGAAAAATTGTAGGATTGACCAGCGAGGACCCAGTTGATCCAAGAAATTATAGGGAATGTGGGTGGAATTATAGGGCAACTAATTGAGAATTCTTTCTGGAATAATGACCATTCTGTTTATTATTCTTAATAGTAGAGATGAAAAGTTTGTGTGTCCGTGTGTGTGTGTCTGTGTGTGTGTGTGTGTCTGTGTGTGTGTCTGTGTGTGTGTGTGTGTGTGTGTGTGTGTGTGTGTGTGTGTGTGTGTGTGTGGAAGTGCTACATGGCAGGAAGGTAGATTGCATTGAGATGGATTGTTGAAGAGCAACCTACAGTAAGCTCTCATCTCCCAGGAGCCCAAGCATGGGTCTGCCCAAGAGGTATATAATGTATTAACGCACCATGGCATGAAAATCAGTGACTTTAGATTGAACAATGAAATCATTCTTTCCCTCAACGAGCTCATATTCACAACAACACAGCCTTGCAATATAACCATAATGACATAGAATTTTCACTCTTCAAAAGTCATTTCTTTGCAAGGGATTCCTTCAGATTTTCTATGGGTCACCTACTGTGGTGTGACAATGTGTTTTCTTTGAGAATTTGTACTAGAAAATAGATATCTAGGGCTGTGAAACTCACTATTTTTGCTGTTAGGACTCTTTTATATCGCTAAATATTGAGTATTCCAAACCACTTTCTTTCATGTGAGTTATTTCTATGTTTTCCACATCAGAAATGAAAACATCTTAGTATTATTATGAAAACAATGTTGACCTCATAAACAAAATGGGGAGTGGGTGGCTGTTTTTCATTTGTCTTTATATTTCCAGTGACTAATACAGCAAGTTACATTCAGGAGGGACTCCCCATTAAATGTCTGATGGATTGGATCGAACTGATCACAGGAAACAGAAGTTTTGGCTGCTGCGTTGAAGACAACAATGACTGACTGCATGAGTGAAAATTGTTTATCACCATCAACATTATTTATTACAATACATTTTATGATTATTAATAATAATTACAGTTTCCAGTCATGTGAATGCTCTTTGCAAGTCATCCACTCAAAAATTGTGAAGACCACATTCTGCTTGTAACATAGCGATCTGATGGCCTCTTTGAAAGCTTGTATTGATAAATCCATATTGAGAGATCTACGGCAGTGGTTCTCAAATATTTGTTCTGAAGACTCTTCTACACTGATAAATAGTGATTGCCTCAAGAAACTTTATTAGTTGAGTTATGACCATATTTCTTGTATCAGAAATTAAAATATTGTTGTATTGTTATGAAAATAGATGTGACTTCACGGAATCCATGAAAGCTTGTAGACACTCCCAGTGATACCTATATATACCTGATCCAAAGCAAAGCATCAGAACTGTTGAAGGGGAAAGTTTTCAGTGTCATGTTTAGGGTAAGATCTGTTAGAATGGAAAGTTTATTCTATCTATATTTACTATCTCTATATATGTGTATTATATATAACATCCGTATTATGCTATATTTCCCTTTTCACATTCAAATATATATATATAGATATAGATATTTAATGTGTTTATGTATGTATATTATTTTATGCATTAGGTAATTTTAAGTAGAAAGGTATAACAGGGTTACAAAATGAATTAAGAGAGAAGATAAAGGAACTGAAATAAAATGAATAAACCCCATAAACCTTCATAAACCAATCTAAACAATTGTGTTCATTCTTCGTTGCTGAAGAACACCATGCCATCAGAGAAATGATGACTTGACTTGCTCTTGACTTTGTTTTGAGTGAGGAAAGGTAGTGCAGATCACCAGCCTCATTTCTCCTCCAGAGTCATGTGAATTGAGTGACCTGATATTCCTCAGGATGACTGGAGATGACCCAGGATACACTGGGAGACCTTGCCCCTTAGGCCAAGGTCTTTGCAGGTGCTCACTTAGGGTGAGGCAACACCTGTTCATTGAATAGGCCTGTTTAAGAAGCAGGCAAGGCATGACCCCTTTAATGAAGTCAAGAAATTGAAAGACATCAGGCTGGGTGAGAAACAGCAACAGCTAGAGATAATCACTCTAAAGCTAGGAGATTCAGAGGAGCCCTTAGGCAGGGGTCCACTGGAGTCTCAGTTTCAGAGTGCAGTATGTTTAAGGGATGTTTTGGGACAGGACAGGACAGGAGAACAGGATAGGACAGGACAGGAGCCACTAAAACCCAAGCCAACTGGGCAACTTTTGTCTGTCCAAATTTACCTTCCTTTGGAGAAGAGAAGGAAGGGGAGGGTGAGACAGACAGGAGAGGAGGCGTTGAGTTACCCAGCTAGCTGGGTCCCCATTCAGCCAGCAATTTCTGGATGAATATCTCTCTACATGCAAAACTGCAAATCAAAGACAACTTTTGTTTCTCAAAGAAATAGGAAGCAATTCAAAGATATGTCTCTGAGTGTAAAGCATGACAAAACATAACATAGTTTTAAGGACTCCAGGATAAGACCTCCACTAGGTGCAAATCACTAAAACAAACAAATGAAATAACTTGTTACATTCTCAGAAGCAACAGATTTTAGAACACACTTTTTACTTTCTCTACCTTTCTGTAAGCACATACACAATGAAAGTTAATCTATGGTTTATGACCTAGCTTTCTAGGTGTAGTATTCTATATATTTCAACTAAAAGTATAAATTTGAGACATTTAGCATCATATTTTCCTAATTTCCCCATATTGATATTTTCATATGATTATTAATACCCTAATATTACCTGATCATTGTGTATCACAAGCTATTTAATTATTTATTACATTGAACAGTTAGACAAAATATAACTCAAGAAGAGGTATTGTAATTGGATTTATCAATACAACCAAAAAATTGAAATTATTTATAGAGAAATTAGGAAAACAGTTCCAAAATGTATCATTCTTTGGAATCATCTTCTGCTATCCTCAGTCAAGAGGGGATGAGGAAAGAAAAGGACACTATATTTCAGTATTTCTCTTCTCTTCTCTGATGTGAAAAGTCAGCCATCAACCTCTCCTCGGTACTTGACAGTAGAGACAGTGGCAGAGTGTAGGGCTTAGGAATCTGCCCCCAAAACTGGTTTTAACACTCAGATACCTGGTATCTGATCTCTCATACTAGGTACCACTTATTCTCCTTATATAGTGCGCACACCATTACGTTCATTATGTTCTGATCTTGCTCCAACCATGTGTGTATTTGTCATACCATCTATCCTCAGCTCATACTCCTGAGGCAGTACTTGACTTAATGCTGACAGTAATGACAGCATTAATCCCTTCCACTAATGTAGACATAGTTTTGGTTATTATTTAAGATACTATATCAAGAGCCAAATCTTGGTCTTCTCACAGTTTAACCTTGAGTAAAACGTTACCTGCATGTAGATAATGAAAACAGATAGCCCAGAATATAATGACAGTGAGGTGTACATTGTGGAAATTGTCAACATAGAATGTTTAATAATTTATTAGCCACATTGACCTGCTTGAGTTTCCTTACTCTTCAGAAGATGCTGAACTGACATGGGAATCAGAATCAGTCAATCAAGAGGCAAACTGAGCCTTCCCTCAACCTGGAAATACCTGAAATCCTTGCAAATTCACTTGCTAAACCTAGAAATCCCTCTAGGATACCAAAACAAACTGATAAGCAATATCCTAGGGAGGTTCAGCACTCCCTGACCCGTCTTCCAAAATCCAAACTTTAAGTTCAATTTTCTTCAGAAGGAGATTATTGATAATGAAATTGCATTGACTCTCTTAATCGTAGTCAGACCCCACCCAAAACTTGCAAAGAATTAATCTAAAGTAGCGAAGCCCTTTGTGTTCTTCTGAAACTTGGGTGGTAACAGATTCTTTTGTCTAGAGAGCCAAATACTAGAAGTAGCCAGGTATAAGCTGGCAGTGATCTGGTATAGAGATATTTTCTCTGGGGGTGAAATGATAAGAAATGCCATCAGCCTCTTTGGAAGGATATATAAACTGTGAAACCTAACCCCAAAGGGAGCTCAGTTTTGAGTATCTGTCTACATATATGCACTGTCCACTTTGAGATAAATAAACACTCATAGAATCTAATCCTGTTTTTCTTTCTTTCAACAATCTATGGAAGTTTAGAGCTTAGAAGGAAGACATGTATGATACCTAAACTACAACTTTTCAACTTCAGGGCTTTGAATTCTGTTCTGTAATTAAACTTTCGGTTTTCAGGTCTATCTCTATTTTTCATGAACACTTCTTATGCAAAAAATAACATTTTTTAAAGAAAAGAAATAAAAAGAAGAGAGGATAAAAATCAGTAAACCCAATCAATGCAATGAAAAATTTCAAAAAATATCCTCCCTTTTCCACACCTGTTTCATTGTCAGCTTTAAAATGTCAAAGAATTCTGCTTCATAATGCATGTTCTTGTAGCTGCATTTGGTGCTGAGTGATAAAAAATCTCAGTTTTTCCCAGGGCAAGAATAAAAACATGATGTCTATCTGTATTTCAGAAACACTTCTCCTTACCTATATGAAGCCATATGTTATGGTATGACAGAATGGATCCTTAATACCTTTACACATTCATTCATATTTAAGGTTTAGTTTCATTTCAATTTTAGCTCCATTCAATTCTTTTGTCTAGACGACTACATGGTGTGGTGGAGAAGAAAAAGGGCGAAGAATTAAGAGACTTGGATTTAACACCTGGTTTAGCTCTGGTTCTGTTCTGTGATTATTAGCAAGTCATTTATCCTTTTGTAGGTGTAGTTTCTTCAGCTGAAAAACAGTACGTTGAATTTGTAAATCATTAATAAATCATTTGTAAATTATCTCCTAATCTTGTCATTCTCAGTCTCATTCTTCTAGTGAAACTTTAGAGATTTAACTACTAGCTGTAGCAGTCATTGGCCCATAGAGGAACATCTGAGAAAGATGCATTTATATACAGATATTTTAAAATAGCAAAGCCAACTCTTTATATATCAGAAGCAGGTCAGTTCATGGTTGAATTCTACCACTTATCTGGAGTGCAAGTTAGAGAGGTAATAGAAGGCTAAGTGTGGGAAGCAAGATTTAACCTACCGGTTTGAGAAATGACACCAAAGTATCTCTGAGGTAGGCTTGTAATGAACTATAGCTGGGACACAGTATCTGGTTTGTAGAAACTCACTTTCGCTCTCACTCTCTAACTAATTCTCTGTCTCTGTCTCTGTCTCTTTTTCTCTCTGTGTCTCTCTCCCTCTCTCTCTCTCTCTCTCCCTCTCTCTCTCTCTCTCTGTCTCTCTGTCTCTCTCTGTCTCTCTGTCTCTCTTTCTCTCTGTATCTCTCTGTCTCTCTCCTTTCCCTATACTTTACTCCATAGCATAACAACATCCAGTAAACCTATAACCCGATATTCCAATATTTCTCTTTTCACCAGAATGTTCTTTCCATAACTTTATTCAAGGCAATTTTGACATCTTTATTTCTGAGACTGTAGATTAGTGGATTTAGCATGGGCACAATGATAGTGTAAAACACAGAGGATACTTTTCCCTGATTCATGGAGCTGACTGAAGATGGCTGCAGGTACACAAATGAAAGGGAGCCAAAGAAGACACCTACTGCTACCATGTGGGAGCTGCAGGTCCTGAAGGCTTTTGATCTGCCTCCACTGGATTGAATTTTTAAAATGCTAGCAATGATAAAAGCATAAGAGCAAATAATGGTTAATGTTGGAAAAGAGATATTCAATGTACTAAATGATAGAAGGACCACTTCATTGACATAGGTGCTAGAACAAGCAAGCTTTAAGAGTGGAAGGAGATCACAGAAGTAGTGATTAATCTCATTTTCCTTGCAGAAGAGTACTCTAAGCAAACAATCTGTGTGAGCTGTGGCCCCAATGAATCCCAATACATACACCCCACCCACCAACCATGAGCATACTTGATGAGACATAATAAGATGATAACGAAGAGGTTGGCATATAACAACATAGCGGTCATATGCCATCACAGCTAACATTTGACATTCAGAAATGGCAAAAAAGGAAAAAAAATAGAACTGAGTTGTACACTCAGGATAGGAAATGGTGTTCTTGTGTGATAAAAAGTTCATCAGCATTTTGGGGATGATGACAGTTGATTGACAGAGATCAATAAAGGACAAATTATAGGGGAAATAATACATTGGGTTATGAAGATGAGAACTCAGCCCAATAAGGATAATCATACCCAGGTTCCCCATCACAGTCGATACATAAATTGCTAGGAAGAGGAAGAAGAGTGGCAGCCGGAGCTCAGGCTGATCTGTCAGCCCTAGGAGGATGAACTCAGTCACTAATGAATAATTTCCTTTCTCCATTCTTTTTCAGTAGAGAGTAAGAATCTGTATACAAGAGGAAAAAATGGAGAGACTTCATTATTACAAGTCTAAAATGACGCCTAAAATAGAACATTAAAATTATAATTTAAATTCTTCCTATTGTTTTGTCTCAGCTTTTTTTTCCTACCACGAATTAAAGACTGTCAGTTTCACAAGAATGGGGCATGTAAAGTATTCTATTGGAAAGATATGTGCTTGAACTCTCTTATATATAATAATCATATTTTTGTTCATATAGCTATTTTGAAAGACATTTGTTCACAACCTCAAATTGATGTAAAAATATTTGTTATGTATTGAATATATAAATCATAATGAATATTGATGCTTAAGTTCCCATGGCCAGTAAGAATAAATTACCTATCCCAAAAGTGACTGTCTGCTGAGAGTAATGCATTGCACCTCGAAGGTTTTTGTGATGGTCTCTCCCCAGCCCAGTGGACTTTGAGCTGTCCAACAGGTAACTTTGAAGCCTGCCATCTTGGGAACTATAGTCTCCTTTTTCAAGAGAAGGAAAAGGTGTCACAGAGAGTTCAATCACTGACAAAGGCAGATAATTTGAAAGTTATGTACTGGGAAGGAAATTTGATTGTCATCCATGGGAGGCATTATTAATACCTCAAGACATTTTGTTACTAAAATCTCAGATTACTATGATGGCCAATCAGACAACTGATGTAGACTTATCAAAATAAATTTTAGCAAAATATTTGTCAGAATCGTAATATGAAAAACATAAAACAATATGGACTGAACAAAAGGACAAATTCATGGATTTGAAGTGGGTGGAATGATTTGCAAAGAGTTGGCATGAATGATTTAATATCAACTTGAAAGGATATCTTAAGTTGAGTTCTTTAGAAATTTGTGCTCAATCTTTTGGTATTGAACATGGTGGATAAAAGCATATTTCCTCTGCCAATTCAGTTGACCCTGAGAGTTTCGTGCTACTATTATCCACATTTTGTAGATGAGATACAGGGTCCTGGTCATGGTCCTATGGTAGAGAAGAGTATTGTGACCACACCTTTCTTAGGGTCATGTCACTTTGGAAGAACTAAGGGCTTGCAGACCTTCCAGAACTAGCTCTGAAAAAGCACAGTAGGAATGGAAGTCTGTTTTGGAGAATTGTGAGGGAATATCCAAATCACTCTAGCTCTCATTGAATGTCTGATAATAAGCCAGCTGAGGCCTCTATTACTCATTGTTTAGGTTTTTATGGCTTAGTATGAATGAAATAGCAACTGTTTTCTATTGTGTCAGGAAAGCTTGAAAGTCTTTCCACTCCCAGATTCAGATTTTTGTGATGGTAAATTAAACCATCATTTGTCACAATTCTAACTTATCTTTTGGTCATGAAATGGGTCCCTCGGACAAATTGGGGCAAGGAAAATTATCTTAATTTATGAATGCCAAGGTCATCCACTATATGAATTTATCTTAACCATTTCACTTTGATACATTTGCAGGAAAGAATGAGGCTTCAGGCTTTGCAGAAATCTGGCTCACCTCAATCCAATTTGCCTACCTGTTCAGAAATCACTCTTTTGATTTCTTTCATCCTTTTAAACCAAAAAATGAACACAACAACAACCACAACAGATGTTATGTTTTGGAACATGAGTCTAAGATTGGAGACATGAATAATTCACAGTTCAACAAACACATAATCTAAAAATATCATGATAAGTTAGGACCATGGGATTAATCTGAGTAATTTAATAAAGACAAATGTAAAACCTTGTATGAGAGTTAAAAGAATCAGTTCTAAAAGTACAAAAAATATGGAGGCAAATTTAGAAGACATTTTGTCAGAGATCAAGGATTTTAGTATACTACAAATTCACTATAATTGAGCAATCTAAGGTCAGTAAAAAAAAAAGTTATGATACCTTGCATTCCATAAAGAAAGGTATAGTTTCCAGGAATAAGTGAAAGTTCTACCATACTTTACATTTTGCAAACCCCATGTGAAGTTGTCTGGTTCTCTTTCCCATAATGGAGGAAGGATATTGACAAGGTAGAGAATATGCAGAGAAAGGCAATAAGAGCCATAAGTGATGTTGAGCACATGTCATATAAGGATCATTTGAATGATTTGTGAAAAGCTAACAAGGAAAAGGGAAGAATCAGATGGAAATGATAATCATTTCCTAGCATTTTAAAGGTTATTATGTTTAGAAGGAATTATATGCAATTTTGTCTCACAAAAGGAAGATCCAAGAGTAAAGTGTAAAACTTAAAAAAAGCATATTTTGACGTATTGCCATAATAGTAGTGGGTTCCTCTTAAGTTTTGATTTTCAAGCTGGATTGCTATCACTACTGTATCTGTATTGAAGAGAGGTTATGGGATAGAGTTTGAACTAGAAGAAATATCCCTTCCAATTTCAAAAATGCTTTAGTTCTATAATTCTGAGGTGGAGTTATTCATACGTCCAAAAATCTTTTCCTGTTTTTAAAGCCACTAGTATTCAGTTTGCAGCATCATGCCATCATCAATGATGGGTTTAATTAATGTGCAAATGTCCTTTCTGTTGCAAAGTCTTGAGTTTTCATTAATCCATATTTAGAAGAAAAAATAATGTCAAATTAACCGACTACTTACCCTCTAGTTTTGGATGTTAAAGCTTCTTGACCCAAAATATATGACTTCTATTAAAGTTATCATACTCATGGTTGGAGCCTACTCAATGTGCTTGCTTAATGATGACCGAAATTAGGCCACAGAACTCAGTGTCTATAAAGCTTGAGAAATTGATTTGATCTAAAGATTATTATTTCTAATTGTTAATTTAACTTAATTTTTCCCAATTGTGACTTTAACCAGTGCCCTACTCAGCTATAGGTAAAGAAATGATGTTCATTGATGTCAACAGAGCTCCTGATATGTAACTTAAGGCTTTTATGAATGTTTATAAGATAATTGGGACCTCATTAGTAATACCCAGACAAAGGCTTCCATTGGGACCCATCTCTAAAGTAATTCCCCTTTTCTGGTAAGAAATCATTAATATTTTTCTCTACTTCTTACTTCTTTCACTTTCATTTACTCCTTGTGTGCACAATAAACTGTTTCATATATGATCCCACCAGACACAGGAATTTGAGCCCCTTGAATGAATTTATTTGTGTTGATGTTTGGGAGACTTCGGATAGCATCTAAAGTGTAACAATCCACATGGTTGAAGTCGTCTGAAATCAGAGGTCATTGTAGCTGAGGAAGTATGACAACTGGGAAGACTGAATAGTCAAGGAAGGGATGAAAACGGGTAGAAAAGTGTGAAAATCAGATTCTGAAGTTATTAAAGAAAGGGTAAATTGAAACAGAGGTTCATGGTTGATAATGAGAAGAATATAAATAGCATAATTGGTATGTAATAGGGATAGATGAAATGTATAAAGCAGCAAAGTCAAGTAAAGTCTCTACTACCTCTTCTTGATCCTGAGCATAAGAGTGCATGTGAAAAATCTTGTACAGCCTAAAATTGATTGCTCAGAGATGTCATTTCTTCAGAAGTAAGCTAGGATTCAGTGATCACTATGATATGGAAGAAATATGAAAAGAAAGTTTTAGGATAAAAGAAGTTTATTAATTATGGACGAGTTTTGAGGTACACAGTGGAAAGGGATGAGCTGTTTTGAGTTACGGCTAGGTTAACAGTGTTGACCAGCACTTCCTTAACTGTAGATCTCTCCTGTGTGTATGTGTATGTGTGCGCACATGTATGTGCATGTGTGTGCATTTCTCCTTGGTGCCTAGTACCTTGGCCTTCCATCCAAGAAGCACATTCCAGGACTTTGTTCCTGCATATGAACCATGGTAGAGAGCTGTGCTTCTCAAGGTACCTTGGAGTATACATTAGCTGTTTTTCTAAACAAAGGACCAAGTACACTGAGTGGTAAATCTGGCTACCAAAAAAGTGTGTGCCTCCTGCACTTCAGAGCCCAGGACAAAGCTCTGGTGTCCTTTTGCTAGTATAAATCTGAGTGTTCTTGTCTATCCTTGACTAGGTAGAAGATTGTTAGATATAAATCTCAATGCACTGTGGAAAGTTTCTCATAAGAACCTAAGCAGAGATAAGAACAAAATAGAAGTTTTAAGGCATTGTTCTAATCAGAGCAGCAAGATAACAATACATTGCATTTTTATGATGAGAACCAACTATGACACTCATTATTGCATACCTCATGCCTGGGACTATTGAAGAGGAGGCCTTATAATCAATTGCTGGGGCTATTATAGTGGTGGTTTTTACTTCCGTGATTTGGTTAACTCTCTTAAAATTTTCCATTTGCTGCTTTCAGAGCTTGTCTGGTAGCAAATAGAAATCAAAGAAGCTATGCAGAATTGAGAATATATCAGACAATACAGATGAAAAAAATGATCTCTCCCCTTTGAATCCAGTTATCCAATCTCACCTAAGAGACAGCCTCAGATCTCACTAAGGGGGATGTTCCCTGATGTCTCAAGGATGGTATGCTGGGCTTAGGGACATGTTTGAGGTACAGGTCTACTTTACCTCACCTTCCTTCCAGTGTCCTTGTCTATCTTTAGGGAGCTCACCCTAAAGAGAATTTGAAACTGTGTCTTCTCTAAGACCTGGATCTCTTTTCTCCCAAACTCTTGTCAACTTGACCACACAGCCCCTCTCTTCCCTTCCCTGGACTACACTGAATAGTGAATCACAGCAAAGGAGGAGTCTTGAGTCCCTAGTGACTAAATCTTACCATAACATTTTTGGAAATTCATATATCATCTACTTTGAGCAGAGATCAAGTATGCATACTGTGCAAAGTACTGTGCTGAGGAGAGAATTGAATGACTGAGTGAATGAAAAATTACTTTTCAAATGAATACTATGCACCAGTACTATGTGCTAAATTTGGGGGCCACAAATATGTAAAGCAAGGGAGACTTCCATCTTTTAGTGTAAAAACATGACAAGACACAACGTAGATTTTTAACAGCTTTAGGATGAGACCCCGATAGTTGCAAATCACTAAAACAAACAAATGAAATAACTTGCTACATTCTCAAAACAACATTTAGAACACACTTATTACTTTCTCTACCTTTCTGTGAGCACATACACAATAAACTTTAATCTATGGTTTAAGACCTAGTTTCCTAGATTAGTACTCTACTTAATTTCAACTAACACTATAAATCTGAGACATAAACTTTATCTTTATTATATTTCCATAATTTCCACACATTGATATTTTCATAGGGTTCAATAATCTAATATTATCTGATAATCATGTATCACAAGTTTTTCAATTACTCATACTGAAAAATTAGACAACACATCACTCAGCAGGTGTTCTGCTTAGATTTATCTAGACAACCAGCAAATTCAAATTCTTTATGGACAAATTCATAAAGCAGTTCCAAAATGAATCAAGCGTTGGAATCATCTTCTGCCATCCTCAGGCAAGAGGAGATGAGGAAAGAATGGAATACTATACTTCAGTATTTGTCAATCTATTCTCCCAGTTGAAAAATCAGCCATCACCCTCTCATCCTGGTCCTTGAGAGTAGAGACAGTGGCAGAGGGTGGGACTTTGGATCCTGCTCCAGAGGCTTCTGATAACACTTAGCTCCCTGGTATCAAATCTCCCATACTAGCTGCCATCCTATCTCTTCCTTAAACAAAACACATACCATTACCATATTCAATATCTTCTGATCTTGCTCCAATCATGTGATAATTTGTCACATCATCTTTCCCCCAGCTCACACTCCTGAGATCAGAGAAATAGTTGTTGTTAATACCTTAGTAAGAGCCAAATCTTGTTCTTCTCACAGTTAAACCTCGAGTGAAACATTACACATAAATATAGACAACATTCATGAAAATAGATTGCCCAGAGTATAATGGCAGAGAGGTATACATTGTGGAAATTGTGAAAATAGAATGGTTAATGACTTCATTGAACACCTTGATCTGCTTGAGCTTCTTTACTCTCTAGAGAAGGCTGAACTGACCATGGAATCAGAGTCCGCCAGTCAGGAGGCAAACTGAGCATCCCTCATCCTCGAAATAACTGAGATCCTTGTAAATTCACTTACTGAAGCTAAAATCCCTCTAACATACTATACTAAACTGATTATTAATAAACACTGTCCTGGGGATGTTCAGAGCTCCCTGCTCCTTCTTTCAAAATCCTAACTTTAAGTTCAATTTTTCTTCAGAAGGACATTACTGATAATGGAATTGCATTGACTCTCCTAATCCTAGTCAGTCCCCACTCAAAACTTGCGAAGAATTAATCTAAAGTAAGGAAGTCCATTGTGTCCTACTCAAACTTAGGTGGTATAGTGCCATGCAATATTCATAGCATCCATGGCAGCTATGAATATTACGGCACAATTCAGAATCATGAAATACCACAGACTCTCCACATCGAAGGCACAACCAAAACGTTTATTCAGACCCAAATCCATCACAGCAACAAAAATCTATACATAATAACAACGCCGAGGACAACATCACCCTGAAGCCTGCCCTCTTCTAGGCTTCCCACATACCAGATCATTCATCACAGGCAGGTTCTCCTAAACAAAATCACAAACAATCACAAAATCACTCTCGCTACCCAGGAACCTGCATCCTTCCTAGTTCTGACTGCTCTCAAGACTGACTTCCTCTCAGCTCTGCTCTCTAGCTCTGTCTCTTCCTGCTCCACCCATTCATCAAACTCCTCCTACCATAGGCTTCCATGTGATTTAATGGGCCTATTAATGAATAGGAAAGATTTTCCAATTCAAATTACCATTACACTTACCCCCAAAATCTTTCATATTCATTGCATTGGTTGGTGGGGCAACTGGTATCAACAGAACTTTACAACAATATAACAAGGATCCCACAAAATGAGCACATAAAACAATATCTTAGGGTGGGGATTGGGCCCAAGCACCCCATAATTCTCCTTTCAACAAATGAGCCCCAAAATTTTGGAGAAAGAGGCAAAGTTCTCTTCTTTCATAGCTACTTCCTACTGAGATTGGGCATAGAGCTGTCCCGGCCCCAACAGGTCCATTTGAGAGATCAGTTTTTTAGCTGGCATCTGAAATTTGGCCAACAGATGACACAATACAATCATGGATGGGGTGACACCCAAGTTAAGTGATCAGGCATCTGTAGGTGGAGAGTATTAAGCATGCAGAAAACAAATCTGACAAAAAAAGTGAACAGACAAAAAGCCAAAAAGAAACAAAGAGACAATAACCAGAAGCAGAGCAGATGTAGGGTCAGCTATGCTTTTGCAGTCCATGAATCATTCTCATATCCTCATTCACTATTGTTTCCTGTTTTCCAATTTGCAGTTCCAGGGTCATCATTCAGCTAAAGCTCTTTAATCTGAGCTGGGACCTGGCCAATGCCCCATTCTCCCTGCAGGTGTGACGAACTTGGATACAATGTTTCAGAATGATCTGCAGGAATAGCTCCTTCCTGCTCAGTCTAAAATCATGCCTCATTCCTCAATATATTTTATATAGTTTATTAGTTGGAATGCCATCTATTCTTCCAAAATCTGCTCCTGCTCTCAATAAAGCAGTAAACAACTCTTTTCTTGTCAATCTACTCTGACCCTGAATCCACCGGCTATTCATTCCTCCGTCTCAAGAAAACCTATCTTTTTCACTAATTCTCACCATCCAAGGCACCAATGATTCTCCCATTTTTTGGGTGAACCAACTCAAAACATCTGTGACCTCCTACTGAGCAAAATCCTCAGTTACCTCCCCAAATACTGGGGGAAGGTGGCTGATTCCCCTGCTTCCTTCTGAGTCCTGGCTGACCTCAGCCTCCTTACTTGTTTCATTCTCCTACCACACATCCTCCCGCCCTCTGTTTAGGCCCAAATCAAGCCCAGGCTGTGCAAGGGCTGCCTTCACTTTCCTATTGTTAACTTTTTGCTTCCTGTGAAACAAACTAACAACAGCCCGTTGAAACTCACCAGCATCCTCTCCCAAAGGACAACTAGAACATTGAAGGACAAAAAGCCTCTCCTGCAAACTAGTCAGCTCCCTTTCTGTCTAAGCCTTCTCCAACAGCCTGTCTCTGTATTTACATATAATTCAATAGCCTGTTAGCAAGGCCCAGTCTCTCCTACATTCCCTGGCCATTTCTTTCCCTGGTTCCATTTTTATTCCCTGCAAATATCTTCCTAAGTCTCTGGGTTCTCCCTTCTGTAGCTTCAGTTGCCAATTTCCACAAAGCCCTGTGCCTTTGGCCCATTCTCTTTCTAGGGAGGAACAAAATCCTCCCACCCTGGGATATCCATTTCTTCCTGTCTCCTCTGCCTTTCTGTCTCCAAATAGAAGTCTGATATTTCCCAATCCCCTACCTCACCATTTGTAGCACCAATGCAATATTCACAGAGCCTACTGCAGCCATGAATATCACAGCACAATTACCATAGACTCTCCACATAGAAGGCAGAACCAAAACATTTATTCAGACCAAAATCCATCACAACAGCAAAAATAGCAATGCAGGGGACAATACTATCCCAAGCCTGCCCCCTGCCAAGCTTCCCACAAACCAGGTCCATTACATCCATCACAAGCAGGCTCTTAAAATCACAATCACAAAATCACTCTAGCTACATAGCAGCATCCTTCCAAGCTCTGACTGTTCCCAAGATTAACTTCCTCTCACCTCAGCTCCAGCTCTGCCTCTTCCTGCTACACCCATTCAGCAAACTCCTCCCACCACAGGCTCCATGTGACTTAATGGGCTTATTAATGAATGGGAAACATTTTCCAATTCAAATCACCACTACAGGTGGATACAGATTCTTCTGTCTAGAGAGCCAAAGACTGGGAGTGATCAGATATAGTTGGGAGTGTTCTGATATAGAAATATTTTCTCTATCTAGGGGTGAAATGATAATGAATTGACATCTGCCTCTTTGGAAGGGTATATCAACTGTGAAACCCAACCACAAAGGGAACTCACTTTTGACCACAGCTCAACATACTGTTCCACCCACTTTGAGAGAAATAAACACCCATAGAACCTAATCCTGTTTTACTTTCTCAGAACAAACTCTGGAGGTTGAGAGTTTTGGAGAAAGACACGTATGAAAAGCAATTTACAACCTTTAAACTTCAGGACCTTGAAATCCTTTCTGTAACTAAACTCTTAATTATCAGCTCTAACTCTGCTTTTCTCAGAGCCCTCCCATGTAACAAGTAACACTTTTTAAAGAAAAGAAAGAAAAAGAAAAGAAAGGATAAAAATCAGCAAATCGGTGTTGAGCTTTAGAAAATCTCAGCATTTCGCAGGGAAAGGAGCAAAACACACTGCCTTTTGCTCATAAACACTTCTTACCTGTATGAGGACATCTATGACAGTGTTACAGGATGAATCCTTAACAACTTCTTTACAAGTATGCTCATATTTAAGATGATAAGTGCATTTTCCTCTATTCAATTCCTTTATCTGAATCACTGCAATGATATATTGGAGGAGGAAAAATCAAGCCCCTTGGATTCAAGATCTGGCTTTACTCTGAACGTGTTCTGTGATTATTAGCAAATTATTTTTTCTTTTTTGGATGCAATTTCTTTACCTGGAAAACAATGGTTTGAATTTGTAAATCATCAAATCCTCCTCTAGTCTTAGCATTCTCAGTAATATTCATCTTGTGAAACCTTGGAGATTTAATTCCTAGTAGCAGGAACCATTAATCCATGGAGGGACATCCGGGAAAAGTGCATTTATACACAGATATTTAAAATAACAAAGTCAACTCTTCAGTCAGATGTAGGCTACCGGTTTGAGAAATACCCCCAAAGTAGCTCTGAGTTGGCCTTCTGATGAACCAAAGATGTGGGGCACAGTGTCTGCTTTACATAATTAAGTTCTCTCTCTCTCTCTCTCTCTCTCTCTCCCTCTCTCTCTCTCTCCCTGCTTATCTTTCTCTTTCCCTTCATCCTTCTGTTCAGTATGCACTAAACCCATCAGTCCATTATACTGTTTTGAGTTTCATTAGAATATTCTTCTTTCTATCACTTTCCTCAATACAATTTTGACATCTTTATTTCCCAAACTGTAGATTAGGGGGTTTAGCAGGGGCAGAATAAGTGTAAACCACAGAGGACACTTTCCTCTCATCCATGGAGCCAAATAAAGATGGTTTCAGGTTCATGAATGCAAGGGAGCCAAAGAAGACACCAAGTACTGCAATATGGGAGCTGCAGGTACTAAAGGCTTTTGATCTGCCTTTGGTGGATTGAATTTTTAAAGTGCTAGCAATGATCAAGGCAGAAGAGCACATAACGGTCAGTGTTGGGTAAAAGATATTAACTATGTTGGAGGCCACAGTCACCACTTCATTGACGTACGTACTAGAACAGGAGAGCTCCAAGAGTGGGAGAAGATCACAGATGTAATGATTACTGATGTTTTTCTTGCAGAAAAGGATGTTAAGCGTACAGCTTGTGTGAGCTGTAGCTCCAACCAGGCCCAACGCATGCACCCCACTCACCAACCATGAGCATACCTGAAGGGACATAACGAGACTATAATGTAGGGGATGGCATATGGCAATATAGCAGCCATGTGCCATCACAGTCAACATTTGACATTCAGAAATGGCAAAAAAGACAACAAAATAGAACTGAGTCATGCAGTCTGAATAAGAGGTGGTGTTCTTCTCTGGCACAAAACTCACTAGCATTTTGGGAGGGATAACCATTGGCTGATAGAGATCAGTGAAGGATAAATTGATGAAGAAATAGTACATTGGGTTGTGAAGATGAGAACTCAGCCCAATAAGTACAATCATGCTCAGGTTCCCCATCACAGTGACAACATAAATTCCTAGGAACAGGAAGAAGAGTGGCAGCTGGAGCTCCTATTGGTCTGTTAGCCCTGTGATGATGAACTCAGTCACTAGTGAATAATTTCTTTTCTCCATTCTTTTTGAGTATATAGTTAGAAGAGATGACAATCTGTTGACAGGAGGGAAAAACTGGTTTCTAATCATTGCCAGCCTTTAGTGAGAACTCAGAACCAACAGGGATGTTATAACAAATTCTTTTGATTCTTTTGTCTCTATTTTTCTGTCATAAACTGAAGACTACCAGTCTCACAGAAATACAAGGTATATAAACCAGACTTTTAGAAAGAGCCATACTGAAATTTTTCTCCTATATACAATAATAATAATTTTGATTCATATAAATATTTAGTTTCAAAAGTATTTCTTCAGAAAATAAAATTTATACAAAAATATTTAAGTATGTATTACATATATTAAAATATTAAAAAAAATCTTTGAGGGTCATTATAAGTAAATGATCATAGTAATTGAGTATATGATAAACCCAGAGATCCAAATTTTTAGAAGAAAAACTCATTATTTGACAAAACTGCTGGGGAAACTGGAAAAGAGCATGACAGAAACTAGTTTTAGACCAATGGGTACATTATATAAAAATAAAGGGTGATACCATAAGCAATATAAGACAGCATGGAATAGTTTATCTGTCAGATGTATAGGTAAGCAAAAAATAGAACCCACAAAGATATAGAGGGCATTACAAAACACAGAATAGATAATTTTAATTATTATAAAGTTTAAAAGATTTTGCAGAAGCAGAACCAATGCAACCAAAATTATAAGGAAAACAGAAAACTGGGGGAAATTTTTGCAGCAAGTATGATTGATAAAGGCCTCATTTCTCAAATATTTAGAAACGGAGTCAAATTTATAAAAATACAAGTAATTTCCCAATTAATGAATGATTATTCTTTAATAGAATAGAAACAGGAAGTTTTCAGATGAAAATATTAAAAGTTATATAAAAATGCTCTAAATCACTATTGATTAGAGAAATGACAACTAAAGCAACTCTGAGGTGACATCTCACACCTATCGGATTGGTTAACATGATTAAAAAAATGAAAATGTCAGATGTTGGTGGGGATGTAGGAAAACTGGGAAACTAATGCATTATTGTTAGAGTTGTGAACTGATCAAACAATTCTGGAGAGCAATTTGGAACTATGATCAAAGTACTGTAAAACTGTACCCTTTGCTCCAGCAATACCACTCCTAGGTAAATATCCTGAAGACATACAAAAAAGGAGAAGAAAAATCTATTTGAACAAACATATTTTTTTGTGGTGATTAACAATTAGAAATAGACAAGATGCATATCAATACAGGAATGGCTAAACAAACTTTGGTATATGATTCTGTAATAGAATATTTTTTTTTCATTTTATTTTATTTTATTTATTTATAAATGTTCTACAATCACTTCCTTAAAATTAAGATTTTATACCCCCACACCTTCCCCCCCTACCCCCCTCCCTCCCCGTGATAGCATACAATTCTGTATAGGTTCGACATATACTTTCCTACTAAGCATATTTTCACTATAGTGATGTTATGTAGTCACACTGACATAAGTGGAAGAACTCATATAACAAATCAAAACATAATACACTAAACCCCCCCCCACACACAAACATGATGGTATATGAATGTAATGGAGTACTATTGCGCCATAAGAAATGATGAACAAGAAGACTTCAGGGAGGCC
>CM053771.1:136936613-136978532 GCA_028658325.1 Potorous gilbertii | reverse complement strand
GTTACAAATATTGTCTTTCCATGTAGGAATGCAAACAGTTCAACTTTGGTAAGTCCCTTATGACTTCTCTTTGCTGTTTACCTTTCATGCTTCTTTTCAGTCTTGTGTTTGAAAGTCAAATTTTCTTTACAGCTCTGGTCTTTTCATCAAGAATGCTTGAAAGTACTCTATTTCATTGAAAGACCAGTTTTTCCCCTAAAGTATTTATACTCAGTTTTGCTGGGTAGGTGATTCTTGGTTTTAGACCTAGTTCCTTTGACTTCTGGAATATCCTGTTCTATGCCCTTCGATCCCTTAATGTCGAAGCTGCTAGATCTTGTGTTATCCTGATTGTATTTCCACAAT
The DNA here is from genome assembly GCA_028658325.1 of Potorous gilbertii. NCBI lineage: Eukaryota > Metazoa > Chordata > Mammalia > Diprotodontia > Potoroidae > Potorous > Potorous gilbertii. The sequence continues at coordinate 136,978,187 of CM053771.1, read as the reverse complement.
ACTGGAATTGTTTCTTTCTTGCTGCTTGCAATATTTTCTCCTTGACCAGGGAATTCTGGAATTTGACCATAGTGGTCAGAGTTTCTCTTTTTTGATTTCTTTCAGGTGGTGATCAGTGGATTCCTTGAATACTTATTTTGCCCTTTGGTTCTAGAATATCAGGGCAATTTTCCTTGATAATTTCATGAAAAATGGCTCTTTTTTTGGATCATCACTTTCAGGTAGTCCCATAATTTTTAATTTGTCTCTCCTGGATCTATTTTCAGGTCAGTTGTTTTTTCCAACGAGATATTTCACATTATCTTCCATTTTTTCATTCATTTGATTTTGTTTTGTGATTTCTCGGTTTCTCATAAAGTAAGTAGCCTCCATCTGTTCCATTCTAATTTTGAGAGAACTATTTTCTTCAGTGAACTTTTGAACCTCCTTTTCCATTTGCCTAATTCTGGTTTTTAAAGCATTCTTCTCCTCGTTGGCTTTTTGAACCTCTTTTGCCAATTGAGTTAGCCTATTTATCAAGGTGTTATTTTCTTCAGCATTTTTTTGGGCCTCCTTTAGCAATCTGTTGACTTACTTTTCATGATTGAGTTCATTCTTTAAGTTCTCTGTGGATAAGAAGGTGTGTGGGAAAGCACATACACCCATGTAACAAGTAACCATCAATGTGTCTTCAGGAGAATGCCAGATTTACATGAATGCCAGAAAATAGAAATAATGTGACAAGAAAGATTTAGGATCAAAAGAGTTTCTTAATAATGAGGAAGAGTTGCAGAGTGCATTGTGAAGGGTGACCAGTTATGACAGCTTAGGGCTAGGTTAAAATGCTATTTAGAATACACTTTCTTAGTTGCTGATTTCACTTGTAAATATTTTTGCTGATTCTCCATGCCTCGTTTTTGAATCTTTTTTCTAAGCATTACATTTGGAAAACTTTGTCCCTTTCGATGAGTCCTACTAGAGAGCTGTGGTGGTTAAGGTACCCTTTGGTACCATAAAATCTGGATTCAGGTACTTCAAAATGAAAGGAAATGATCATGCTTTTAATAACTTCCCCAAATCTTCAAACCTCAACTCAAAATAAACTGGTCTCAAATGACAGAATTGCTGAGCAAAACAATGGCATTAATGTCCTTTTGCTATCCGTTATGGACTTTGAGTTCACTTTATCTCTTCTCTAACAAATTCACTGCCTGAATCACATGTTTCTTTTCTACCCCTTCTCATTCTTTGTCCAACCTCCTCAACTACCATAATATCTTAATTCAGGCTACTTCAGCCATGAGAAAGAGTGATCATGCCTTTAACAATTGACCCAAACTTTCTGAATCTGAAATCACATGGCTTCCTCAGCAAAGAACTGGCATCAAAGTCTGAGAAAATAACTATGCACATAGAGGACAGGAATTAGGAGCCAAAAGAAAAAAGTCATGACTTCTTTCCATAAATGGGCAGAAATCCCTTGTGAGATGAGTTCCCATGGGAGCTTCTGTATGTGTATTACTAATGAGGCCCCAGGAATTTTCTCAACAAAAATAAAACCCATAATGTACATCAGCAAGAGCTTTGCAGACATGAGTAAATGTTGTTTCTCTGCCTATAGCAGAAGAAGAAACTCTGGACATTGTCATAATTAGAAATGATCAACTTCGGATCAAACCAGCTTCTAAAATATTTCAGAGATGAAGTTCTGTGTGTGATTCCCACCAACACTAAAAAGAAATCAATGTGCCAAGACCATTATAACTTTAATAGAAGATACTAATTTACTAGGACTCTAGATGAAGAGACTTTAAGAGCTATCACTAGAAGGTGAGTATTTGATTAATTTAATATTATTCTTCATTCTGCAAAAGAAATGTTTCATGAAACTCCAGGGATTTGCAAAATAAAAGATATCTCTGTATTCTATTCTAACCAATATTGACCATGGCATGGGGTAGAAGATGGGACATAGGTGGTTTAAAAACTAGAAAGTGATTTCAAAGGTATGAGGAACATCAGCTCAGAATTTTAAAAATGCAGAATTGAAGAATTGCAAGGAAACTTCCATCTAGTTTAAGTCATACCTCACAACTCCACCTAAATATCCAGAAAAGCAATGGAAGTTATCCAGAATCTACTTGAAGAAGGAGAACCCATTACCCACCAAGGCAGCCTACTTCCTTTTGGGATAAAAGTAATTGTTAAGGATTTTATTCTTCCATCAAGGGTAAATTTACTTCTTTGATATGTTCACATCTTACCATTGGTGCTACTCTTTGGGGACCAACTGAACAAGTCTAATCTCATTATGAGATAACAATCTTTAAAATACTTGGAAACAATTATCATGCACAACTGATTCTTCCATTCTCCATAGTAAACTTTTAAAATTATTCAAATTGTCTTCCTATGGTATGCATTCAAGATCATTTACCATCCTCATTATCCTTTTTTCAATATTCTCCACTTTGTCAATGTCCTTCTTCAATTATGGCAAAGAGAACTAGATACAATATTCCAACTGTGATTTGAACAAGGTAGATTATGGTAGGTCTATCCCTTCCTTATTCTTGCAATCTATGCTTCTCTCTCTATTTAACCAAAGATTATTTTAGAGTTTTTGACTATCACACTGGTTTGCTCATTATATTGAATTTGTAATCTACTGAATTCCCTGATCTTTGTCAAAAAAGCTGACTTTTAAACTTATCTCCATATTTTTATATTTTTGGAACTGAGTCTTAGAACTACAATGCAAGATTTATATTTATTCTGATTAAATTTTGTCACACTAGGTTAAGTCTATTGTCCTAAAGTATTATGATATTTTTGGATCATGTAGTGGTCAGATTCTGAGTTTCTTATCTCTCCAAGCTTTGTGTCATATTCAAATGCAAACTTGTCAGTGCTTTTATGTAAGCCATTGATGAATGTGTGATCAATGGTACAAGATAGAATATCAATCCCTAAAGCACTCTACTGAAGACTACCTTTTAAATTGACATTGATTCATTAATGACTACTCTTATGAGGTGTTCCCCTAAGGGCAAATCCATAAAACTGCACTTTTGTCCAATTCATGTCACCTCACCTTTTCCGTAGTATATTTTTAATCATTTTGCCAGAATATAAATACAATAAGTATATACCATTTTTCTTATTGTCCAAAATATTAATCTCCCACTTTATTCAAAGAGACCTGAAGAACTTTCCCCATGGAGGACTATCAGATTTCCTATCTGCTCTCATAATTTCAAACATGTGCCCTTGGTTATGACCAAGCTCTCTGAGTCCCCCTTTCCTTATCTTTGAAAAGGCAACAGAGGCGGCAAGAGTTCCTAACTTGATAAGTTCCAAAAGTAACTGGTGGGCAGCTCAACAGTCACTGGTCTGTGAAAAGTTCCATGAAGATTGAAGAGTTTGGGTAAATTGTTGCGAGGAGAGTTGATTTTTGACTCTATCTCTCATGTGTACTTGCTATACGAACTTGAATCTCAATGTTCTTTAAAAAAAATCTATTTAAACTTTTGAGTTACAAATTCTGTCCCTCCCTCCCCTGAACCTTTCCTGAGAAGGTAAGCAATCAGATATAGATTATACAAGTTCAATTATGTAAAACATTTCCATATTAGCCATTTTGTACAAGAAGAACCAAATAAAAGGGGAAAAAATGAAAGAAAAAGGGAAAAATAAGCTTCTTAAGTCTGTATTCTATCCATATCAGTTCTTTCTCTGGAGGTAGCTAATATGCTTCATCATTAGTTTTTTAGGATTGTCTTGAATCATTACATTGAAGAGGTGAGCTAAGTCATTCAGAATTCTTCATTGAACAATGTTGCTGTTACTGTGCACAAAATTATCCCGGTACTGTTCACTTCACTGTGAATCAGTTCATGTAAGTCTTTCCAGGTTTTTCTGAAATCATCCTGCTTGTCATTTCTTATGGCACAATAATATTCCATTACAATTACATAATACATCATGTTTAGCCATTCTCCAATTGATATCCATCCTTATAATTTCCAACTCTTAGCCACCACAAAAAGAACTACTATAAATATTTTTGCACAAATATGTCGTTTTCCTTTTTTTGAATGTCTTTGAGATACATACCTAGCAGTGGTACTGACAAATCAAAGGGTATGCACAGTTTTGTAGCCCTTTGGGCATAGTTCCAAATTGCTCTCCAGAATATTTGCATCAGTTCATAATTCCACAATTCCATTTGCATTTCTCCTATCAGTAGTGTTTTAGAGCATTTTTATGTGACTATAAATAATTTTGTTTTCTTTGTCTGAAAGATGTCTGTTCATATCCTTTGGCCATTTATCAATTGGGGATTGACTTGTATTTTTATAAATTCGACCTAGTTCTCTATATATTTGGGAAATGGGGCCTTTGTCAGAAATAACTGTTGCAATTTTCCCCAGCTTTTTAAAAAAATTTCTTTATAATGTTAGTTGGCTTGGTTTTGTTTGTGCAAAAACTTTTAACATTTATATACTCAATATGATCCATTTTGTATTGCTTTCTATATATTCTTGGGTACTAAATTCTTCCATTATCCATAAATCTGACAGTTAATATATTCTGTGTTCTCTTAATTTGCTTGTGAGGGGCAGGTCGGTGTTGCAGTAGATGGAATACCAATTCAGGAATCAGGAGGACCTGTTCAAATCTCACTTCGGACACTTGACACTAGCTATGTGACCTTGGGCAAGTCACTTAACCCCAATTGCCTCATCTTGGGTCATCTCCAGTCATCCTGATGAATATCTGATCACTGGATTCAAATGACTCTGGAGGAGAAGTGAGGCTGGTGACCTGCCCAGCCTACCCTCGCTCAAAACCAAGTCAAGTGCAAGTCATGTCACCATTTCTCTGATGGCATGATCGTCTTCAGCAGTGAAAGACAAACAACTAACCATTCAATTTGCTTGAGGTATCACCCTTTATTTTTAAATCATGTACCATATTTGACCTTATCCTGGTATGTGGTGTGAGGTGTTGGTGTACATATAGTTCCTGCCATACTGTTTTCCAAGCAGTTTTGGTCAAATAATGAGTTTTGTTCCAAAAACTTGGATCTTTGGGTTTATCATACACTACATTTCCATAGTCATTTAATACAATGACCCTCAAAGGTCTTCAGGTTTTTTATAAATGTAATACATACTGTAATATTTTTGCATACATTTTATTTTGTGGGCAAACAACTTTGAATGTAAGTATTTATATGAATCAAAATTTTATTTGTTTACATAATAGAGAAATTGAGCATGCCTCTTTCCAAAACTCTGGCTTAAATACCTTTTACCTGTAAGGCTGACAGACTTCAGTTTAGGAAGTCATAGGAAATTAGGCAGAAACTAAAGAATTAAAATAATTTATATTATACTTTTATTGTTCTGACTGTGGTCTCACTATCCAGTCAATAATGAGGACCCCTTTTTTTCTTTCTTGTCAACAGATTCTTGTTTATTCTTACCCTACACTCAAAAAGAATGGAGAAAGGAAATTATTCACTAGTGACTGAGTTCATCCTCATAGGGCTGACCGACCATGCTGAGCTCCAGCTACCACTCTTCTTCTTGTTCCTAGGCATGTATATAGTCACTGTGATGGGGAACTTGGGCATGATTACACTTATTGGACTGAGTTCTCATCTACACAACCCCATGTATTATTTCCTTTTCAATTTGTCCTTCATTGATCTTTGTCAATCAACTACCATCACACCCAAAATGCTAGTGAACTTTGTGTCAGAGAAGAACACTATCTCTTACTCTGACTGCATGACTCAGTTCTATTTTTTTGCCTTTTATGCCATTTGTGAATGTCAAATGCTGGCTGTGATGGCATATGACCGCTATGTTGCTATATGTCATCCCCTTCGTTATAGTCTTATCATGTCCTATCAGGTCTGCTCATGGTTGGTGGGTTGGGTGTATGCATTGGGCCTCTTTGGGGCCACTGCTCACACAGGCTGCATGCTCAGAGTGATCTTCTGTAAGGAAAATGCCATTAATCATTTCTTCTGTGATCTCCTTCCACTCTTGAAGCTCTCTTGTTCTAGCACCTATGTCAATGAAGTGGTGAGTCTGGCCTCCAGTATTTTTAATATCTTTTTCCCCACAGTGACCATCATTTGCTCCTATGTTTTTATCATTACTAGTATTTTAAAAATTCAGTCCACTGAGGGCAGGTCAAAAACCTTCAGTACCTGCAGCTCCCATATTGCAGCAGTTGGGGTCTTCTTTGGTTCTCTTGCATTCATGTACCTGCAGCCGTCTTTGGTCAGCTCCATGGGGAAAGTATCCTCTGTCTTTTACACTATCGTTGTGCCCTTGCTAAATCCCCTTATCTACAGTCTGAGAAATAAAGATGTTCAAGTTTCATTGAGGAAAGTAATAGAAAGAAAAATATTTTAGGGAAAGGGGAAATATTGAATTGATGGGTTTAGTGGATATGTAACAGAGGGAGGGAGGAAGAGAGAGACAGGCAGAGATAGAGGAGACAAAGAGAATGAGAGATTTACACAAGCAGATACTCTGTCCCACACCCAAAATTCATTAGAAGACCAATTCAGATCTGCTTTGGGGAAATTTCTCAAACCAGTAGAATACATCTCTCTTCCTACAGTTATACTTCTATTATCTCTCTGATTTTCAGTCCAGATCAATTCAACTATGGAGTGACCTGCTCCTGAGATTGAAAGAGTTGACTTTGATATTTTAAATATCTGTATAAAATTTCAATTTTCCCAGATGCCACTGTGTAGAACAATGATTCCTACAGTTAGCAGTTAAATCTCTAAGGTTCCACAAGATGAATGTTCCTTAGAATGCTAAAGATAGAAGAGGGTTTAAAGATTTACAAGTTCAAACTACTGCTTTTCAGCTGAAGAAACTATATGTAAAAGAGGATAAATGATTTGCTAAAAATAATCACAGAACAGGTCAAGAGCAAAAGCAGGTCTTGAATCCAAGTCTCTTGATTCTTGACCTTTTTCATTCTCCAATACATCATGTAGTCATCTAGACAAAGGAATTGAATGGAGGAAAGTACAATTACAACCTTAAATATGAATGGATGTGTAAAGGATCCATTCTGTCATAACATAGCACACGGTATCACACAGATAAGAAGTGTTTCTGGGATACAGACAGATGCTGTGATTTTCTTCTTGTCCTGGGAAAAATTAAGGCTTTCTTAAGCTCAGTGCCAATAGCAGCCATCAGAGCATGAATTGTGAGACAGATTTCTGCTAAACTGGATATTTTGAAGGTAACCATGCTCAAGGATGATTTTTCAGATTTTTTTCAATGTATTGACTGGGTTTGTATGTAACATTTTGCTCATTAATTGTGAGATCAATATTTAATTCTTGCTATGACATTTTAAATAATAACCATAACTATGTCTATATAATGGAAAATATCAAGACTCTCATGAGTTCTGAGGGAAAAGTGTGAACTCTGGGATAGATGACTGTTGGGGGGCAGGGTTGTGCAAGGAGGAGATGCAGTGAGAGTTTGTGTGAAAGATTTGATACCAGGGAGCTGAGTGTTGAGGCTCAGCAGCCTCTGAGACAGCTTCCTAAGCCCTTCCCTCCATGACTATATTGGCTCTCAGGAACCAGAATGACAGGGTCGTGGCTGACTTTCCACTTGGGAGAACAAAAGACAAATGTTGAAGTATGGTATCTTTTTCTTTCTTCATCCTCTCTTGCCTGAGGATGGCAGAAGATGACTCTAAAACTTGATCCATTTTGGAACTCCTCTCCTAATTTCTCCATAAATAATTTGAATTTTTGCTGTCTGGATAAATCCAATCACAATACCTTCTCTTGAATTACGTATTGTCTAATTTTTCAAAATGATGAGTAATAGAACAAATTATGATACATGCTTGTCATATAATATTCCTTATGAAATAAAATGGGAAAATTAAGGAAGTGATAAAGAAACATAAAACTTATGTCTCAAATTTATAGTTTTAGTTAAAATTAAATAGAATGCTACACCTAGGAAATTAAGTCATAAACTATAAATTAAACTTTACTGTGTACATATTTACAGCACAGTAGAGAAAGTAATAGGAATGTTCCAGAAGCTCTTGGTTCTGAGAATGTAGCAAGTTATTTTATCTGTTTGTTTTAATGATTTGCAATTGTTTGGGTTTCAAACTAGAGTCCTTAAAACTCTATGTTATATTCTGTCATGCTTTACCTTAGAAATGCATTTTTGAAATTGTCTTTTAATTTCTTTTAGGAACAAAAGTCTCTGATTTGCAACTTTGCATGTAGGTAGATATTCATCCAGGAATTATTATTTAGGTTGTTTTTAAAAAATATTTGAAAATTTTAGTTTATTTCAGTTCTCTCAATCCATATTGTAACCCTATTGTACCTTTCTCATTGAAATTACCTGACATGTAAAATACTATACATATATGTAGAAATTTAAAATATAGATTTGTTTGAGTATGGAGTGGGAAATATTATAATGGTATTATTGATATTATGTATAATATATATCCATATATAATTAATAAAGATAGATAGAGAGAATAAACTTTTGATTCTAACAGATCTTACTTTAAAATAACTCAAAACTTTCCCCCCTCCACAGTTCTGGTGACCTTTTTTTGGATCAGTGGTTCTTTAAGTGTGATACAGGTATCCGGAGTCTCTAGAACCCTTTTTTTGGGGGTCCATGAAGTCAAAACTATTTTCATAATGAAAAAAGATTTTTATTTCTAATATAATAAATATAAATATAACCCACCAAATTAAAGCTTCTTGGGGCACTTCAAGTGTTTGTCAGTGTAAAGAAGTCTAGCGCACAAATATTTGAGAACCTCTGCTATAGATCTGTATTTCTCAATACAAGCTTTCAAATAGAACAACAGATTGTCACGCTATAGTACCTAGTCTTCACAAAATGTGAATGAATCCCTTGTGAAGAAATGCCTTTTTGTCCCTGAAAATTGAGATCTAAAATAATAATCATAATAAAAATATTGTAATAAATATTTTTTACTCATTTAGTTATTCTTTTGTTGTTCTTATCACAATAGTCAAAAGTCCTGGCATTTGTGATCAATTCAGACCAATCCATCATACGTTTAGTGAGTCTTTACTGAATGTAGCCTACTGTACTAGTTACAGTCACCCACTCCCCATGGTGTTAATGAGGTAAAAAGTATTTTCATAACAATACTAAGATGCTTTAATTTCTAGTGTGGTAAACATGTATAGATAAAACTTACACAAATGAAAGGTTTTCTTTTTGGAATTCTCAATATTTATCAGTATAAAAGAGTACAAAGGCCAAAAAGTTTGAGATTCACAACCCTTTACATCTGTTTTCTAGTATAAACTTTCAAAGGGAATAGAGTGTCATGTTATAGTAGGTGGTTCCAAAAAAATCTGAAGCAATTCCTCTCAATGAAATAACATCCCATTGGTGAAAATTCTATTTTCTTCTTATTATATTTCAATACTTCATGGTTGTGAATGTAAGTTCTTAAGGGTTTAAAGAACGATTTCACTTTTCTATCTCTTGCCATCCATTTTCCTGCCATGATGCTTCAATCTGCTCTACTTCTCAGTCAGACTCATTCTTCTACTTCCTGCTCTGAGGTCTTAGGCTCTTGAGAGATGAGAGCTAAGCTCTTCAAAGACCTAGCTTGATGCAATCTAACCATCCTCTTGCCTTGTAGCAATTCTGTTCCCTCCATCACACATAGTTTTCTACCTCTGAGAGTAATAGTCAAAGTAGTCAATATTCTTAGAAAGAATTTTCAATCAGTTGCCCTATAATTCCACCCACAATCCCTACAATTTACTGGGTCTACTGGGTCCTCCCTGGCCACTCCTACTATTTTATGCTGTCTTCCCTTTGTAGAATATAAATTTCTTCATTGAGAAGTCTCATTTGCTTTTTGTATCTGTGACTCAGTATTTAACATAGTCATTGTTCCATAGCATTCATTTAAAATGTTTAAATTATTCAGTCATTAATTTCTTTCCTTAGCAAAGTACTTTGCACAGTATACATACTTGATATTTGCTCAAATTAGTGGACATGTGAATTTTTGAAAAGTGTTATGGTGAGATTTAATCACCAGGGACTGAAGATGACACCTTTGTGGAAATTGACTACTCAGTACTCCATTTCCTGGGGAGGGTAAGGAGAGTGTGTGGTTGGCAAGAGTTTGGGAGAGGAGAAATCTTGTCTCTGTCTTCCACCTTCAAGACAGGAAACACATGGTTCCATTTTTTTCTTCAGGATGGGATGTCACTGATGATTCTCAGCATAAAAATGCAAGCTATTGTTATTTTAGTGCTATCATTATGCCTTCATAATTTTCTTTTTTTCTCATATGTCAACTATAGTTTTATGAGAAAATTTTTTCAATTCTTTAGTTTTTATGTCTAACATTCTTCTAGTGAATGAAGAATAGATGAGAACACCCAGATGTATAATAGCACAACAACAGATCTTTGTCCACATAGGAAGCATATATATATATATATATTTTGGTAGCAGGATTTATTACTCAGGCTACTTGCTCTTTTGCATAAGAAAAAAATAAAACTGATGTATATCACAGGCTACACCAGGATATTAGACCATACTTTCTATTATGGCTCATCTGAAGGAACAAAGTCCTCAACGTACTCCTTAGCCAGAAGACATATGCATAGAAGAGAATAGCAGTTATGGAAGAGCTGCTGAAGCAATCATTAAAACTACTTGGTAATGGCTAAGGAATAAAGGAGTAGAGCAGTGGAATGGGTTAGGCACACAATACACAGTGGTCAGTGATTATAATAACCTACTCTTTGATAAACCCAAAGGCTCCGGCTTCTTGGACAAGAACTCACTATTTGGTGAAAACTGCTGGTAAAACTGAAAAATAGTATGGCAGAAGCTGGGCATAGACCAATACCTGAAACCATGAACCAAAATAAATTCCACTACATAATTTAGGTATAAGGGCTGATATTATAAGCAAATTGGTGGAGCAAGGAAGAGTTTATCTGTCAGATTTATGGAGAATGGAGGAATTTATGACCAAACAAGAGATAGAGAACATTATGAAATGCAAAATGGATAATTTGATTACATTAAATTGAAAAGTTTCTGCACAAAGCCAATGTAACCAAGATTAGGAGAGAAGCAGAAAACTGGGAAAGAATTTTTACAACTAGTGTCTGTGATAAAGACCTCATTTCTAAAATATATAGAAAAGCAAGTCAAATTTATAAGAATACAAGTCATTCCCCAATTGATAAATGGTCAAAGGATATGAGCAGACAGTGTTCAGAGGAAGATATTAAAGCTATCTTATAGTCATATAAAAAATCCTCTAAATCACTATTGATTAGAGAGATACAAATAAAAACAACTCTGAAATACCACATTACACTTGTCAGATTGGCTAACATGACATAACATAACAGGAAAATGATAAATGTTGGAGAAGATGTGGGAAAATTGGAACACTAATTCATTGTTGGTGGAATTGTGAGCTGATCCAACCATTCTGGAGAACAATTTGGAACGATGCATACCCTTTGACTCAGCAAAGTCATTTCTAGGGATGTATCCTAAAGAGATTATAAAAATGGAAAAAGGACCCACATGTACAAAAGTATTTATAACTGTTCTTTTTGTAATGGTCAAGAACTGTAAAATCAGGGGATGCCCATCAATTGAGGAATGACTCTACAAGTTGTGGTATATGAATGTAATAGTATTGTGCTATAAGAAATGATGAACAGATCAACTTCAGAAGAACCTGGAAAGACTCATATGAACTGATGCTGAGTAAAGTGACCAAAACCAAGAGAACATCATACACAGTAACAGCTACAGTGTGTGGTCAATGACTTTGATAGACTTAGCTCTTCTCAGCAATTCAAGGACTTCAAACAATTTCAAAAGACTCGCGATGGAAAATGCCATCCAAATCCAGAGAAAGAAATATGGAGTCTAAATGCAGGCTATTTTCTTTTTTTGTTAGGTTGTTTTATTTTTTTCTTTCCTATGGTTCCTCCCATTCATTCTAATTTTTCTATGCAACATAACTAAAGTGAAAATGTATTTAGTAGGGAAGTATGTATTGAGCCTATATCAGATTGCATGCTGTGTTGGTGAGTGGGGAGGGAGAGAAGGGGAAGAAAATTTGATACTTATGGAAGCGAATGTTGAAAACTAAAAATAAATAAATTAATTTATAAAATAAAATAAGGTTGAAAAAGAAAGGAAGTGCTGCTGAACACAGTTCACCTCGTCGTAAGCTATAACAGCTCACTCTTTTTCACAGTATACTCTGTAACTCTTTTCCATTAAGAAAGCCCATTTCATGCTAAATTTCATATTTACTTTACATAAATTTCATATTACTTCTATTCATTGGTGTTCCTTGAAACCTGGTATCTTCCTGAAGACAAATCTACTGGCAATCTTTTCAAGGCTATATGTACTTTCTTACATACCAATTTAATCACAGGATCAGGAGAAGTTGACATATTCTTGGCCTGGATTTGAAACCTTCATACCTTCACTCTGTCATCATAACTAGAAACTAACCTATTGAGATCCTTGTTGCTACCTACCAACCATGAACCTCCAGTTCATTTATCTCTCATCCAAAAATTTAGTGCCTGACTCACATACTTCTTTTCTACCTCTTCTCATTCTTTGTCCAACGTCCTCAACTACCATAACACTTTAATTCAGGCAATCAACCATGAGAAGGAGTGATCTTGCTTTTAACAACTGACCCAATCTTCCTGAACCTCAACTTAAAAATATTGGTTCCTCAGCAACGTACTGGCAACAAGGCTTGAGAAAATAACTATGCACCTAGAGGGCGAGAATTAGGAGCTAAAAGAAAACTGTAATGACTTCTTTCCATAAAGGTGGGAATCCTTTGTGAGACGAGGTCCTCTGGGAGCTTCTGTCTATGTATTACTAATGAGGTCCTAGGAATTTTCTCAACAACCATAAAACCCTTAAGGTATATCATCAAGAGCTTTGTAGAAATGAATAAAAGTTGTTCCTTATTTATAGCTGAAGAGGAAACTCTGGATAATTTCAAAATTATAAATGATCATCTTCAGATCAAATCAATTTCTACAGCATTTCAGAGGTGGAGTTCTCATTCCTGATTCCCACCATCACTAAAATCAATTAGAAGTCTCTGTACCATGACCATAGTAACTTTCATAGAAGACACTAACCTGCTAGGATTCTGTGGACGAAGAAGCTTCAAGAGTCACTGCTTGAGGGTGAGTATTTGATTAATTTGATATTATTCTTCATTCTACAAAAAAAATCATGGAACTCCAGGGATTTGCGAAAGAAAAGACATTTCTACATTCTATTCTAGCCATTATTGACCATGTCATAGGGCAGAAGACTGGGTATAGATGGTCTGAAAGCCAGAAAGAGATTTTACAAAGTATGATGAACTTAGGCTCACAATTAAAGAAAGGCAAAATTTGAGACTTGGGAGGGAATGTCCATCTAGGTCAAGTCATATCCCACAACTCCACCCAAATACCCACTAAAACAATGGAGACTATCCAGCTTCTACTTGAAGAAGTAGAAATTGTTATCCACAAAGGCAACCAATTTCCCTTTGGGATAAAAGTCATTGTTAGAGATTTTATTCTCAGATCAAGAGTAAATTTGCTTCTTTGCTAAATTCACACTTTGCCTCAGGTGCTACTCTTTGGGGGCAAACTGAACAAGTCTAATATTCACAGAACTCACAAGATACTTGGAAACAATTATCATGCCAAATGATTCTTCCTTTCTCCATGTTAAACTTTCAAAAGTCATTCAAATTGTTTTCAAATGGTACTCAAGATGTACTCCAGCTTTTTCATGACTTTCATTGTCCTTTTCTTTATCCTCTCCACTTTGTCAATGCTCTTCCTCAATTATGTCAAAGAGAATTGGACACAATACTGAAATTGTGGCTTGACCAAGGTTGAGTGTGGTAGGACTATCACTTCCATACTCTTGCAAACCATACCTCTCTTCTTTAAACCAAAAATTACTTTAGGTTTTTTAACTGTCACATTTGCTCTCTCATAATATTGAATTTGTAGTCTACTGAATACCCTGATCTCTGTCAAACAAGATGACTTTTAAACTTACCTCCATATATATATATATATATATACATATATATATATACATATATATATATATGTATATATATATATATATACACACACATACTACACACACACACACACACACACACATATAAGCATATATGTATATATGTGTATGTGAATTGTATGCATATTTATGTATATATGTATATGCATATATATGCATAAGTATACATATATATGTCTTATATATATGTTTAATTTTTGGAACTGATTCTTATAACTACAATTCAGGGATTTGCATTTATTCCTATTAAATTTTGTCATACTAGATTAAGTCTATTGTCCTAAACTATCATGGTACTTTTGGATCATATATTGGTTATATTGAAAACCAAAACATCAATGCATTCATCTAAGTCATTGATCAATGTGTGATCAATAGTTCAACTCATAATACTAATCCCTAAAGCACTCCCCTGAAGAACAACTTTCAAGTTGACATCGAATCATTAGTGACTACTCTTTGTGAGGTGTTTCACCAAGTACAAATCCATGAAACTGCACTTTTGTCCATTTCATGTCACTTCACCTTTTCCATATGTTTTTTTAAGTCAAGTATTTTCCCAAAAATTTAAGTAAATAAGTGTATACCATTTCTCTTGACTGTTACCTTAATCTACCATTTTTTTTCAAAATGTCTTGAGAGCTGAAAAACTGTTCCCAGAGAGGACAAATTTCTTATCAGCTCACAGCATGCCAATTATGTACCCTTGGCAAGGACTCAATCCCTTTTTCCTTATCTTTGAAAAGGAAATAGAAGCAAAATTTCCCAACTTGATAAGCTCCAAAACTAATTGGTAGGAAGCTCCATAGCCATGGATCTATAAGTAGATTTCCACAAAGACTCTAGAGCTTTGGCAAATTGTTGTGAGGAGAGAGTGGATTTTGGGTTCTATCTCTTATGTCTACTTTCTATCTGAACACAAGCCACTTTAATATATATATATATATATATATATATGAAATGTGTAACATATTTAAATATTTTTGCATACTTATTTGTGAATACCTTTGAAACCAGTTATATGAATCAAAATTATTATTGTACATATAGTAGCATGGCACTTTCAAATAATCTGGTTTCCATGCCTTATATTCCTGTGAAACTCACAGTCTTCAGTTTATGGAAGGAAAATAGAGACAAAGCAATCAAAATAATTTATATTATAACTTTACTGTTCTCTCTGAGGTTTTATGCAGGACTGTTAACAACTCCCATTTTTCCCTTCTTGTCACAGATCATTGTCTCTTCTTACTCTTCACTGGAAAAGAATGGATAAAGGAAATAATTCTCTAGTGACTGAGTTCATCCTCCTAGGGCTGACAGAAGATCCTGAACTCCAACTACCACTCTTCTTCCTATTCCTAGGGATTTATATATTCACTGTGGTGGGGAACTTGGGCATGATTATCCTTATTGGACTGAGTTCTCATCTACACAAGCCCATGTATTATTTCCTTTTCAGTTTGTCCTTCATTGATCTCTGTCAATCAACTGTCATCACACCCAAAATGCTAGTGAACTTTGTGTCAGAGAAGAACACTATCTCTTACTCTGACTGCATGACTCAGTTCTGTTTTTTTGCCTTTTATGCCATTTGTGAATGTCAGATGCTGGCTGTGATGGCATGTGACCGCTATGTTGCTGTATGTCATCCCCTTCGTTATATCTTACCATGTCCTGTCAGGTCCGCTCATGGCTGGTGGGTGGTGCGTACATGACGGCCTTAGCTGGGGCTACAGCTCATACAGGTTGTTTGCTTAGAATGTTTCTCTGTAAGAAAAGTACCATTGATCATAACTTCCGTGCTCTCCTTGCGCCCTTGAAGCTCTCTTGTTCTAGCACCTATGCTAATGAAGTCGGGGCTCTTGTCTCCAATACATTTAATATTTTTTCCCCAGCCTGGCCATTATTTACTCTTATGTTTTGATTATTGCTAATATTTTAAAAATTCAATCCATTGGAGGCAGATCAAAAGACTTCAGTACCTGTAGCTCCCCTATTGCTGCAGTTGGTGTCTTCTTTGGCTCCCTTACTGTCATGTACTTAAAACCATCTTCAGTTGGCTCCGTGGGTCAAGGGAGAGTGTCCTCAGTCTTTTACACTATCATTGTGCCCATGCTAAACCCCCTTATCTACAGTCTGAGAAATAAGGATGTCAAAATTGCCTTAAAGAAACTGATAGACCAAAGAAGAAATATTAGAATAATGAGGTAATGGTTTTAGTAGATCCTATGGAGGGAGGGAGAGAGAGAAGGAAAGGGAAAGGGAGAGGGAGAGGGAGAGTGACAGAAAGGAGGAGATTTGCACAAAGCAGATACACTAACTCACACCTATAATTCTTTAGAAGACCAACTCAAACTCAGACCAGCAGACTACTTCTCTTTTCCCATTTATCCAGCAGTAACCTCTCTGTTTTGAATTCCAGATGGACAGAGTACCAGTGTACTTCAACCATACATTCACTAGCTCCTTATATTTAAAGAGCTGGCTTTATTATTTTAAATGTCTGTATGTAAATGCAATTTTCTTAGATGAGGCAGTGATTCCTGAAATTAACTGTTAAATTCCCTAATTTTTCACGAGGTGGATGTCATTGAGAATACTAAAGCTAGAAGATTTAACTATTTACAAATCCACTCCCCTTGTTTTTCAGCTGAAGAAACTATACCTTAAAATGTCTGCTTAGTCACAGAACAGGTCAAGAGCAAAAAAAAGATCTTGAACCCAAGTGTCTTGACTTTTGGTCTTTTTCCTCTCAAAATCATCATGTAGTCACCTCCAGAACTTCTTAAAGTGTGGGTCTTCACCCTTTATGGGATCTTGAAAATTTTGGTAATAGTAAGAGGTTTCTGAACATGAAAGGACCAAAAATTAATTCAAAATAAAAAATGTAGTTAATCTGAATTGTTTCTGACCACACCTGCCTAGGGTATCATGCAAATTCACTGAAGCATGTGCATTGTGCACACCCTCAGACCACATAAAGCCAACAGAATGCTGCCAAAATGTGAAAAGATGTCAGGAGTGGGAAAAGTTTAAGAAGCCCTGAATTTTAAACAAAGGAATCTAGTGGAGAAAAACACAATTATAATCTTAAGTGTGAATGGATGTGTAAAGGAGGTATTAAGATTCCATATTAGTACCAATGAGGTAACCCATATATGTTTGACCATCCTGTGTGATCTCTTCCATGCCCTCCCATTAATTTACCACAAAGCATCCGCCTAATATTTTCCTGGAAACCTTCCTCTGGATCTCTTGGCATTGTATGAATAGCAAGTGACCCTATGTCTCATGGTTCCTTGATGTTATTACATGACAGAGCTTTTTCCTGGTTATTCATTCCCTAATGATGTCTTTTATACCAATGGTATCAAGCACAAATAGAAATGGATTTCTAGAGGTCACATATTAACTTAAAAAACATAAATTAGCATAAATTTTTATTTATCTTGTTAAATATGTATCAATTACATTTTCATCAAATTCTCACTGGCATCGTGAAGATTTTGCCAGTTGACAGCTTAGAGATTAACATCTCTGCTTTATACCATTTTCTCATCTTTTTGATTTTCTTTATTGTTGATTCATATACTTTTTCTAGTTTCCCACTAAATTATAAATTTCCTCCATTAGAATGCAGGGTTCTCGAGAGCAGTTTTTGTTCTATTCTTTATATCTGTGCCCTTTGTCTCTTGTAAGGCACATAGTATGTAGTAGACAATTATTAAATGTTTGAGTGATTAACTGATCGATTGTACGGTGTCACATCTTTTGTATACTACCCTGTGTATTCATTGCTATTTGGGTGATTATCAACTTCATTCTTTGGAGACTGTAGTAGTATTCTTGAGCACAACTATACAGCATTGTCAGGAAAATATGGGTGTCTAAAACGTTGGTTTTTGTTTGAAGAAGGATGGAGTTGTTAATTCTGGACTTAACTCATTACCCATTTACCTCAGTTTTTGCTCCAGCATCTAAATACTGATTGATTCTCTGTAGGTTTTCCATTCAACTGTGTATCATAATCTGGACATTACACATGTTTTTCCACCTGTTTTTTCTTGTGTGAGTGGCTACTAAATACCTAAATTTTTCTGAATGATTCAGGGCTTGATATAATCAGTGCAATGCCATTCCCAAAATAGGGAGTATGTAGAGGCTTTCTTCCTTTTTGTCTTGGATTTTGATCTGTATGTCTTTTATGGTAGGGGTCATCTTTTATGACCTTTGACTAGCATAGATATTGCTGTCATGGCATGAACAAAACCATTGTTGTTGTTGTTTAGTCATATCTGACTCTTTGTGACCCTGTTAAGAGTTTTCTTAGCAAAAATGGTTTGCCATTTCCTTCTCCAGCTCATTTTACAGATGAGGAAACAGAGGCAAACAGGGTTAAGTGACTTGCCCACAGTCACACAGCTACTAAGAGTCTGAGGCCAGATTGGAATTCCAGTCTTCCCCTCTCCAGACCTGGTGCTCTATCCACTGTACCCCAGATGCCCTAGAACAAAGTTATATCTGTTGTTAAATATTCCAAGGGATCTTATATGATTTGGGAGACACTTTGTTGCAGGAGAGCCCCTAAGGAATCATCAAATCAAATACTATTTTTTACACACACTGAATGGAATCTTTTTTCTCCTGTACTTTTCAGTCAATTCTACAATTGTAAAGATGTGATCTACTGTAAAATATTGCTTATGGAAACCTGTCTCCTACCTCCTAATACCCTCATCAAGAATGTACATGATTAATTTGGAATAAGGCTCCAAAGTTCTCTAAACAACATATTGCTTTTGACTTGGTGATAACACTCAATCATATATTCCCAAAGAAACTAGAGAAAGAAGGAAAGGTTTCACTTGTACAAAACTATTTCTAGCATTTTTTTCATAATAGGAAAAAGCTGAGCATTACATTTGTTGAGGACTGGTAAGTAAGTAAGTGAATGGGATATTTTTGTCCAATAAAACAAGGTATAATTAACAGTTTCAGAGAAAACTGGGAAGGTCTGTTTGAACTAAGGCAGAGTGATATAAGCAAAACCAGGAGAACGATTTACACAACAACGTTATTTTAGAGAAAAACAATTTTTAAAGACTGTAGAATTTTCAGTGCAATGATAAATCATGATTTTAGAAGACTGAAGATGAAACATACCATCCACCAGATAGGCAATAAATTCAAAATGCAGAATGAGATACGCAGGGATATATTTTAAGGAAAAAATGTGTAAGACAGATTGATAGAGTATTATCTTTAAATTATTGTGTAGAAGGGAAATCAGGCATTTAGACTGGTAGAAACTAATATTCTCATAGTCACCTATTTTGGTAATAAGGTTTGGATTTTTTTTAACCATGTCTCTGGCATTTTCTCCTCTTTAATATGTCAAGAATGGTTTCCTAAAGGTCCCAAACATGTGGCACTTCTAGGATATTTCTTTTCTCTTTGTATTTGGGCTAGTCCAATTGCTTGTATTTTGAGCTCTTCTAATAGCCATTTTAATTTCCTGCAGAAGCACATCTGGATCTCCGATGTTAGTGAGAGTCCGAATGGGATGGTTCTGCTACCTTTGATGCTAGAATTTGTTGTAAAAAAAATCTTTTTCATGTTTCATTTTAAAATACTCTTTCATTTTGTCTTTTACCAAACTTTCTCTTATTTTCTCTTTATTGCTTCTTACTTTTAATGAGGGAATGTTTCTCATAGTCTTACTAAATTTTCGCATAAGAATTTTCAAACAAGTTCACATTTTAAATCAAACAGGGGTATACTAGAGAGTGTTTAATAACTGATTGTCCAAATATATGTATATGTATCATATGTATGTGTATATGCATGTGTATATATATGTATACATAATACATCTGAAATTTAAATTTGCATTTATTAACATGTTTTCCATTATTTTCTTAAGTCTAGACAATCAAGCCCTTCTCCCCAATAAATCAAGTCCGTATTTGTTGCTTTCACCAATTATCCAAGGTGCAAATTCTCAAACTGAAAATTTAGCAATTGACTCTTGGGAGCCAGTTTGACCTGACTCCAGAATAACTCTGAAATCTGCCATATCTTCCATATCTCATTTATCATATTATTTTATCTCCTACTAAATTTTAAGCAATTTGAATATGGGAATTGTGTGTTATTCATATTTCTACCCTCAGTTTCTAGTAAGTGCCTTGAATATAAAGCTTAGTAGATTTTCATTAAAATCTTTAAGGTGCATCCATTCAAGATATGGTGAGTATTGAAGAAAAGACAAAGCACATGAGAAATCAATTTTATTTCACACCAAAAACTCTTCATAAGCAAGTGTTTCAACACATCTTTACATCTCATATTGTCAAGGTTGATTCTGTTTTCTGTATTTAGTTCATGCGCTTGGTCTTAGGATCTTTGCCCCAGAAAGGGACTCAAACTGCTTAAAACAAAACTTGTTTTGGGACATGGAATAACATTATTCATGAAAATCAGTGATTCCTAAAAGGACTGTGTGAGTTATTCAAAGAGTAGTCTGTGTGGTCAATTTCTTCTAGCACCCTCATTTTGAGGAATTGACTCATTCCAACATACACAGAGCTCTAAGCAGTGACGGTCAGGTTCTGTACATACATGAAGTTTGATTCCAGCTGAGCAAGCTTTGGGAAGCAATCAGGCTGATGAACTTCTCAGAGGGGCATACTGAGCCAAATGAGGCTAAAAGATGTGTTAGGAAACTATTGTGACTTTCGTGAACTGATGAGAGAACCCTCACCTCAGTGTATAGAACAGATTCCTATCCCCTGGTTCTTCACCACCCTCACCCCCATCCTACCCCTTAAGGAACTCTTGCACACCTGAGGAAGGTCAATTGGGAAAAGTGTGCCTTCCCAGAAGAATTTGATAAAAAATAAATATTGGGGTAGGGGGATGAGTCTCACTCAAGTCCCAGAGGGGAATCTCCAACCCCAGGATAAAATACTCATGTGATATTGAAGAGAATGTCTGGTGATGCTGTTGTTTTTCTCTGAAGCTGGAGACAACCCTCCAGGCAAAGCTATTATCAGAAATGGTGAGCATTAACTCAGAACTCATCCCCAATGCTGCTCAGAGATTGATTTTGATATTCTGACTCCTGATGTATGAAAGAAAGTAACTAGATCTTTTCTCATTAGTATTACCACCAATCCAGGGCCATTTCTGCCTACAGCTGGTAGGGAAGAAGCTTGTAAAGTCCCAAGTTAGGGGTGAGCTTCTATGTTGCTAATTCAAGAACTTCCTTCCTGAACCCTAGTCATGGGAGATGAAGACTCTGTGAAATGCCCTCTGCAGATGCTGTATACCATTATTACACTGGTTTGGGAGCCAATTATAGATTATGGGGCAAAGACAATATTTGTAATAATAGGGGCTTTGGCCTTTCAGGTCTCTCCCCAGGATAGGGGACCAAATCTTCTTCCTGGATCTATGACTTTAGGAAGTCCCAAGTCTCTTTTTGTACCTTCTTTCTAATCTCTGAATTGAGTTAGTATTTGCTATCACCTCTTTAGCAAAATTTAATCCCTATTAACAGGTAGCATGCTGACATGTTGGTTAGTGATCTAATTCTCACAGACACGAGCAGCTTCTGGAAAAAAAAATGAGCGAAAAAGAATGGTTGAAGAGTCATCCCTTCCCTTCTCTTCTACCTTCTCAGTGTTGCCAGGACCTGTGCTCATCTTCCGGTAGCACAAAGCACACGTATACAGCTCAGAGGGTGTCAAGAACAGTTCTTTTCAAAGGTAGGGTTTCCATGTCATATATTGATACTGCATATTTGGATGAGGGATGCTGAAATTCTCTGCATGAACCCCTGCTCAGATATCTGTCGCATCCTAGAAGATTGGAGTGGGGGTGTTAGCAAGTTAGTTCTTTTCTCATGAAAATCAATTCCAGTTACCGATGAATTCTACCATCTCTGGTTCTCATTTTTCTTCCCTCTTCATCCAGGGCATATAGAATTAATATTGTCCAGAGAGAAAGGAGAAAAATCAGATCCAAGGCCAAACCATCATTTCATTGTTTTTTCAGGTAATTTATTTCTATTGTTAAAGCACCCAATGACTTTTATTTCTCATCCTACAGTCTAATCTAATGCCCTACCTTCCATTTTTCATAGAATAAGATATTAAAACACTACATAAACATAACTCTCAACTATGTTGTATATAGTGGTATGAATGTCTTAGTGAAGAAAGCTACTTTCAAGTCACGAAAACCTGGATCCAAGTCCTTCAGCTATGTTCTGGCTGTGTGACCTTGAACAAGTCACTCAGCTTTTTGATTCCCCAGGCAATTCAATAAGACTATAAACTACAGAGCAAGTGCTAGTTTCCACTGGCAGAGGATATTCCCAAACTGGAAATTCCTATTTAAAATAATTTGGTTTTAAGAATTTCACAACTGCCTATGATAACTTATAAAGTTGTAAAGGTAGGAGTATTCCATCCAGTTTTCTTAGGTAGTACATTAATTTCATTATGACTTACTTTATTATTCCTGTAATCTGTATTTTACTCCTGTTCTAAGTTCTTCTTCAAGTTGTTTTTGGAAAAGTTGCAGGTGAAGATTTTATCTAGAATCAGTAATAAAGAGCTTAGCACAAGCATATTACTTATTTCATGGTCTGTACTTCATTACCTATTCCTTAGGTACTTAGTTTAATGTAGAGATTTGGAGCCTTTGACCCAGCTAGAAGTAAAACTGTACATTTATATAACACACTGAGTACTGAAAAATCCTCTTCCTCATAAAAATGCTGTGAGGTACTATAGGTAATAGAAGTACCATTATGTCCATTTTACAGATAAGGAAGCTGAAGTTTTGAGAAGTTAATTAATTTTTCCATAGTTGTATAACCAGTATGTTCCTGAGGGTGAATTAAAACCCAGATCTCCCAACTCCAGATCCAAGCCTCTTAAGAAAACTATTCACTATTCAACGTATGTGCCAAGCAACCAACCTCTGAGAGTGGTAAATGCAATAGAATTTTCATCCAAATTGTAGGAGAGATATCTTTCAGTGAGGATCAAGCATAGATCAGTCACAATCCAGATCACTGATACATAAGCATGAATGGGTATATTAGTCAATTCACAAACATTATTAAATGTCTATTATATGCCAATTACTGTGCAAGTTTGTTGTTTGTCTTCTAGTTTTGAAGAGGACTTTGATATCAGGGAGGTGATACTATGACAGGCAAGTGAATTGGATTTAAGTGAAGGAGGGCTGTGCAAAGTCACCAGCCTCTGTTTCTCTTCCAGAGTCATCTGGGTTCAGTGGCAAGATATAGATCAGGCTGACTGGAGACGGCCCTGCATGCAGTGGGAGATCATGACTTTTTTCAAGCTAAGGTCTTTAACATGTCTCAGGTTAACTGAAGCAATGCTCATTCAGTGAATAAATCTACATAAGAAATGAGGCAGAAAATGGTCTCTTTTACATAGTCCAAAGGAAAAGAAAATCAAACTGGGAGGGGAAGACTCTCAGGATTTGTGACTAAAACAGAAACAATTGCTATTTACATTCATTGTGAATCAATCAGGTCTCAAACAAGGACTGAATGGGGTTTGGCCTGGTACCTATTATTGGACAAACAATGAGAGTCAGATTAAGTTGGGTTTATAGTCATGGTCCTTAAGAAAAAATTATCTAGCCCTTAAATCTCAGGATATTTTAGGAGGTTTTAGCAACCAAAATTTGCATTCTTTTGGGCAGAGCACCCACAATTAAGTGTATTATAACTCTATGTGGACAGAGGGAAAAGAAGGGAAAGAAACAAGGAAGAAACAAAGAATGAAAGAATGGAAGGAAGGAAGGAAGGAATCACCAGCTACTTAAAGTAGCTAAAGAGGCAGTGACAACGAAGACACAGTGCCTGTCCTCAAGAAGCTTATAATCAAATAGAAGGGACCAATAAGAACAAATAGTTATACATACTAAAGATTTATGTCATTCATTAACCTCAAAATGCTCTGAAGTCAGAAGTCCCCTTCAAAACTTTCCAACAAAAAAATGCCAAAACAAAACAACTCCTGTCTTCAAAGATCTTATGTTCTATTAAGGAAAATAATGTCTGCATGTAAGCAAATACAAAATACATAAAAATAGATTCAAGGTAAAGAGCTAAAGTTTAACAAGTTGATGAGATTAGTAACACATTTGTATTTAGGGCAGCAAAATGAACCAAACAACATATTTCTATGGAGCTATCAGGGATTTAACAGAATTTATTCAACCATTCAAGAAGTCTGAAGCTATGTTACACTGAATCGTGTTTACTCATAGCAACCACCACTGCCTCAGGTCAGACTCTGTGCATTCATCTGTTAAAAACAGGATTCCAAGACCTGGAGTACATGTATGGGATTTAAAAAATAATACACAACTTATTTTGATAACTGTATTTTAATATAATACATTCTCTTTATATCCTTATGTTTTCTTTTATGTGTTTAGAATGTTATTCTGAGAAGGGATTCAATAAGATTCACTAGATTCACCAAAAATGGGTTAAGAACTCTTGTTCTAAGATGACTTTCCCACCCCACATCCCCAAAGCACCCCAAATTTGAGTCTAGACATGGCCAGAAGATGGCAAAATTGTGAAGTAGATACAATTAGACTTCAGTATCTGTTCTCCTGAGTTTCAGTAGCATCTTATCCCCTGTGTCAGGAGCTGAGGAATTTTATCCCACCTTGGCTTTCTGATCCTGTCATCTCACCCTCTCATGAGTATACACTTTGAAATTTCCTTTCTGGGAAGAGTAGCATGTGCCAAACTTTTCCTGATCCTTCTTTCGTATTAAAATTTTCTTGTCCTTCATCTTCATCTCTTAGGATCCTGCTTTTCATTGGGTGAAAATTAACCAATTCAATAAACCCATTCATACCAATATGTTTATTTGATATACTTTGAAGCATAATATTAACAAATAATAAAAACATTTATGAGGGTCTTTTAGAAAAAATGATTTGACTCAAATGTGGGAATTTTACTTACGATAGAAGAGCAATAATATAGGGTCAAGTAAGGTCCCCAAAAATTCATCTGACCTTGAAAATAAAGAATGAATTTCTCCTTTGCTCCCTTTAAGACTACAGAGAGGAGACCTGATACAAACTACAGAGGGAAAGTAAAGAGAACATGGAAGCTACTTCCAGCAGAAAGTCTTTGGTGTTTGGTCTACCCAAGCATAAATTAGAAATTTACAGATTTGTGGGAAGGCATGCTCTCTAGAGCATCTGACTTCATTGCAAGGAGGAAGAACAAGCAATCACAAATAAACAGATTTCAGTAAAGTGAGTATCATAGTAAGCTTTTACTGAGAGCTCAGGACAGTCAGGGCAGCTGAGTCCTACTCTTGAGACATTACAGAAACATGATCAAGGCTTCTTGGATAAAATATAATTAGTCAATCCCCGCTCTTTCCTTGTGTTTGGGAGAAAGCAGAAATTGATAGCTCACCTACTCTTCAATAAAACCATCCCTCAGTCCTGATTACTTCTGAGGGGGTGAGAAGATTTATGCTGTGTGTGGTTCCTATTTAACCCCCTATTTCTATCTGCAGACAGATCACACTCCTGAAGAGCATGACTGCAAAAAATCATTCCACAGTGACTGAATTTATCCTCGCTGGGTTAACTCACCAGCAGGAGCTTCAGCTCCCTCTCTTCATTCTCTTCTTAGTGATCTATGTAGCTAGTGTAGTGGGGAATTTGGGTTTGATCCTATTAATTATACTGAATTCACATCTTCACACTCCGATGTACTATTTAATTAGCAACTTGTCCTTCACTGATATTTGTCATTCTTCTGTCATTACTCCCAGAATGCTGATTAGCTTCTTGTCAGAGACAAACACCATCTCTTACCCGGAGTGTATGATTCAGCTCTGTTTCTTTCACATTTTTGCTATTGCTGAATGCCACATGTTGGCAGCAATGGCATATGATAGGTATGTTGCCATTTGTAATCCCTTCCTATACAATGTCATAATGTCCTATCAAGTTTGCTCTTTTCTTGTAATGGGGGTGTACTTTCTGGGGGTTATGAGTTCTACTCTCCACACAGGCTTCATGCAGAGACTGTTGTTTTGTAAGGCCAATGTGGTCAATTATTACTTCTGCGATCTTTTTCCACTCCTGAGCCTCTCTTGCTCCAGTACTTATATCAATGAAATCCTGATTTTATGTTTCAGTGCATTTAACATACTTGTCTCGACCCTGAGCATCCTTAGCTCTTATATCTTTATCATCAACAGCATCCTCCGCATCCGTTCCACAGAGGGTAGGTACAAAGTCTTCACCACTTGCACCTCCCACATTGTTGCTGTTCTTCTTAGTTATGGTTCTGCCATGTTTGTATACCTGCAGCCATCTTCAGTCAACTCCATGGACTGAGGAAAAGTGTCCTCGGTGTTTTATACTAATATATTACCTATGCTGAATCCCCTCATTTACAGCCTAAGGAATAAAGATGTTAAAATTGCACTGATAAGAACCCTTGAGAAAAGAAGATTGTCATGAGAAGACTTGGGTGTGGCCTTGGACAAATTGCCTGAACTGTACATTAAAGACCTAGTGGAAGAGAACTTTCTCCAAGGCAGTATATTGAAAAATCAAGATTCTATTTTCCATAACATTTTCAGACCTGATTTGTTTGTTCACTTTAAAGTTATTGATATAGCTACTGTGATGGTGAACCCAGATATAATGATACTATTAATTACACTGCAAAGAACTTTGCAATATGAAATATATATGAGCTATGTATGTATCTATGCCTGAGTGTAGAAATGAATGAATTATCTATCCCTAAAAATGAGCTTGAATGAAACCTTGTGTTTAATATATAATTGCTGCAAGGCAGAAGACATAGGTATTAGATGCCATGTTTTTCTTTTGGAATCTATATGTCCCTGAAAAGCTGTGTGGTAGTTGAGCAGATTTCAATGTGTTCAGTTTGTAATGGATGATGACAATCTCACTGGAAAGTGAGACACTGACCAGAGACCAGGAGCAAGAAAATAATTAAAAGACCAGACACTAAGTCAAGAGGAAATAATAACGGTCAGGGCAGAAAGACTAAAAAGTAGAACAGGAGTAGAAGCAACCAAAAGACAGAGAGGGAAAGGCAAGTTGGAGTCAGACAAGTCAGTGAGTGGGTTAGTACCATAGGGAGATTGTGAGTGACTGATACATTTTTCTTCCTCTATATCAGGCAAACTAAAGGGTTAATTGAGTATGAGAATCCAATAATTTGAATATCAGTGAGTGGAAGATTTAGCACTTTATCTAATTCCATATGATTACCTGTTAATCTGTTTTATTAAATGCCTTAATTTCATATTTGCAGTTACATTTACCTATTAACGAGTTCAAAGCTGCTAATTGTTATTTCTGCCAAATCTGACCCTCTAACTTGTTGGGATATTTTATTTATCTTTTTGCTATTTTCTCCTGTAAAAATATTATTTTTCTTATGAACTTAAATGCCAACAAATATAATCATTCCAATATGCAAAGAAGAACATGAAAGAGGACTGTATATGAAATTGTGAACTATTCTTTATGAACCACAATTTTTTTAAAAAGTCTATTAAAGGAAGTAATAACAAATCTACCCTGTTTGTTTGTGTCTACTTGTAAATATATTTTGTTTGTTTCTATGTATCTTGTATTTTACTGATTTCTTTCTTTCTTTTTGGGAGAGCTATCTCCATCTCAAGATATGTTTTCTCTCCAAAGAAAGTAAGAACTCAATGTTATTCTGCGGAAACCCTTTTTCAATCATTGCCTCCCCCTCAACTTGAAACTGCACATTATAGGGCTAGAGATGTGTTTGGAAGCAAAATGAGAGTCAAGAGTTAGGCACCAGTTGCTGACTTCCCAAGCACAAGTTCATCTATAAAGCAGAACTATGACAAAGAAGCTCTTGATATCATCATAGATGTTAAAAGAAATTCTACAATCCCAGGGATCAGTTTTTTAATTCTAAAATCAATGTCCTGAATTCAATTAATGTGGAATATCAAGTAGAAAAAATTTATTAAGATTCACACGACATGTTAGAATGTATATATCATGTCAAAGAAATAGAAAATACATTCAGTATTGAAAAATAAGTCTGAAGAATAGTGAACTTAACTTGGTTCAGATACCTGGCAATCCCTCTGTGTTTCCCTCACTTTGGGTTTTCTTTCTGCCTATTCTTAAGTCTTCTGATACCAGTAGTAGACATGACTCCAGTGAACAATCTTCTGAGTTTTCCATTTGCAGCTAATATTTTCTTGCTGGTTTTTCTTTGTGAAAAATAGCACTGTATCTATAATTTTGGAAGGGATTTTAAAAATAAATGATGGAATCACATTTCCTAATATTATTGATGAATAGTAAGTGAAGTCCTGAGTTGTTTTTTGTCCAAGGTGACATAGTAAGTGTCAGAAGCAGTTTTACCTATGTCTTTCTTATTTTCAATTTAATTTCCTCTCCCTCTCTTAATCTAGACCAGACATTTTTAACCTGAGGCCCATGAACCTTCTTGGGTGTTTGTGGATCAATGTCAGGGGAAAAAGATGACATCTTCATTTTCACTAGCTTCTAACAGAAATTTAGCATTTCATTCAATTGTTTAAAAACATTATTTTGACAAGAGATCCATAGATTTCAGCAGACTAATAGAAGGTTCATAACATGAAAAATGTTAAGAACCCTATCCTAAGCAATAATCTTCTGTCCCATCTCATAGATTCAATACTTAACACATGGCCTTGAGTAAGTATTAGTACTTTACATAATACTGTCTGAGTCTGTAGAATATAAGTACATAGTAGGAATGATATGGGATGAGTAGGGATAATATGGACAAAGCAGGCAAACATTTCTCTGAATGAATAACAAGACTTTCAGAATGAAGGGACGGAAAATTGTAATGGTAGGGGAATTTGAAGATCTTCCCACCCCTTCATAGGCCCAAGTTTTGAGCTTTGGCCCAGCACACAAATTGAGTCACATGGAGCCTATGATGGGAGAAACTTGCCTACCTGATGGAGCAGGAAGGGTACAGCAGGAAGAGAAAGTGAGGTGGAACTGAGAGAGTGAGAAGAGGCAGAGCTGAGGCAGAGCAGCTAGCATGAGTGAAAGTGGAAATGATTTTGCCTAAGGGAGTTTGTGGGGAGGCTTAATTGAGGGAAGGCTTAGGGATGGATATGCTCCCTTTATTGGTAATGTGCCCAAACTTCATTGTTACCATGGTGGAATTGGCTTTCTGGTATCTTAAGGAATATTTTGGTTTTATCTTTGAGGAAGAGAGTTTATATTTTGCAAATTTACCCTGGAAATATGCATGTATATCCTAGTGGCTACTGTGAGTATCACATTGACATTACAAGAATGTACTGGATTTAAGGGCCATGAAACCTAGCATTGAGTTCCACTTCTGCCATTTAACAACTATATGACTTTGAGCAAGTTAATTTCTCAGTCTTAATTTTTCCCATCTGTAAAATGGATATAATTTTAATAAATTTCAATAAAATGAATGCAATAAATATCACTGACTTACAGGAAGGGGGAGCTGTGAGAAAGGACTGTGAGGAATGAAGAAAAAAATGAAATTTAAAAAACTGTAAAAATGTAATAAGAAATTGATAAGGAACAAAAGCTTCAGTGATACAATCATGTTCTGCATCACTATTATGTTAATTTACATAACCCAAGCTTCTCCAACTGTTAAAAAGTTTTGTTGTAATCATGTTAGGTTTATACATCAAAATAAAATTTTCATCTGATTGGTAGAAAGTATGAGTAATTTTTCTTTTTATCTGTAATACCAGGGTTAATTGATCTTTAAAGATTGGAGGGCAGCTAGGTCACTCAGTGGTGAGAGTTCCAAACCTGGAGTCAGGAAGACTCATCTTCCAGAGCTTAATCTAGCCTCAACCACTAACTAGCTGTGTGACTCTGGACAAGTTGCTTAAGGTTTCTGGGTTTTTTCTTCCTTGGAGATACCTGGGAAGGAGGATATGGTGATGTCTAGTGGTTAGGGGATTAAGAGGAGAGTAAGAATAAGCTATTGGGACCATTATGTTTTTGGAGAGGTATGATTCTAGGATGTTCAATCTATCTCTTGTCCTACACCCAGCTATATAGGTGAGAAATCTTAGCATTTCTATAGACCTAGTTGTCCAATTTGTATTTCTGGAATACTGCCTCTAGTCTTACTCTCCCAGCTTGAGTTTGTCAAGCCTATATAAAAACTCAAATCAATAAAGTGATCAGTCAACTAACTGAGGTATTTATTCAGGGACAAGGAATTGCAATCCAGAACAATACACTCTCTTACTCAAAGAAGTTCAGTGAAAGAAATTATAAACAGACCTTATATACACTCAGAAGTGGCAGTTGGATACATAGATAGAGCAGCAGGTGGGTCACAGGTTATTTATTGCAGAATAATAGCACCTTCCTGGAAAACCACAGGCTGGATTTAGGCTGCTTCTAGGAAACAGAGACAGGCCTCTGGTCTAGCCCTAAGCTTGGGTCACCTCTAGGGTCAACAGAATAGCTGAACTACAGGAAGGAAGGAGTTGAAGAAGTGTCTTTGGAGCTATCTCTATCCAGAAACAGGGGTAGTTGGAAACTGTTGGTCTCAGCAAAGATTCACAGAAATTTATGTTGGGGGTTGGAGATGTTTAGAAATTGCTAGTCAGAACAGGGTAGGGGTGCTAGAGTTTTCAAGGGATTGACACATTTGCACTAGAAGGTCAGGTCCCCAGAGGACTGCTAATTAGGCATATGTAGAAGCCAATTTTAACAACTCTGAACTCTATTAAATTCTTAATGTGAGTACACCTCAGAAATCAGCAAACCAATTCACTGGTTTTTGTTTGATTGTCTAGACTTAAGAAAGTGTCGGATAAAATGCAAAAAAATAAAAGGAGATCATGGGAAATTAAATGTGTGTGCCTTTTTGGGAGAGCATGTTGTTAAATATTTACTAATCCATCTAATCAATTGATGCTTCTCTCGAGGTTTTCGTAACAATAGGCCCTGTGGTTGTCTATTCTCTTAACACTCATAAACTTCCACCAGTTAATAATTAGCCAATAGAATCAATTCTTAGCTACAGTATCTACTCAAACAGCTTAATAAGAACAGTAATTACAGAATGTTCATCTCAAAACCCTGAAGTGCCCTCTTCCAGGAATATATCAGAGTTCCCATTGGGATGAGTGAGCAAGAACTTAAGGTGCAATGGTTGTAAAACATACATGTAGAGAGCACTTGCAGGCAAAGTGGATGCCATTAGTGATAGTCCATTTCTCAGCTGGGTTGGCTTCTTTCAAGTCATGGCAACTCATTTGGATTTGTAGCTCAGCTAAATCAGGTCCTCCCCAGACATGGCACCTCTGGTGGGTTGGTTGATCTGCTACTTAGTGGGGCCAAGCACTCCTTGGTTGCTGTGATATATCCTGACTAATCATGGCCACTGCCAGACTTAGCCAGGCAAGTTTCTTGGTCATTGTACATAGATGCCTATGGGCTAGGCAAGGAAAAGAATTCCACTGCTGGGTTGGCTCTTTCCACTGAAGTGTTATAGTGTTATAGTTCAGCTCAAGTGTTGCAGTTCAGCTCAAGTGTTGCATTAATCCTTCAATAATGATGAAGACTCTTAGCTTACGGTATGTAGAAGCCTTCCCTCTTTGACTTTCTCAGGGGCCCACCCCCGAGGTTTGTCATCTCCAAGTCAGGAGGCAGGAAAGGTAGAACTCTCAGATTCAACAATTCTTGATTCAGTGCTGAGTTCCCTAAGTGAACTCAGTGAAGGACCCCACCTTAATCTATAATAACCTGCCCGGCATATTGCCCAGATTCATGTTGAATCTTACATAAAAGAGTAGGTTTTCAGTCAGTCTATGTTCTTGGGCAAGTTCATTTTCTTGCTGGCCTTTTCATAGATAATTCTATTACTCAAAGCATCGGGAAAAGTAGACTGAAAAGACTGAACAACAATGACCATAACAACAAAAACCTCCCACTCCTTTCTGAATGTAAAAGGGTTCATTTGCCTCAGTTTTCACTTCGTGATCGTTGTCTTTTTCAGCTTTCAAATGGGGCACATCCTTACATTCCTCAAAGAGACTCAGGCTTGTCTTTTTGTGGTGGCAGAGGATTAGAAACTGAGAGGATGCCCATCATTAGGAAATTCCTAAACAAGTTGTAGGGTGTGAATGTGATGGAATACTACTGTTCTATAAGAAATGATGAGCAGGCAGCTTTAAGAAAAACCTGGAAAGACTTACATGAATTGAGTGATGTGAATAGAACCAGGAGAATTTTGTACCTAGTAACAGAAACACTGAGCTATGATCAATTACAATCAACTTAGCTCTTCTCAACAATGCAATGATCCAAGACACTTCCAAAAGATTCGTGATGGAAAATGGAATCTACTTCCAGAGAAAATGCTATAGAGTCTAAATGCAGATCGAAGCATACCATTTTTACATTATTTTGTTCTTTCTTTCTTGTGATTTTTCCCTTTTGTTCTAATTCTTCTTCCTCAAAAAGACTAATGTGGAAATACGTTTCCGTGATTGTACATATATAGCCTATATCAGATTGTTTGCTGTGTTAGGGAGGGAGGAAGAGAGGAAGGAAAATTTGGAACTCAAAATCTTACAAAAAATGAATGTTGAAAACTATATATAAAATATATCTGCATGTATAGATAGAAAAATAGATATCGATGATAGATGGATGATAGATAGAGAGATAATGTATTTTTTTTTAAAGAGAGAGACTCAGGCTTGGCTAAAAAGTAGGGCAAGTGTACTGGCACAACTCTTCTACATTCCTGCACATGTATAAAAACTTATCTGACCATGTCCCACCCCTACTCAAAAACTTCAAAGTTTCTTTATTGTGCCTAGGATAAAGTACAAATACCTTAGCCTGTCATTTAAAGCTTCAGTAATCTGATTTTCATCTTCCATTCCAACATTATTTAAACTCCCTCCCCATCGCAACAGTCCTCCACCTTACTGCCACCTCTCTTCCTGTCAAACTGACAGTTCCCCAAGCACAACATTCTATCTCTCAAATCTGTGTCTTTGCGGAACTGGTCCTCCATGTCTTCTGTGTATTCTGCCTCTACTTCCATGTCAAAAAATCATTCACTTACTTTATTGTTCAATTCAGGTGCTACTTCATATATGAATCTTTTCATCTCACATTTATTCACATTCTTTCCCCCTTAAAAATTAATGATGACATGTTATATAAATGATTTGCATATTGTTCATATTTATTTACTTGTATACATTCTAGAGTGCCCCCATTCCAATGTGTCTGCCTCTAATTTCTATAAGACATATTTATCATAGGGCTTTTATATATAATTATGTAATTTGGTTCTCACATTAACAATTTCAGATAGATTAGGCAGTTATCCCTATCTCACAGACCAGAGACCTGAGAAAAACAAATGCAAAATTACACAAACTAGATAACAGCATTGGTCTCTGACTGTCTTACTTGTTCATGAGAATTTTATTCTCTCATATGTTTTCTTAAGGGCAAATTTGACATCTTTATTCCTTAGGCTATAGATCAGAGGGTTCAACATGGGTAAGATTATAGTGTAAAACACAGAAGACACTTTACGCTGCATCATAGAATGAACTGATGATGGCTGCAGGTACACAACTATGGCAGAGCCAAAAGCAAGACCAACAGCAGCAATATGGGAGCTGCAGGTGGTGAAAGCCTTGAACCTACCCTCAGGGGACCTGATGTGAAGGATGCTAATGATGATGAAGATGTAGGAGCTAAGGATAGTTAGGGTTGGGATAAGAATATTAAATGCACTTAAGTATAAGACAAAAAGTTTATTCACATAGGTACTGGAGCAGGAGAGACTCAGGAGGGGAAGGAGATCACAGAAGTAATGACTGATGACATTGGCTTTGCAAAACAATATTCTGTGCATGAGGCCCACATGAATTGTGGAGCCAACAATTCCCAGAAAGCACACCCCTGCCATGAGCCAGGAGCAAACTTGATAGTTCATCAGCACATTATAAAGCAGAGGACTGCAAATGGCAACATAGCGATCATATGCCATGACAGCCAACATGTGGCACTCAGCAATAGCAAAAAGGAGGAAGAAAAAGAGCTGAGCCATGCACTCATGGTAGGAGATGGCATTTTTTTCTGACACAAAGTTCACCAACATTTTTGGGGTGATGACAGTAGAGTGACAGAGATCAATGAAGGATAAGTTCCTAATGAAGTAATACATGGGGGTGTGAAGGTGAGTATTCAGTACAATCAAGAGGATCATTCCCAAGTTACCCACTACACTGGCTAAATAGATGAGCAAGAAGAGAAGGAACAAAGGGAGTTGGAACCTTGGTTGATCTGTTAGTCCCTTGAGGAAGAACTGGATCACTATGGAATGATTATTTGCATCCATTGTCTCCAGGAGTTAAATCTCTGTTTAGATAAAAAATGACATACTTGGAACATACTCAAAATAGTAAAGACAGCATTCAGAAAGCACACAATCTGCATTAATCTGAGGAGTTTCATGATTGAAAGATCCCTATACCAATGAAATTACAAGTTTGGTTAAATAAAGAAAAAGAAAAAATCTTTCTCAAACTTTCAAGAGGCTTATCAGATAGGTAGGTACCCGTGCCTGATTACCATTTTTTACGCATGTGTGTGTATGAATACATCTTCCTTATTTTAACTGTACCATAATTGTAGACAGTAGACTCTGCCTGTTATAGCTTTCAAGCTCAGTCTTGTTCCTTTTATAGCCAAGCAACATACCTCAATAGACTGTTTTTGTCCAGTGTCTCCCAATGATTTCACACTCAACTCCAATTCTATTATGTTCTAGACTTTTTGGAGTTTTAACTTCTCGGACAGGATCCTGTGGTGGTGTGCAAATTACTTGGAACAAAGTAAAATAATTCAATATATTGACTTTATAATACTCTACCGTATACAGAAAAGCATTGTGAAAACGTTTGCCTGTATATCTTCATGCTGTAAGTAAAAATCAATGACCATAAAAGCTGACATTTGTGTGATACTTTACATATGTTGCATTTATAAGTAGCATTCAACAGTAAGTAGAGAGCTAATCTCAATCAAGAAGATGTAGGTTAAACTATGTGACCCTAGTCAATTTAATTTCTTAGTGTTCCAGACAATTTTCTTAGAGGGAAAGACTATAAACTTCAGAACAGTTGAAAGTCTGCATCAGTAGGAGGAATTTCCCCACTGAGAGTTCTCTAGATTGATAAAATCAAATGGTAAACAAGCAACCAACAAACAAAATTACCTTATAATTGGGTATTATCCCTTTTTAATAGTGAGGAAATGGGCTCAAAGAGATGAACTTGTCCATGGTCACAGACGAATCATATATGAGGGGCAAAATTTAAACCCACATATTTCTGAGTCAAGCCCATTTTCCATGACATCATGCTTTTACTTTCCTAGAAACGTGGATCTTTTCTTCTCATCACACTCATGATATTAGAACAGAGAAGAATCCATAAAATCTTATTCATATTTAAGATAGATTACTCATTTTAAAATATTGCCAATGAATAGTTCTGCCAAATTTGAAAAATGAAGAATTATCCTTGGTAGAGAAGATAGTTTCCTCATGCCTTAGAGAAAGGTATCATGGAATAATCTGTGATACTGTGTCTTCAGGTTCCTCTCTAGGCACGGGGCTAAAGACAAGACTTTATGTGGGCTCCGGTGACTTGTGTTAGAAAATATGTTGCTTTGTTTGCCTTGGTGACATAAAGCCTCTGGATTTGGCTAAGTTTCCTTTATAACATCCCTGAAAAGAACTCATTTAGCTTCTACTTGAAGAGATCCAAACTTTAAATCTGTGCCTTGGCATTTCTGAATCTCTTTCCATTTACTACGTGGTTAGTTCCTCTTTCCACAAATAATGACCTGTATCACTATATATGTGACCAACTAACATTTTCCCGTTACCACTTTGGAGATGAGTTGGAGTTCGCACTTTCCCACTTTCTTAGAGAATAACAATTGCATCTATGATTCTGCTATACAAATCCTACATTTCTCAGAAAATCCAATCATCAACAAACATGTCTATTAAGGCTTTGGTCTGTGCCAGACACTCTCATAAATACTTATCCAATCACCGTCTATAACTTGATCCAAGGCATGTTAAGCAGGGCATCCTTAATAGTGCTAGAGAACATCATTGTGACAATATGCTTGAGACAATGATGATTGTGGTGGAAACAGCACTGCAAAACAGCTTAGATAGAAAGATTGTGAAGCAAGTTTGCAAGTTTGCAACAATTTCCCTGAGTCCACAAGTGGCTCTCTCCAGTACTATGAAGCATCAAGACCTACCTAGCTCTTGGAAAGAGCCACACTGGCCCTTCCCTCCTGGAGCAATGAGTATGCTGGGAGAGAGGCCTGGGTACTGACAGCCCTGGGGTGACAGGATTACAAAGGGAAGAGTGAGGACAGGGATGATTGTTTCCCAGCTCTTCTCTTTGGTCATTCACCATATCCTTCTTTCTCTAGCTCTTAATCATATTTCTGACACTCTCCATACATTTCAGGAGCTCCTCATTCTGGACACCAGTAAAAGCTGGATTTTTCTCTTTGAGAAATATTGCCATGTCTCCATTTCAGAGGCAAGGAAGAAACATAGAGAAGAGACCTCTGAATTCACAAAGATTTGGTTCCAGTCCAATTTCTGTCCCTCACTGGGGAGAAAATTGAGATTGAAGCCACTTTGGTAGGTAATATCTCCACATGCTTCTCAGACTCCTCCCACCCTTGATTTTAAACACCTCCAAATCAGGTTGAGGATGGAGAGAGGTGAATGGGCAGTTGAAATCTCATAGGCTAGTCACATCAGTCTTTAGAAGGAAGTATTAGACATTCCCTCTCCAGCCTTGGGTTGTATAGGTTCTTCACTCTCAGCAGTCTGGAGGACAAATAATCTTAATCCTTTGTGCATTTACAGTATTGGAGACCAAATTTGTCTTTCTTCAACATCCAAAGAACCGGTGCACAAACTGCAAACTCTGACATTCCATGGGAGATGTTCTAAGCTATAACTCAATGTCTCTAATTGTGCCTTTGTTCTCAGGGTCTTCTCCAGCTGTAGGAAAAGAAATATTTACTAATATCATCAGACATGAACATCAACACTATATAAATGCATTTTGTTTTTTGTGGGTATGTATGTGTGGGAGAGTCCTGGGATCTTATTAAAAACAGAAGTAGATTTTCCCATAGGGCCACCTCAACAGAGCTCCAGATGTTGTTTTTTAGAAACAGCTCTTTGGAGTTTTTTATATGTTACTCCTATTGACTTCCTGCTTACTTAATTTTCCTTAGTGACAGTAGTTATCTCATCACAGTTTATGGTGTGACGAGTAGCAGAGCTCCAGACTAATTTCTTGACAAGTTCATTTCTAGATATGGATGCTTTCTAGACATGTTGAAGCCATTGTACTTAGAAATAAATATTTTGGTTTTTTATTTTATGGTGAAATAATAATTTTTTAGAAAAAATGTAATTACTCAATATTATTTATATAATTTAGTACCTTTTTTTGAGATCGTTCACATTTTCTTCTATTTTTCATTTTTTTTACTTTGTTTTTTTTCTTGATGTTTCATGAAGTCATTATCTTCCACATGCTCAAATTTATTTTTTAAGGAATGATTTTCTTCTTGGGTATCTCTTTTTCCATTTAGATATTTCTTTTTTGTAAGATAGTTTTTTTTTTCATTTTTTGTGCCTCTTTTACTCAAATGTTAAATTGTTACTTCATAATTTTCTTCCTTTGCTTTCATTTATTTGCCTAACTTTTCTTCTAGCACTCATCTGATATTTGGAAATATTTTTTTAACTCTTCCAGAAATTCTTATTGAACTTGTGTCTAATACACATTTTTTCTTCAGATACTTTCCTTATAGATGTTTTGATTTCATTGTCTTCTGAGTTTGTATCTTGATCTTCCCTGTCACGGTAGTGGATTTTTATTGTCATATTCCTTTTTTCTAGTTTGTTCATTTACCAACCTATTTCTTAATTTGAAATTTTACGTGAATGGTGGGTTCTGTTCCCAGCATGGTAGGGAAATTAGGGTGGAAAGGCACTTTCTCAATCTTTGGGCTTTTTCACCCTGGTGTTTTCAGAGCTATTTCTGGGGGTTGGGAAGATGTCATTGTTTCCAAGGTGATGTGATCTGAGGACAGATATGTTTACTGCCCTTTTGGTTTGCCCAAATGGGGTCATGAAGAATCACACATGATGAAAATGACTGAACAACAACAATAACTTTACCACAAGAAAAGCCCCCAATTCCTTGGGATTGCAGTAGATATTGCTCTGGGTCTCTGATCTCTTGGGGAAAGAAGCTACATTGTCCCCAGGGCTTCCATCCCTTTTGACCAACAGTGCTCCTCTTTGACCTTGAGCTATGATGCAGAAGGGGATATAGGCAGTGGAGTTGTCAAACAGGATCTGATCTTGCATCCAGTGCTAGCGTGATGGTAACCTGTAATTTCTTTCTGACCAAATTCCAAGTCCCTTTACTATCTCTCGTGTGGGAGCTCCCAAAACTGCTATTGCTTCTATTGTCACCACCTAGTTCCACCACTAGTGTTTCTTTCACATGAGCTTCAGGCCAGCCTCCAACCCCATGTCACAGATATTTCCTTCTGAACTCCTGAGTTGTCTTGGGATTGAAGAATATCATGTTTTGATCTTTAACTGGCTCTTACACTTCATAATTTGATCTGAGGAATTATTTTAAAGTTTTTTTGAAGGGGAATACCAGGATCACTCAGTAGCGTGCTTTCTCTACTTCTTCATCTTATCTCCATTCTAACTAGTTCAAAGATTCTTATATCATTTTTCTTTGATCTATTTTCCAGGTCAGTTGTTTTTCCTATAAGATATTTGACATTTTATTTTTTATCAGACTTTTGGTTTTATTATTTCTTGATGTGTCATGGAGTTATTAATTTTCATATGATCAGTTCTAGTTTTTAAGAAACCATTTTCTTCAGTAATGTTTTGTGCCTTTTTAACAAGGTTATTAATTCCCTCTTCATGAGTTTCTTGCATTTCTCTTTTGTCTTTTCCCATTTTTAATTCTGTTTAGTTTTAAAAATAATTTATTGCTCTTTTTATTTCTTTATTTCCAACAATTCTTGTTGGGCATATATGGAAGCTACAATTTTATTTAAAACTTTGCTTGTAGATGTTTTAAAATCTTTGTCTTCTTGAATGTTTGTATATTGAGTTTCCCTGTTGCCACAATTGCTCTTTATAACTGGGTTGTTTTTATTTGCTCATTCTTCCAGCTGACTTCTTAACTTTGGATTTTATGCTAGAATTGAACTCTACTAACTTCTCAGAGGGAATATCTTGTCTATATTTCTGTGTTTTTGTATCCTTCTACTGTTTTCAAAACAATTTAGGCACCTATAAATTTTTGATGCTTCCAAGACAGTTTCATTTGGGGAGTGGTTTGTTCCCTACCCTCCTAGTATAAATTATGAAAGTTACAGATCCAAGTCTGCATCTGTTGGACCATTTGGGACTGAGTTTCAAAAGACTGTTGCTGAGCTCAGTTACTATTGCCCCATTGGAACATTCAGCTAGTTCAGAGTGACTGAATTTCTTCACTCCTTTTTGGTACTGGTTTCCTGCCCTGGTTTTTCCACTGTAGACTTATGTGGGGCTGAAGTTTAGAACTGAGTTTCCCAGAGGCAGAACCAAGATGGTGGAGTAGAAAGACACACATAGGCAGGGTCTCCCCAAACAACCCATAAAATACTTGTAGAGAGGGACTCCCAACAAATTCTGGAGTAGAAGAAGTGGAGAACAACAGAGTGGAGGAGATTTCCAGCCCAGGGTGACCTGAAAGGCCCACGGGAAACATCTGTTGCACTGGATGCAAAGTGGAGTTCAGCCTAGCCATGGCCTCACGAAGTGGCTCACAAACAGCCCTAGGGGTGGAATCTCCAATTGCAGAATCTGCAGTCCCAGCAGCAGTGGGTTCAAAGATTCCTCAACCCACAAGCACCAAAGGTCAGTGACGGGGATTTTTCAGCTGGCCTGGAAGGGAGAAGGGCCTTCCCATAGCTCTGGTCTCAGACAGTGGCCCGCAGAGGCCACATCACAGGCCAGGCACAGCAGTCACATATATTGTTGGAGCATAAAAACCCTGGGGGCATTGAGGAGCTGATTCTTGCCTCTGCCCTGTGTGGAGGCCCTGGCCAGGCTGGTCTTTGTCTCACACTGAATGGCGGCCCTGCCCATCCAGCTTATCTGAAAATCAGCCTCCAGTGCTGACTTGGCAGAACTGGAGGCCAGGTGGCTGTGGAGAGGTAACTGCTAAGATTCTGGGCACAAAAAATCCCTCTCTGGGTCCAGACCAGTACACACTTGATTGTGCCACCTTGGAGGAACTGAGATCTCACAGATTCTCAGAGTATATCCTACTTTTGACAAAGGACCCCAAAGGTCCTTTGCCAACAAAGGTTGGCAAAATGCTCAAAAAAGGGAAAAGAAATAAGAGCATAGAAGGTTACTTTCTTGGTGACCAGATATATCCTCCCATCATTTTGAATGAGGAAGAACAATGCTTGCTTACCTTCAGGGAAAGACATAGAAGTCAAGGCTTCTATATCCCAAACATCCAAAATAAATATTCAGTGGGTTCAGGCCATGGAAGAGCTCAAAAAGGATTTTGGAAAGCAAGTAAAACAGGTGAAAGAAAAATTGGGAAGATAAATCAGAGAGATGCAAGAAAAGGATGAAAAGCAGGTCAACACCTTGCTAAAGGAGACCCAAAAAAATGGTGGAAAAAAAAATCACCTTTAGAAACAGGGTAACTCAATTGGCAAAACAGGTTCAAAAAGCCAATGAGGAGAAGAATGCTGTCAAAAGCATAAATAACCAAATGGAAAAGGACATTCAAAAGCTCACTGAAGAAAATAGTTCTTTAAAAATTAGAATGGAACAGATGGAGGCTAATGACTTTATGAGAAACCAAGAAATCACAAAACAAAACCAAAAGAATGAAAAAAATAGAAGATAATGTGAAATATCTCATTGGAAAAACAACTGACCTGGAAGATAGATCCAGGAGAGACAATTTAAAAATTATGGGACTACCTGAAAGCCATGATCAAAAAAAGAGCCTAGACATCATTCTTCATGAAATTATCAAGGAAAACTACCCTGATATACTAGAACCAGAGGGCAAAATAAGTATTCAAGGAATCCACCGATCACTGCCTG
>CM053771.1:136886181-136936113 GCA_028658325.1 Potorous gilbertii | reverse complement strand
TGGGTTTCTGGCAGGCCAATAATTCTTAAGTTTTCTCTTCTGGATCTATTTTCCAGGTCAGTTTTTCGAATTAGATATTTTACATTTTCTTCTATCTTTTCATTCTTTAGATTTTGTTTGACTGATTCTTGCTGTCTCATTGAGTCATTAGTGTCTACTTGCCCAATTCTAATCTTTATCAAATTGTTTTCTTCCATTAACTTTTGCATCTCCTTTTTCCATCTGCCCAATTTTTCCTTTTAAGAACCTATTTTCTCCAGTTAATTTTTGAACTTGCTTTTTCATTTGTTCAATTTTCCTTTTCAAAGATATATTCTCATCAGTGAATTCTTTCTTAATAATTTTAAGATCATTGGCCAGTTTATCTTCTATTTCCTTCTTCAGATTTCCAGGAGAGCTGCTTGTACTTGAGGGCAGTTCATAGTCCCTTCTGAAGATTCAAATGGAAGTACAGTCTCAGCTCTGACCTCTTTGGTGTTTGTGTTTTGGTCCTCATCTCCATAGAAAGATTCTATGGTTCTTTCGGTCCTCTGCTTTTTCTTATTCATGATGTTGATTGAGTGTTATGGCTTCTGGTTCTTTCAGTCCAAAGCTAGAGAACTCTCTGCTGAGCTGATGTGTGAAAAAGCCAAAAGCAGGTTTTTGTTTGGCGTTTCCCCAATCAGCCCTGGATTCAGTTTGTTAAGTGTGGGGGAGGAGTGGTCTGGTCACAGGAGGTCTCCTCAGCTGACCTGAGGCAAAGGCAAGCTCAGGGGCTGATAATCCCAGGTGCCCTATTGTCTTTCTGATTCCCCTGGACAGCTGAGGCATGCCTAGATGCTAATGCGTGTTCCCACACCTCCTGGGGCTCCTCTCCTGGCACTGAGGCTTGCCTGGGTCCTAGTGTAAGGTTTCCCTGCCCTAGGTCCTCTGTCCTTCCAGTTTGCCTCTGCTATCATGGGAGGAATCCCCCTTAGCTATTTTCCTCGTCTCAGGTGTTATGAGATTATTGGCCTCCTTCTGCTGTTTCTGCTGATCTGGGATTTTTCTGGGGAAATATTTTATGGTTCTTTCATGGTCATCAAGGGGGGAGGAGAGAGCATTAACTGGTCACTCTGCCCTCCTGGCTCCCGGAAGTTCAAGTAGGTGACTTACCAAAGTTTCATCTTTGGTCTGAAGGTCTCAGGAGCTGCTGCGCTGATATCTGGCACTTGGCGGCTCTCACTGACTCCATTAGGTTTGTCTCCCGTCCTTGGTGCCGCTCCTCTGGTTCCACTCACCACTCACATTTCTCCGGTCCCTTCTGCACCACAGGGCTGGCCACGCTGAGCTGTGCACTGTGGGCTCACCCCCGTGGAACAGATCCTTCCCGTGGACCTTCCAGTCCAACCTGAGCTCCGAATCTGTCACTGTGCCTCCCACTGGATTCCACACCTCCAAAATTTGGTTGGATTCTGTTTTCAGAAGTACCTGAAGGAGGTTGGCCGAGAGCTTAGGTGAGTCATTGCTCTCACTCTGCCATCTTGGCTCTGCCCCCACAGCTTCTTTTTTGTTTGTGTGTGTGTGTGCCTTGAACTCCTTTTGCAGTCTGTTGAAGTCTGTGAACTCTTACTCAGAATAATATATTTATGCACATAAAATAAAATACGTAATAGTACCAAGGGAAGACATGAGATTAAAACAATTTCATCAAGATATAAAAAATCCAAGGTCACCAACCCCAGTTTAAGAACCTCCAAACCAGATTTTGCCAACAAATGAGAAAAGCTTCTCTATATACTTGGATCTCAATGTAAGAATAGGTGTACGTACGTGTGTGCATTTAAATGTTCATATAATTATGTTGCCTTTCAATCCCTGGCAGAGAAGAACAATTCCTTTATTTCTCTGTGGTTAATATTACTTTTTATAAGATCTTAAAAAATCAGAATACATGGAAATAACCTTAAAGAATAAATTGAAGGAACCTGATCAAACTTAGGAGTGTCCCTAGACACTGTAGTGGGATTACAAAGAATATTATGATTAAGCATCATGTGACTAAAATCAAATTGAATTCAATCTTGAGATAAGTGGATACTTTAAGTATCCTATGATCATTTTTTTCTATACTTGCTTGAATTTTAAATTTTAGTTATTTAGAATCCACGATCTCCTCATCTCTGAAAAGAAGCCCATTCCAATACCCAACACCCCCCCAACCCATCTGCTACCACTGTCACACAGACAGAAAAACAATAAAATTTCATAGCTACCGGTGTAATGTATTTCATATGACAAAATTTCCTT
This sequence comes from Potorous gilbertii, assembly GCA_028658325.1. NCBI lineage: Eukaryota > Metazoa > Chordata > Mammalia > Diprotodontia > Potoroidae > Potorous > Potorous gilbertii. Next base: position 136,933,845 of record CM053771.1, on the reverse strand, counting down.
GTGTCTATGGGGAGGAAATAACCTATGAGATTAATGTAAATATTGTATTTCTATTAGAGTCCTTAGAGAGCTTTGAAAGAGGGAATCGTCGGAAAACGTCCTCTGAGTTTTTGTATCAGAAATTCCAAAGGCAATATTTTTACTGTTGAAAGCAGAGATTTTAAGTTTTTTGTGTTTTGGACAATAATGAAGCATATGGATCACTTCTCAGAATGTTTTCAAATCCATTAAATGAAACAAGAACAAGGAAACTATGCTGAAATACAGTTATCAATTATTTTTTTAAGTTCACATATCCCAAGTTAAGAGGCTCTGCTCTAAGAACACGGCTTAAATAAGAAACAAATTACTTACATTGTGACCAAAATATGCTTAGGAGAATACATTGCACCTCATCAACACCCCACGTGTCTCTTTACCTCACTCTAGAATGTCCACTTCAAGCCAACTTCATTGAAGAGAGCTTTAAATGAAGTAGATGTAAATGGACTATCCCAGAACATAGAATCTGTTTTTCTCTCATTTAAAATAAGTGTCAAAAATATCACAAAAATTCTAATACTCTCTTTCACCGAGGAAGTTTGCTGACACTGTGGAAGTCTGATAACTGCTTCCCAGAGGTGGGAAAGGAATTTATTCCATCTTCTTAACCAGTTCAATAACAAACATTTATTAAGCATTTTCTATGTGCCAGCAACTATGCTAAGTACTAAGGATACAAAAAAAGGAGGACAAAAATAGTCCTTACTGTCTGGAAGAATGTATTGTAGTCAGAGAGACAACATGCAGATGACGGTGTATACCATATCCCCCTCCCACTACACATATAAAGAGAATTTATGTCTTAAAGTGAAAAGCATCAGCAACTGTTAGAACCAAGAAAGGTTTTCTGCAGAAGCTGATTTTTCAAGGAAACCTGATAAAATAAAAGATAGAGGTGAGAGAGGAGGCCATTCTTTGCATGGTGAATATACAGTGCAAAGACACAATGAAGAGGTGAATTATTATTCAAGAGGACAACCACCAGGTCAGTTTATCATTGAGTGTGTGGAAGGAAGCAAAGGGGGAAGGCAGGAATTTAAAAAATAGAAGACCTTATAATTCTTCCTATAGACAAGAGAGGTATGGAGTTGTTTTTTTTTTTTTAAATAACAGGATAACAATATCAGTCCTTAAACTTTAGAAAAAAAAATTGACAGATCAATGGAGGTTGGATTAGTGTGGGGTGAGATGAGTCAGGAAGAATTATTAGAAACATATAGTGGGCACCATTATCACAGTCATTTGACTCTGTCAATGGAATATTTAGTGGCACCTTATAGCAGCAATGCGATATTCACAGTACCTACAGTGACCATGAATATCTCAGCACAGTTCTGAATTGTGAAATACAACAGACTCTCCACATGGAAGACAGAGGTAAAGGATTTATTCAGACACCAGAAAGCCAAATTCATCATAATCTATGCACAATAACAACAGAGAGGACAACACCATCCTCAAGCCTTCCCCCTGTTAGATTTCCCACAAACCAGCTTTATTAAACAAATCACAAGCAAGTTCCCCTAAAAAAAAAATCACAAACAAACTCTCTCACTCATGCTAGCCAGCTGCCTGCTTGACTGCATTATTCCAAACTCTGACTGCTCTGTGATTAAATTTCCCTCAGACCTGTTCCAGTTTTCTTGCTCCACTCCTCCCCATTCCACCCATTCAGCAAAATCCTCCCACCACAAACTCATATAAGTCAGGCTTCCATGTCACCCAGGCAGGTCACATGAGCATATTAATGGTTGGGAAAGATCTTCCCATTTAAATTACCATTACACACCTCCAGATTTTTTGAACTCTCCAGGACTTCAGGGCATGTCCATCTCAGAGTACTCATACATCTAAGATCTGGAGAAAACAAACACAAAGGTTGAAAGGTCACCATGGACCCTGTACACAAGCCAGTCTAATTGAGTCTACACCTCACATGAGGTGTGGCAGCAGAGTCATCATGATATTAGAAGAACCATTCTTCTCCATTCCTCTTTGGAATTCCATTACCTAGAGAGATGCAATCAAGAGCAGAAGTGCTCTCTCTTTTTTAAAATGTCATCAGTTCTTCAAGAGCAGAAGTGCTCTCTCTTTTTTAAAATGTCATCAGTTCTTCAAATTCAAGCAGCCATTTAGGGGGTTCTTTGTCACCTCTTATTGTAAGGCCATGTGAATGACCAGAATTAAATATCTCTTATCTTCAGTGTAGTGTCTGGGAGCAAGTAGTTACAACCTGCACATGCTTTGTACAACCCACCAGAAATGGTCAATTTGAGTATGCCACAAGCTCCTTGTCCCTACTACACATGTAAAATATAAAGCTTAATCCTACTCTTTTTCTCCACATCCCCACCTATAATCAGATCACATGCTTAGAAAGGGTGTCTTCTTTGGCCAGTATAAAAATGTCTTAAAGCATTTTTTTCAGATATTTTCCCTTAACTTCTATTTTTTCTGTAGCTACTTGATGATATGGAGTACAGACCAAACTCCAATAATTTTTTTCTTCTTTCATTTTTATAGTGGTATCTTCTGTTCTCAAGTGTTTGTTTATCCCAAGCAATTAGGAATAAAGTTTCCAAGATCAGAGTATTTTAGAATTATGGCTATGGAGGTGGAAGAAAGTCTTTAGAGCTCTCTAGTCCAATTTCCTTTTTATTGCAGATGAGTAATAAGAGACTCCGAAGGGTTAGGGGATTTGCCCCAAGTTTTAAATGTATTAATTGTCAGGTATGCAGGTGGAACCCAGGTCTTCTGAAGGTTTCAATGAGCTCCTGACAGAGTCATATTTGTTAACATTCCAGAGCCATTTGTTTAAAAAACATTCAAAGATAATATACATATATATATACACACACATACATACATACATATCTATATCTATATCATTCAGTCATTGCATTTTAACTTTCAACTCTCCTTTGCTTTAACATTAAAAATCAATACATCTAACAGAACTGACAGTATGATATAATGTATACAGAGCTGGTCTCAGAGTCTGGAATCTTGGGTTCAAGTTTTGATTCTGACATATATTGGACTGTGTGTTCTAGGGCAAATTCCTTAACCTCTCAGTGTAGCTGAAATTCCCTAAATTCAGAATGAATGGATGCACACATACCCATAAACACACACACACAGACATATATATATGTGTGTGTGTGTGTATATATACATATATATATATATATATATATATATATATATATATATATATATATATATATATATATATATATATGTAATAGTCCTTACCCTCAGAGAAGTTACATTCAAATCAGAGATACAATACCTATATGGGAGTACTCCCCAGGGAATTTTGTCTTGAGAAATAACAGGTATGATGAGTGAAGTTAAAGGGCTCAAATTATTCACTTTTTTCCAGAAACAATGGGAGTATTGATTTGATTTCTGTGATCAGAGTAATATGCTTAGGAGGAGTGTTCATGGGTACAGTGGCATGGAAGGAAGATGGTACTGTCTAATATTGAGAGTCAGCTAAATGTAATGAACTGTCATTAATCAACATGGACCTAAGGTGAGAGCTGGAAGTGCAGTTGGGAGAAGCCATGGTACAGTGGTAGCCCTCTATAGCAGTGGCATCACATTCAAATTGAAATAAGGTTCCCTGTGTACTGCATATTGACTTAGAAAACCACATGATAACAGTTTTAAGTTCTATGGTATTTTTTTTTTATTTTGTGAGCAAATTAAGATACAAATGAATGGTTTGTTTATTGAAATGACCATTCACTTGAAATGTGTAAAAGAGCTTAAACAAAAATGTATAGAAAACATTTCATTTTCCTCAGTTTCATTTTTCCTCACCAAAATTAGGATTTTAAAAAAATGTCATCATTTCAAAATCTGTAGAAATATTATATTTCTAGGAATGAGATAGTTTCAAACTCAGTCTGGTATCTGATCTGTTGGACTCTCACCTCCAGAACTTAAGAAAGTATGAGAAAAAGACTCATCCATAAAGAAAACTACGAAATAGCAAGTTACTACTAGAGTTCCCTAGTTAGGGGTGAACTGTTGGGTGGTAGGAGGAGATGTGATTATGGAACATGGTAGAAAACAACAATGTTTTATTCCCAGAAGATCCTGTATCCCTGATGAGATAAGACCTTGGGCAAACTCTGAGTTTCTAATAAGGTCCCTAGAAACAATCCATTCATCATAAAACACTAGTATCCCATCAATGAGCAGTTACAGTAAGATTGAGAGATGTTGTTTTCTGTTCTAAAGTTAGAGAGAACCATTGGGTTAAAGTAATAAAAAAAATGTCATCTCTTGGAACTCCTAGGTCATCAAAGAAATCAAAGACTATACTTGCATTTCAACAGAACAGAAGGAAGCAAAAAGGTCTATGAAGATTATCATTCCTTAATTTATTGCTACATATTCCAGACTCTTTCAATGACGATCCAGCAGTGGAGGGTGAGTACCTTAATTTAACTCTCCTGATCCTTTCTACCAAACACACCTCTATAGGAGCCCAGCTCTTGATGAAATCTCACTTTCTTTTCTTTATTGGCCCATTGCTAACCCCAAGTAGCATAGATCTAGAAACGCATCTGTGGGGAAGAGAGAAATATCCAGAGATACTGAGAATGGTAGAGACTTCCATCCCCCAGGCCACTGGATAACTGTGTCAACAGAGAAGCCTTTTGTGTTTTCACTGAATGACTTTGGACAGCAACTGACTCTCCCCAAGAATATGATTTTCTTTAAAAAAAAGTAACTGAAACCATGATTCCTATCCTGATGGAGAGCAGTCATCTTCTGTGTAGAGTTTCAGAAATGTGAACAAGAAGTAGTAGATGAGGACCTCAATGAGTGGACAAATAGAGATCTAGAATTCATCCCTTTCTTTTTTGTCCCTGAGCTCTCAGTCTATTCAACTGTCTCTATTAATAATATATTTTTCCTTTGGTTAGAACAAGGAAGAGTTGAGTGTGACATTTTTACTGTACTTCTGTTCACATATTCCATCATGGTAATTCAAGACATGCTCTTAATGATAGTGACAGTCACACAGTGTCCAGTAACAGTGACCATAGGCCCCAAGACCCAAACAGTCCTGGATTCTAGGATTTAGAGTTATTAATTCTTTGTAAACTGCCTTTATGTGTTAGGGGAGTGATGGTAGAAATGTTCTTTAATATGCTACTTCTTTTTCAATCCCACAGGTTCAACATCTTGAGAAGGAAAATCACTCTGTAGTGACTGAGTTTTTTATTGCCGGTTTAACAGACCAACCAGAGCTCCAGATTCTACTTTTCTTCCTGTTCCTAGGGATCTATATGGTCACCATGATAGGGAACCTGGGAATGATCATCTTAATTGGGCTCAGTTCTTGCCTTCATACCCCCATGTACTATTTCCTCAGTTGTCTATCCTTCATTGACCTCTGTCATTCCACTGTCATCACTCCCAAAATGCTTGTGAATTTTGCATCAGAGAAGAATATCATCTCTTACCCTGAGTGCATGACTCAACTCTATTTCTTCCTCATTTTTATAATTGCGGAATGTCATATGTTGGCAGTGATGGCATATGACCGCTATGTTGCCATATGTAGCCCTCTATTATATAATGTTATTATGTCTTATCAGTTGTGCTCCTGGTTGGTGGGTGGGGTGGGTACTTTGGCTATGGTTGGTGCCACAGTTCACACAGGCTGCATGCTCAGAGTTTACTTTTGCAAGGACAATATTATCAATAATTTCTTTTGTGATCTTCTTCCCCTCTTTAAGCTCTCCTGCTCCAGTACTTACATCAACGAAGTACTGCTTCTGGTTTTTACTTCATTTAACCTGTTTGTACCAACCCTAATTATTCTTAGTTCATATATTTTCATCCTTATAAGCATTCTTCGCATCCAATCCACTTCAGGCAGGTCTAAAGCTTTCAGCACGTGCAGCTCCCATATCATGGTTGTTTCCCTATTCTTTGGATCAACAGCGTTCATGTATCTGCAGCCTTCTACCAACTCCATGGACCAGAGGAAAGTGTCCTCTGTTTTTTATGCCATAGTGATCCCCATGCTGAACCCTCTGATCTACAGCCTCAGGAATAAAGATGTCAAGATTGCACTGAAGAAAATTCTGGAGAAAAGTGTGTTCTTATGAACAATAGAAAGGTCCTTGGCGATTGGCTCATAGGCTTTACTGGTGCGATTTTCCTTTTAAAGGGATGAGACAGTCATATTGTTTTTTCAAGTGGCAGGATTTTCTCACATACCCCCTCCTCCCTACCCCTCTTCTTTATCTCACAGATCTCTTGTTTTCTTTCTTATGCAAGCAAACTTTTGCTGCTGAATCACAAGTGGAAGCTCTATGAACTATGAACAGCAGTGTATTAAAGCGATCCACCCCATCAGCCAGTAGTTTTGCTTTGGTTTAGTAATCCTTCACTCTTCTGGATTTTGAGAGTGTGGTAGCTAAATGACAGGAATGGATAGCCTTATACTTCACAAATCTTACTAATATCTTACTTTATTCTGACATCAACTCTGGGGGAGTACCTTTATTATCTCCATTTAATAAATGTGGTAATAGAGGCATGCAGAGGTTGTGACCTGCTAAAGGTGACAGAGCTTATAACTGTTGGGCTAGATTTGAGCTCATCTTCTTGACTCAAGGGCCAGTGTTTTTTCTGATATGCCACTGACCTGTCTCCTAATCCAAATCCCTCATTTTACAGATGGAGTTGAGACCCTGATTCTTGAGTTGGTAGTCCTTTCTCTTATATCACACTGCTGACCAGAGTTTTGTCTCTCCTTGACCTTTAGATTGTTCTAGAAACCAGAGAGACCTGGGTTCAAGTTACACTTCTGATCCATACAAGTTTTATGACTGGATAAGTCACTTAATTACTTAATACTCTTAGCGGCTTAGAAGGTGTTGACTTGCATTGAGAGGGAAAATTTCCTTACCTGGAAATTGTTTCTATCATTGAAGTCATAAGTTCAGTCCCTTTCCCTCTCCCTATTTGCCCATGACATGCTTTATTTTAAAATGTGCCCTTACAAAAGACATATGATTCACTATGGCAGCCAGGGGTGCATTGGATCAATTACTGGCCCTCGAGTCAGGAAGATCTGAATTCAAATTCAGACTCCACACTTATGAGTTGTATTCTTTGGATAAGTCACTTAATCTGTTTGCCTCAGTTTCCTCAACTGTGAAAAGGGGAAAAGAATAATACCAAACTCCGAGATTTGATGTGAGCATAAAATGAGATAATATTTGTGAAACATTTAGAGCAGTACCAAGTTCATAGTGAGGAATGTATAAACGCTATTATTGTTGTCTAATTTCTAATGTACATTTAAATTCTATTTGTTCATTTTTCTGGTCAGATCTTTTGGTCCCCCTATTACTTTTAATTGCTTTTCAATTCAATCTAAATAAAATAAAGTCTAAATAAAAATATTTAGTCCTTATAGATATGAAGAATTGTCTTAGGATAGAAAAATCACAAATAACCCAGCCCTAGCTTTTAAAGACTATTGTTTATGTTTGGGGGCAAGGGAATGGTGAGGAGCAGGAAGAATGTCACATGTACAATTTGGCAAAATACAATGTAAGATATCATAGGAGCAAAATAAAGCTGGAGACCAGAAGTGTCAAACCTACCACATGTGATCTGCAACACTCCTATGTGGCAGGAACAGATTTAAAGTGGGTGGGAAATATTTTACAAAATAAATAAAAATACAATAAAACAGATACCATGTCAATATACAATCCACACGGATCCCTATGTATTAATTAATGGCTCCACATCTATTTGATTTTGTTGTAATTGATCTAAGTCATATGCTCTAGGAAAACTAATGGAAGAGAGAAGACTTTTAGTTGGAAGAAATAAGTGATGACTTATTGTACTTACAGAGCAGTAATTCTCCTAAGTGTGCTGGGGTCCAAAGATCAAAGCTCATTGAAGTGGTAGACAAAGCTTATCTTTGTTCTATGCAAGTCTCAGAGATTCTCTATTAAAAAGAGTGTCCTAGAGGTTCATGCAAAATCAGGAAACCCTAAATCCCAGGACTGCTGACAGCTTTTGATATATTAAACTCTAATATTATAGGAATGAGTAGGGTTATTGGAAGATTTGCATTTGCTTGCATAGATGTCATATCCACCATTGTCACCTATATAGTATGTATGAAGAGATTCCTGACACATTTCTCACCATTGCAATAGGTTGTCTGTAACAGCTGTCAATTATGTGACTGGCTTCCCGCTAAGTAGAAATGTTGTTGGGAGAGCTGCATGTTATGGTGGCTTATGAAGTGTGGCCACCAGTGATGTTTCTCCATTGTAGAAAATCTGAGAAGGGATTGTTTCTGGTTGTCTCACAGAGGTTATCCTATTGTTGGAATCTCCATTATTATTGTTTTAGAAATTATTAGAACAGAATGGTAACAGAAACTTTATTTAAAAAACTAAAAAACCCCAGGCATATGAATTCAAACAGGAATTTAAAAAAATTATTTTAAATTCTAGCCATACTAAGACTTTAGAAAAAAAATATACCAGGTAAATTTCTAGGATTGCTGAAAAGAAACTCCACTGTTTTGAAAAGTCTAAAGATTAGGAAAAGAAAAGAATCCCTTTTCTCTACATGGAGTGTGTATAGAGGTAGACTTTTTGTAGGCCCAATAGTGGAATCTAGCTTCACCTTGCTGTTTTCTTACCATATGTTTAAATTCTGTTAGCTTATCCCTTTCTACCAACTCCATGACTCTCCTGTCTCAAACCTTCTATAGTTGTTCATTGCACAATTTGTTATTTCACTTTAATTGAAATAAAGCAACTTATTTTGAAACCTTCACTGTAGCCCTTGTAGGAATAATGGAGTGTTGAAAAAATAGGGATAGTATTCCTTTTCCTGCAAACATTGTCCATTGTCCATGCTAGCATCATTCAACTTGATCACTTACTGTGTCTGGTACCACTGTCACTGATGCTAATATCCTGCACTACCATATGAACTTTCCTTTCTGATACCTGATACCTCAATCTGCCCTGAATGAAATGATGACACAATCAATGGGACGAGATAGATAAAGGCAGGACTGGATATACTTGTGTTAGATAAGTGCTCATCAAAGAATTAGGGAATATGGAGACCTCAATCTCCAAACCATCAGATGACTATGAATCCATGGGCTACAGGCCTCATAGTGGTAAAGCTAAATTAAAAGACTTATACTGTTTTGCAATTTTTGATACATAATTCAAACTACTTTCAGGTTGGTCATACCCACGTCCTGGTTTACAAACAGAACATAAAAGTTTCTGTTTTCTCACAGTCTTTCCAACATTTATTATTTTACTTTTCTGTCACCTTTGCAAATTTGATAAATGTGAAATAGAAGCTCAATATTGCTTTACTTTGCATTTCTCTAGTTGTAATAATTTGGAGCATTTGTCATCTATTTATAGAGATCCTCGGCTTATTCTCTTGACAGTTGAGAAATTATAACCTCATATCATTTATCAATTGAAGAATTTTATTATTCTTATGTATTTGAAATATATGTATATTCTGGTATGGATTTCCATGTAGATTCTTAAATATCTTAAAACTGAGACCTTTACTAGAGAAATTTGATACAAAGATTTTTTTTTCACATAGTAATAAGCTGTACTGGATTGGTTTATACAAAGTCTTTTTAATTTTAGATGGTCACATATCCAGTTTTTCTTCTGTGAGCCTCTCAAGATCTTGGTTTTTCAAGAATTTTTCTTAGATCTAATGAGCAGTGTTCTTCATATTTCCATAATCTATTTATGATGTGACTTATCTAGGTGACCTATTCATATGTCATTACTAGGCCTATGGCTAAAAAAATCAAAGAAAGGGGAAAAGACTTTATATGTGATATTTATGCATCCCTTTTTGGGATGGCAAAAATTATAAACTAAAAAAATGCCTGTCAGCTGGGAAATGACTAAATAAGTTATGGTATATGGAAACAATGGAATAATACTCTACTATAAGGAATGAGGGAATAGATGATTTTGAAGAAACATGGAAAGACTTAAACAAACTGATGCAGAGTGATGTGAATAGAACTGTATGAAAAATTAACATTATAACACCAATTTTATAAAATTAATAATTTTGAAGACTTTTTAAAATAGTGTAAGAATGAAATGTGGAAAAAAGAACAACATTGTATATAATAATAATAACAATATAAAGAGAAACAATTTCTGAGCTATAAGAATTATGTTCTAATGACTATCCAACATTCCATAAAATTGATTAGGAAACATACCATCTATTGCCTGACAGAGAAGTGATGGATTTAAAGTGCAAAATAAGAAACATATTTACATAATACACACACACACACACACACACACACACACACACACACATATATATATATATATATATATATACACTTTACATAAACACATTATGTATTATGTATACATGTATACACATGTGTGTATGTATATAGAAACACACACCTATACATATATAACATATGCACAGATATATATATACAGCCAATTTGTTTTTTATTTTGTTTTGCTTGACAATGTGTTTTTTTGCAAGAAATTTTCTTCTCTTTTTTTTCTTTTTTCGTCCAGTGGAATAGGTTGAGAGAAAGAAAAATAGATTTATATCAATTTAAAATGATCCAAAAATGCAGAGATGGAAGTACTACAAATATGAGAATGCTGCATGCATTTTCAGATGAAGTCAATATATTATTAATTTTGCTTAATGGTTTTAATTTGTTAATAGAGACCTCTCATGAAATGAGTATAATTCATACATGTAAATAATATAAAAACAAAATGCAGCAATAAAACTAAAAAAGAATCTGTATACAATATGTATTTAGGTATTGTACATTCCTCTCTGTGAGGAAAGATGACAGAATGTGGTAAGTGGAAGTTAAGAAATGCCCAGATACAGAAATGCCCAGATATTGGAGATTCTTCAAGGACTTAAGCCAGTATAGCATTTAGGGAACTTTAGCCCACTTGGCAAAGCAAAGAAACATGGTCTCTGATCAAGAACTCCTTGGTCAATAGAACTTTCCCATGTCTTCACCAGATCTCATAAGGGGACTCTGGAGTGAGACAATCAATATGGTTTTTTTTTTTTTGATAGCAGGAGAAGCATGTCTTACCATGTGTTCCTCCACGGAGGGTGATTAAGACATTTTTTAGGAGAGATGTCTATATTTCATCTATGCACAAGGTTGGTCCTTTTACAGAAGAATTCATTTCTTCTAGAATTGAACTAAATTTATTTTAATTGAATTCTTTAGTAAATGAATTCTTCAAATTGTAATCCAGAAAATTTTGGCATCAATTCCTGGCAAAATTGTACAGCACATTATTTAAAAACTTGGTTTCAAAATATTAAAAAAAATAAAATCATGGTCACTATAATCCAAAATATATTGATTTTTAAAGACTTGAAAGACTTGTGAGACAAACCTCTTTTTCCTTTGCAAAGTACTTTAGATGGGTAAGTATGGGTATTTTCACAAATATAGACACAAATAAAATTCAATTTAACCGAATAATTTGACATTTCTAATGTTCTTCATGTGGAAAAGGAATAAAAATACGGATTAAATGATAGCCCAATTAGATATGTCCACACTTGGTAAAATCACTGCTCAAGTGTGATGCTTGAAGTAGTTACAATTATATGATTTTCGTGAAGTTCTACAAAGATATGTCCTTGGACCCGTTCTTTTTAACATTTCTTCAGTGACTGACACCAAAGCATAAATGTCATGCTTATGAAATATAAACTTTACACAAAGCTGGGCTGTATGGTCAAGAAGAAAGATGACTATTTGCAGCCTAAATTATCTGGCAGACTGAAATAAAGTCATAATCTAATAGGATGAAATTTACATATATTTTTAGTTTACAGGGTTTTTTTTTCTACATGAAGAAGGAACTCCACTTACAAATCCTGTAATCTATCTTTGCCTTTAGTATGTATTTTTATTTTTCTAAAAACAAATTTTTACTGACATTCTCTGTTTATTAAATCACTATAGTTTTCCCAAGTATCCCAGTAAGCACACAGACATACACAGGAGGACCTGCTGCACTGGTCTTCTTAATTATGATTTTCTAAAAGGAAAGACAACTTTCAAGGGGTCAACAATCACTTTAATCAAGCCCATGTATCATTCACTTAGGTCAAGGGAAAAAGCCAGGACCCTGAACCTCAGAGAAAATACAAAGAAATCAGAATCAACAGACATGGCTTCCAACTGTATGACATAAACAATGCATTTATAGTTACCAGAGAGAGAAGCATCAACATCTGGGTTTTCATGGGGGTGGGCTTGGGCCGGGGAGGGCTCCTTAATAGTTTCAGGGAGTCTCCTCTGGCCAAACAAACACTTTGAAAAAGTAAGCACTTCAGAGTCTATATCCACATTTTAAAACCAGAGGGCTCACAGCCCTGGAGATCCAGTGCCTCATTAGAAAACTAACCAAAGATGTGGGCCTTCCTACAGATCTGCCCTAATCAAACTCCTCTTAATGGGCGGGGAAGATCTTCACATTAAGAAGCAAAATTATATTAACAATAAGCAAAAATGCATTATCAATACACCATCTTATGTAATAAATAGCACTTTTTAATAGAGAAAAAAGTCATTGTAACTGATCAATACAATGAAAAAGCCCCCAGACATGTACAATATATAAATACTGTGGATTTTCTATCTCCATGAAGGGGAGCACTGATTATATTCCTCCAGTTATTTAAATTGTCTTATTTCTTCAAGGAGCACTTTGGAATTGATTCTACAAAGGTTTGTGTGCTTTGCAGGATTGAATCCTAGATGTTTCATGTACTTTGTAGTTATGTGCAAAGGGATTTCCCTTTGTTTTATTGCTTCTTTTGTGATGATTGTAAAGAAATCTTATTGACTTTTGAGGTTTCTATTAGTAACCTGCAACTTTGTTGAAGCTATAAATTGTTTTCATTAGTATCTTTGCTTATTTGCTAAGATTTTCCAAGTAAACTTTCTTATTGACAAATAGAAATAGTCTCATCTCCTCCTAGTAAGCTTTATTCTTTTACTTTATTTCTCTTCTATCATTGCTATTGCTAGTTTCCAGAATTATATCAAATAATAATGGGGATAGATACTTGCTTCACTCCCATATGTATTGAAAAGGGATCTAGAGTATCCTCAATGTATGTGAACCTTGCTTTTTAATTTAAATAGATGTTTTTATTTAATTTTTTTTAAAGTTTTTCTATCTCTATACTTTGTAGAAGTTAACTTGTTAATTTGATTTTGGAGAGCTTTTGCTTGAAGTTCTCCTTCAGAACGTTCGGTCACTGACTCCTTATTTTTTTCTATATCCTTTGAAATGCCCTTCTTAGGATCTAGGGTACATTTTAGGACTTTATAATTGTCCCCTGTTTGATTATTATGAATTCTATAACAGAATACTAACTCTTCTCTCTTGCCATCCACTCACATACATTTTTTAATTTTGTTCTAGTTAGAATTTGAGATTTATCTCTACCATAAACTTAATAGACAAAATGTTCTCTGCAAAAATTTATATTTAAAGCTATTTTATTCCATTTTATTTAATGTGAATTACTTTTTTGGATCTATTCAGTATGGTACTTATTCCATTTAAAAAATTGTCAATATGTATTTTACCAATTTAGATTTAATTAATAGTTCAAACTGAAATTGAGCGTGTTTTAATGATTATTTGTCTCCATAGTTGCCAATTTAAAAGTAAAAATGAAAGACTAATTCTTTATGGTTATTGAAGTATAATAAATACATCATATGATACATGACAGATATATCATATAGTAGAATAGGATAAATATACTCCATCATATTGTGATCATGAGTTAAATATTAGAAAACATGGCAGCATTTAGTTACATGAATATTTATTGAATATATATTCATATTTGAGATGTATAAAATTTAGTGCATTAATTTCATATGAGTGAAGTATATTATTTAAAGTTCAATATTAAATTGCTCATGATGAGCTAGACTAAAGTGTCTTTCACTTCTGTAACTATTCTGGCTTTCTCAAAATTTCCCAGAACACTTATCTCCTATGCCTAAAGTATACTCCCTCTTCACCTTTACCTTTTGAAATTCTTAAGTCTCTTTCAAAGCTTAGTTTAAGTGCTGCCTCCCTCACAACACTCTTCTTAGTCACTCCCACTGTAACTTCTCCTCCTTGAAACCATTTTGTATTTGTTGTACATGTTTTGTATTTACTTACCTGGGCATACATTATTTTCTCTAAATCACTATTGATGAGAGAGATGCAAATCATAACAACTCTGAGGTACCACATTACACCTATCAGATTGGTTAGCATGGCAAAACAGAAAGATGATAAATGTTGGAGAAGATGTGGGAGAGTTGGAACATTAATTCATTGTTGGTGGAGCTGTGAGCTGATCCAACCATTCTGGAGAGCAATTTGGAACTATGGCCAAAGGACTGGCTATAAAAGGTGTATACCCTTTGACCCAGTGATATCGCTTCTAGGACGATATCCCAAAGAAATCATAAAAATTGGGAAGGGTCTCACATGTACAAAAATATTTATAGCAGCTCTCTTTGTGGTGGCCAAGAACTGGAAATTGAGGGAATGCCCATCAATTAGGGAATGACTGAACAAGTTGCTGTATGAATGTAATGGAATACTATTGTGCTATAAGAAATGATGAACAGGAAGATTTCAGAGAGGCCTGGGAGGACTTATGTGAACTAATGTTGAGTGAAAGGAGCAGAACCAGGAGATCATTGTACACAGTAACAACCACAATGAGTGAGGAATTTTTCTAGTAGACTTAGCTGTTCACAGCAAAATGCTATCCACATCCAGAGAAAGAATTATGGAATTGGAATGCAGAATGAAGTATAATATTTTCTCTTGTGTTATGTTTTATTTTGTTTTTTCTCATTATTTCTCCCATTCATTTTAATTCTTCTATGCAAAATGACTAATATGACAATGTGTATAAAAAGAATATATGTGTAGAACCCATATAAGATTGCATGCCATTTAGGGGAGGGAGGGGGAGGAAATCTAAGACTTATGGAAGTGATTGTAGAAAACTGAAAAAAGTCAATAAAAAAATTAAGCTACACTTCATCTGTTGCATCTCTGAAGGATTCTATATACAAAGTTGCAATAAGAATTAATCAAAACTCTCAGAATTGCTTTTAAATTGATGTCCATGTTTACCCCTACTTAGTAGGAAGATAAATGCTGGAGTTGGTCACCAAAAATAAAGTGGATAAAAAGATTTTTAAAAATACAGTACTGAATGGGGAGTGTTTGACATAGCTTTCATGATCTGTCCTTTCAAACTTCTAGGCATGGTATCTTAGAGTTTGATCAAAAACCACCTTTCTATCCTGTTCAATCCATTCATAATTAAACTGGACTAATTTGAGGCTAGTAAAGCATTTATCCTGATAATAAATAATGTATGAAGTTGAAATTGCAGTAGCTTCAATCCTTTAGGGTAGTAAAATCTAAACCAGATGACTCCTTTGCTAAAAGGATGACTTCTTTGCCAACACCTTTACACCAAAATACATTGGAAAGCCATAAAACGCCTCTAGGACATTGTTTTTGGCTCTAAAACAGAGAGAAGAGCTTTAGTTCCTACAGTGGCAGAATTGATTCTCCCTTTGCAACCAACAGGGTTATAACCACTAGGTTTCTTGTGCAAAGCTTAATCCACATGAACAGGAGCTAGAAAGAGTTGCTACTGATTTTTTCCTCCTTATCTTTAAAATACTTTTTGTTATATGGAATGGCTCTCGGAGAAGAGCAGAAGGGGGTGAAAGGAAGAGGGAACATATGATCTGTAAAAATAAATAAAAATTTATTTTTTAAAAGTTGCTGAAAGGATCTCTCTCTAAAACCCCTTTCCCTAAGCAATGCATTGTCTAACCTAACATGACAAATTTCATTCTTGTGCTCAGAAGGAAAGGCAGCAATGGCACTTTCTTGAATTTAAATGTTCAATAGAACTGTGAGATAGTGAGAGGCACTAGGTGTCAAAGAGAATAGACTGGAAGGAAAAGCAAAAGCCTCAATTAATGCATTTTATCAGTTTTGAGATATCAGTCTCTGTCTGCCCATATTCATAAACATTCAATATGTTTTTACCCCCATCCCTGGAAATACCATCCAGAAAATGGTGACAGGAAATTATTCCACAGTAACTGACTTTATCCTCCCAGGATTAACAGACCAGCCAAAGCTCAAACACCTCCTGTTTCTCTTATTCCTATGCATTTATGCATAGGACTAAGATCTCTCTGATCAATAGTGATTTAGAGCATTTTTTCATTTGACCATAGATAGCTTTAATTTCCTCCTCTGAAAATTACCTGTTCATATCCTTTGACCATTTATCAATGGGGGAATGACTTCTATTCTTGTACATTTGACTCAATTCTTTATATATTTGGGAGCGAAGGCTTTGTCATAGTCAAGGGAAATGTTTTTTTTTTAAATGGGAAGGAAGGTAACTTAATAACATCAAATCTGAAAGTATTCTGCAGAGCTGTTGTCATCAAAACAATGTGTTCTGGTTAAAAAATAAATAGGTTGATCAGAGGATTCTTATCAATTGGGAAAAAAAGAACATATTATGGCATATAGACACAATGATTCTTCTCTCTTCACATTGCATTCAGTTCACATAAATCTTCTGAGGTTTTCCTAATAGCATACATTTCATCATTTCTTCCACAATAATGTTTCCTACATTGATATACCATAATAATTTTGTGAGTTGAGTGACCCATTCTGTCAGCCCTATTAGTAAGGTGGTTTCTTTACCCACAAACCCTAATTCTAGTAGTCTCCTTTGAAATGTCAACACTTACTCCGGAATGATCTTCATGCTGAGTGACATACCTCATTTTACTGTAAGCTTTGGACATGATTAATTTTTGAGTTTCCATAATGAGGAGTGGCATATACCTATTTGCTAGCGCTTATTCCATTCCTCTCACCAGGATTACTTTTATGATTCTGAATGTCCACATTTTATCCACTCCTCAAGGTACAGATCAAATTCTAGATTATCCATGAAGTCTTCTTTGGATTCTCCAACTTACGTTAAGGTTCTTACACTTAAAATGATAAATGAGGGATATAGGTGTAGATGCAACCATATGGAAAAATCATTTTAATTCAAAATAAGTTCATGAATAAATGGTTCATTTTCCATATGGTTATGTTTAACATGGAAGTATCACTGTGGTGAATATGAGACTAAGATAGTTACCCCTCACTATCCTTGGCCCAGTCATATGGTTCTGGGTCAATTAATTACTAGTGGAACCTTTCTGTAAGTAAAGGAATTAAATTCCCTTTTTATACGTTATCCATTGGTTAATTAAACTCCATCCCTGAAGAAAGATGATAATTATAGCAATGGCTATGACTCAGATTAAAAGGCATAAAGAAAATGTGTACTCAGTATATGATATCAATTACACATGGGAAGGTTATTTATTCTATACAGAGACAAAGGATGCTAACCATGGAAAAGTCACAGTGATAATTAGTACACTTTATGATATCAACATTGATTTAGTAAAAATTTATATCTATGGCTACAATGAGATTGGATGATAATATTTAAAGTGTCATAAGGTAAAAGCTCCAGGGTAAATCTGGGGAAACTCAGAAAGAATTCACTTGGCTTCTGCTTTGGCACACCAACCATGTTAGCATCAGGTAAACAGAAGCATTCTAGCTTCTGGCTGAAAGAATCGGAGGTCACAATACACAAAGACTCAAGTTCTAAGCACAAGATCCATGGGATAGACTCCCCTGTTTCCCAGAAGCAAAAGCCCGGAAAAGGGTGATCATCACGAGCAAGAATCAAACCAGAAAAGAAAAGACTATTGAATCTTTCTATGGGGACAAGGAGCAAAACATGATTTCTAAAGAAGTCAGGTTTGAGACTATAATCCCATCTGAAACTTCAGAAGGGAATATAAACTGGTCTGAAGACCAAAGAGCATTCTTGGAAGAGTTCAAGAAGGACTTTTAAAGCCAAATTAGATATGCAGAAGAAAAACTGGCCAATGATTTTAAAAATATCAAAAAAGAATTCACTGAAGAGAAGAGCACATTAAAAAGGAAAATTGGACAAATAGAAAAGGAAGTACAAAACCTAACTGGAGAAAATAACTCCTTAAAAGGAACAATTAGGCAAATGGAAAAGGAGATGAATGTGTTAAATGAAGAAAACAATCTACTAAAAAATTAGAATCGGACAAGAAGAAGCTAACGACTTTATGAGATGTCAAGAATCAGTCAAACAGAATTTAAGGAATTAAAAAATAGAAGAAAATGTAAAATATCTCATTGGAAAAAACAACTGACCTGGAAAATAGTTCCAGGAGAGAAAATCCAAGAATTATTGATCTAGCAGAAAGCCATGATGAAAAAAAGAAAAAGAGCCTGGACAATCTCATCCAAGAAATGATCAAGGAAAAATACCCAGGTATCCCAGATTCAGAGGGCAAAATCGTCATTGAATAAATCTACCAATCACCTCCTGTAAGGGATGCCAAAGTGAAAACAATAAGGAACATTGCTGTCAAATTCCGGAATTATCAAGTGAAGGAGAAAATACTGCAGGGACCCAGAAAGAAACAATTCAAATATCTAGGAGCTATAGTCAGGATCATACAAGACCTTGCAGCTTCTACATTAAAAGATCAAGGGGGGTTGGAATATGATATTCCCAAAAGTAAAGGAGCTCAAACTACAACCGAGGAACAATTACCCGGCAAAACTAAGCATAATATTTCAGACAAGGAGATGTACATTCAATGAAGTAAGGGATTTCCAGACCTTCCTGATGAATAGACCAGAGCTCCATAGAAAATTCAATCTTCAAATACAATTCTCAAGAGAGGCAGAAAAATGCAAACAGTAGAAAAAAATTTGTTATTCAATAAAGACAAATTGTTTACATCCTTATAAAGGAAGATAAAACTTGCTAACCTTGAGAACTGTGTATTTATTGTGATATTTAAAAGGATATACATAGACAGGAAGTTCA
Source organism: Potorous gilbertii (assembly GCA_028658325.1). Classification (NCBI taxonomy): domain Eukaryota; kingdom Metazoa; phylum Chordata; class Mammalia; order Diprotodontia; family Potoroidae; genus Potorous; species Potorous gilbertii. Next base: position 136,914,678 of record CM053771.1, on the reverse strand, counting down.
CATAAAAATGTGATTTAAGTATGTGAAAGGATTGTAAAAGGAGATGTGAAAAGGAGGAGGCAGAAAAAGATAAATAATATCATGAAGAGGCACAAAAACACATTACAGTAGAGGGAAAGAGGGGAAGGAGAGGAGCATTATTTGAGATTACTCTTATCTGATTTGATTCAAAGATGGAACAAACCCAGTTAAGTATAGAAATCTAACCAGTTTTTTGGCATTAGGAGGGGAAAGAAGAAAGATAAGGGAGGAGAGGTTAAAAAGGAGAGAAGAAATAGTAAGGGAAAAGGGGAGTAAATGGGAGGGGACCTGAAAGAAAGGAGGGAAGCCTGAGGGAAGCAGTGAGCAAAAATTAAAACTCTATTGTGGAGGGGAAGGGAGAAGGGAGAACCAAAAGCATAAATGGGGGGAAAGAGGATGGAGGGAAAGACACTGATAGTAATCGTAACTGTGAATGTGAACGAGATGAACTCTCCCATGAAATGGAGATGGATAGAAGAATGAGTTCAAAACCATAATCCAATAATATGTTATTCACAAGAAATACATTTGAAACAGGGGAATACACACAGGATAAAGTTAAAAGGTTGGAAAAGAATATATCGTGCTTCAGCTGATGTAAAGAAAGACAGAGTAGCAATTCTAATCTTGAACAAAGCAAAAGTAAAAATAGGTCTAATCAAAAGAGATAAAAAACGAAACTATATCCTGCTAAAAGGCATCTTAGGCAATGAAGTAATATCATTCCTAAACATACATGTTCGAAGCTGTATAGAACCAAAATTCTTAGGGAAGAAGTTAAGGGTGTTACAGGAAGAAATAGTAAAATTATTCCAGTGGGTGACCTCAACCTCCCTCACTCTGAATTTGATAAAAACTAACCTCAAAATAAACAAGAAAAAAGCTAAGGAGGTGAATAAAACTCTAGACAAGGTAGATACGATAGATCTTTGGAGAAAATTGAATGGGGATATAAAGTAATATACCTTTTTCTCAGCAGTATATGGCACACATATAAAATCTGATTATGTACTAAGGCATAAAAAGCTCACATTCCAGTGCAGAAAGACAAAGATAGTCAATACATCCTTCTCAGATCATAATGCAATAAAAATATATGTAATAAAAGGCCACAGAAAGATAAGCCAAAATTAATTGAAAACTAAATAATTTAATCCTCAGGAATGAGTGGGTTAAACAACAAATCATAGAAACAATCAGCAAATTCATTTAAGAGAATAACAATAATGAGACAATCTACCAAAACTTATGGGATGCTGCAAAAGCAGTTCTTAGGGGAAGTTTTATATCTTTGAATGCCTACATAAATAAAATAGAGATCAAAGAATTGGGCACGCAGCTGAAAAAGCTAGAAAAAGAAAAAATTGAATATCCTCAAGTAAATATCAAATTGGAAACACCAAAAACCAAAGGAGAGATTAATAAAACTGAAATTAACAAAATTATTTAACTAATAAATAAAACTAAGAGCTGGTTTTATGAAAAAAATAAAAAAATGATTAAATTTGGTCAATTTGATAAAAAAAAGAAAGAAGAAAACCAAATTACAAATATCAAAAATGAAAAGAGTGAACTCATCTCCAATGTGGAGGAAACTAAATAGATGATTAGAAATTGCCGTACCCAACTTTGTCCACAAATTTGACAATACAAATGAGATGGATGAATGTTTTAAAAAATATAAATTCCCCAGCTAAACAGAAGAGGAAGCTGAAAACTTAAATCACCCCATCTCAGAAAAAAGAAATTTAAAAAAAATCAATGAACTTGCTAGGAAAAAGTGAATTCTATCAAATGTTTAAGGAACAGTCAATTACAATACTATATAGACTAGTTGGGGGAAATTGCTGAAGAAGGAGTCCTACCAAATACTTTTTATGATACAAATATAGTTTTGATACTTAAACCAGGGAGAACCAAAACAGAGAAAAAAAATATAGATCAATTTCTTTAATGAATGTAGATGCTAAAATTTTAAATAAGATGTTAGTAAAAGGAATACAGCAACTTATCATGAGAATAATACTTTATGATGATGTAGGATTTATACCAGTCATACAGAACCAGTTCAAGATTAGGAAAACTATCAGTATTATTGGTCATATCAACAACAAAACTAACAGAAACCACATGATTATCTCAATACATGCAGATAAAGCTTTTGACAAAATACAACACTCATTCCTACTGAAAACACTGGAGAGCATAGAAATACATGGAACTTTCTATAAAATAATAAGCAGCATCTACCTAAAACCATCAACAAGCATTATATGTAATGGGGATAAGGTAGATGCATTTTCAATAAGATCAGGGATGAAACAAGGATGTACATTATCACTACTGTTATTCAATATGGTGCTGGAAATGTTAGCTGTAGCAATTAGAGAAGAAAAAGAAATTGAAGGAATAAAAATAGGCAAAGAAGAAACTAAATTATCACTCTTTGCAGATGATATGATGATATACTTAAAGAATCCGAGATAATCAAGTAAAAAACTACTTGAAATAATAAACAACTTTGGCAAAGTTGCAGGTTACAAAGTAAACCCATATGCATCATCTCCTTTTCTATATATTACTGAGAAATCTCAAGGGATAGAAAAAGAAATCCCATTTAAAACTATGGTAGAAACTACAAAATATCTTGGAGTCTACCTGCCAAAACAAACTCAGGGACTATATGAGCACAATTATAAAACACTTTTTGCACAAATTAAGTAAGATCTAAGCAAGTGGAAAAGCATCAGTTGCTCATGGATAGGCTAAACTAATATAATAAACATGACAATCCTACCTAAATTAATTTACCTATTCAGTGCCATACCAATCAAAGTACCAGATAATTATTTTCTAGAGTTAGAAAAAATAATATCAAAATGCATCTGGAAGAACAAAATTTCTAAAGTATCAAGAGAACTGATACAAAGAAATGGTAGGCAAGGTAACCTCCCTCTACCAAGTCTCAAATTGTATTATCAAGCAGTAATCATCAAAATCACTTGGTACTGATTAAGAAGTAGATGGGTAGAACAGTGGAATATATTAGGTACTCAAGACACAGCAGTCAATGAATATACCAATTTTCTGTTTGATAAACCCAAGGACCCCATCTTCTAGGATCAGAACTCACTGTCTGACAACAATTACTAGGAAAACTGGATAACAGTGTGGTGGAAACTGGGCAAAACCAATGCCTGACACATACAGAAGAACAAAGTCCAAATGGATACACGATGTAGGTATAAAGACTGATACTATAAAAAATTAGGGGAGCAAGGAATAGTGTATTTGTTAGATTTATGGAGAATGGAGAATTTTTTGACTAAACAAGTGACAGAGAACCTTATGAAGTTCAAAATGAATAATTTTGGTTTCATTAAATTGAAAAGTTTTTGCACAAACAAAACCAACGCACCTAAAATTTGGAGGGAAGCAAAAAACTGAGAAAGATTTTTGCAACTAGTGTCTGTGATAAAGGCCTCATTTCTACAATAGAGAACTGATTCAAATATTCAAGAATACAAGTCATTCTCCAGTTGATAAATGGACAAAGGATATAAACAGGCAGTTTTCAGAGAAAGAAATTAAAGTTATCTATAGTCATGTGAAAGAATGATCTAAATCACTGTTGATTAGAGAGATGCAAATCAAAATAACTCTGAGTAAACACACCACACCTATCAGACTGGCTAACATGACAAAACAGGAAGATGATAAATGTTTGAGAATATGTAGGAGAGTTGGAACACTTATTTATTGCTGGTGGAGCTGTGAGCCTATCCAACTGTTCTGGAGAACAAGTTAGAACTGGGTCCAAAGGGCTACAAAAATGTGTATATCTTGGTTTTGTCTTTGAGGAAAAGAGTTTATATTTGTGAATTTACCCTGAAAATATGCATGCATATCCATAGTGGCTACTGTGAGTATCATATTGGCAATACACAGGGGTATGTAGAAGAAAATGGGCATTGCTTACAAGGTATTGTGTTATATGTGAAAGTAGAGACAAATTGCTAGACAGAAAGGTTCAGCTGAAAAAGGAGTTAGCTGATTTGCATGAACAAGCTTTTGAAGCTACACTGTCAGAACTTCCTTCAGAAAAGAGAGCAAGAAAATATTAGGTGGTAACAGAAAAGAATGTTGTGCAAATGGCTCAGAAAAAGAACAGAAAAGTTAACAAGAGAAAAGTGCATGCAACCCTTGTATCAGTGGGCCCTGATAGGGACCCAAACACCTGGGAGGAAGACATTGGGGAGAAAAAATGAAGCAAATTCAGATGAGGAGACTTCTAAAAATGTGGACATACATTCAATATTACTGAAGAATCCAGAACACCGGAATGTGGGGTGGTGGCCCACACAGTGTTTATGCAAGTAATTAATGATTTTACTCATTAGGAGGTTGCAGACATGTTAGACTGATTCACCCAAAAAATGGGAGAATCTTTAGTATGTTTCATAGTGATAAGCAATGACAAAGGGGTCAGAGGATTATAGGTAGATAACAGAGAGTGTTTGATAAATTGATTGAAATTCATAGGCATTAGTCAGAATCTCTTTATACAACAGGCTTTTGGGGATTACCATATTCAAGGAGGTAATAATAGAACTCATTTGTTAGCTTTAGCTGAAGAAGAATGCAATAAACAGTATCCATTCTCTCTGTATGGCCTAGGTAAGATAGATTCTGTTATTCCCTTAGTGAATACTTAGCAGAAAGTTAAAAGAAGAGGTAATGAAAATGTCAATAATGGTGCGAGATGCAGATTCACATCATAGTACTCTGTTAATGGTTACTCACAGAAATATAGTAGTTAAGACTGCTCCTCCTCCTTGTAAACACATAATTCTAACTCTATTAATTGTGGAAATAGGGCACCTTCTTTTGGAGGTGCAGGATAAGATTTTACAGTTAGGTGGCATAGGAGAATGGGGAAAAGATAAATTTCTTCAAGAGAGAAAAGAAAATAACCAGTAGATTCAAAGTCAGATTAGATTAACAAGGAGAAAAATATTTACTGCATTATTAAGAGCAGGGATGGATTATTGAAAAATAGATGGTATTCCAACTAACAAACTATATAAAATGTATCAGGAAAGGGACTTAATATTAGATGGAATAGGGAAATGAAAACTACCCCTACACATCCTCCTGAATCATTGTATCGAAGTTTGTCACACCTGAAAGGAGAATAGGAAATTGGCCAAGACCCAGCTCAGATTAAAGAAGTATACAGGATTACAAACCCCTGTAGAGCCAATGCAATATTCATAGAACGTACAATGACCATGGATATCCCAGCACAACTCTGAATGGCAAAATACAACAGAGTTTCCATATGGAAGACAGAACCAAAACATTTATTCAGACACCAGAAAGCCAAATCCATCATAGTAACAAAAATCTATAGACAATAACAAGAGCACAACATCATCCTCAAGCTTTTCTCCTGTTAGGCTTCCTACAAACCAATTCCATTAAACAAATCACAAGCAGGCCTTCTTAAACAACATCACAAATAAGTTTCTTCACTCATGCTAGCCAGATGCCTGCATCCTTCCTAATGCTTCCTAGACTCTGACCAGTTTCCTCTCAGCTCTGCTGTAGCTCCACCTCTTCCTGTTCTACCCCTTCAACAAACTCCTCCCACCACAAACTCCATGAAACCCAAACTCATATGACTCAGGTTTTCATGTGACCCAGGCAGGTCACATGAACCTATTAATGAATGGGAAATATCTTCCCATTTAAATTACCAATACAAGCCCATATCAGTTTAACCATATACTGGAAAAAAATGGATCAACCACTATAGCTAGGGCATTAATAAGATGCTAAGAGAGAGGCCTCTTATATATATATAAACCTAATACCATCTCAGTACTGGGAAGGATTGAAATACCAGTCAGACAAGTTAAACTAATGATGAAAATTGGGCAATTAACTAAGAAAGAATATATGGTGGTAATTGTACCTGTTCCTAAATATATCATGGAGATACACATATTGAGAGGTATGACTTTAAAGTTGCCTGATGGGAGATAGCAACTTGTAGTAAGGAAGATAGGAATTAATGAAGTTCTAATGGGTAAAATAAAACTGAACCCAGTAACTTTACCTGAAACTTCTGAAGTGATTACTTTAAAGCAGTATCACATACCAGGTGGGCAAGATGAAATTACTAATACTATAAAGGAATGTGTCGAGGCATGAGTGTTATTCCTAACTGTTCAATGGAATAATCCTGTCTGGCAACTTCAAAAGTCAGATGGGACATAAAGAATAACAGTGGATTATAGACAATTGAATAAAGTGACTCCCTGCTTGTATGTTGTTGTTTCAGTTACTAATACCTTAATAGAAAGGATCCAGAAATATGATGGGACTTGCTATGTAGTTATTGATTTAGCCAATGCTTTCTCTACTAACCCAATAGAGTCTAAACAATGGGACTAGTTTGGTTTCACTTGGCAGGGCAGACAATATACTTCCACCTGCTTGCCACAAAGATGTCTGTAAATTAGAAAACACATAAGATCTCAAACATTGAGTATTGGACTGTAGGGCAAGATGTCTTAGAACTGAATCCAGGAACACCTGGTTCAGATGGATATAATTTACATTGTTTGGAAGATTTTTGTTGGATATATAATAAGGAAAATCCTTACTGGACTATATATGAGAATCCCTAAAAATTCATTTTGGATGGATATTACCAAAATCAGAATTAGTAACTCAGGGAATACATGTATTAACTGTAGTAATAGTTTCTAATTATTAGGATGAAATTATTGTGGTATTTCAAAATTTAGGTGAGGAACCTATATAATTTTCTAAAAATGAAGAAAGTTCCAGAAGTTATTATTCCTCGTGAAATAACACCCCTTGTGAAAACTGACCTTCCTTCCAAAATGACTAACAGAAGAACTGAAAGCTGGAGTTCTACTGATAGAATAAAATTGGCAAGTAAATGAGTAAAATGGAAGTCAGACAATGTTCCAAAGACTTCAGATAATACATTACACTGGAAAGATAATAGTGAAACTGCTGTTTATTTAAGAGAAGATGATAATTGTGCCCTTAATTCATATATTTTACGATGAATAAAGTTATGATAGTAGGTTCATGGACTCCAGAAGCACAACTGATGCTATATTTATACTGCTTCTGTTGATAGTCTACTTATTTTGGGGGAATCTTTGCCGTTTAACCTGTTTCTAGATTTGTTTCCTACAGGCTTAGTTCCTTCCACTTGAAGATGACTGACTTCTTAATTTGAATGTCACCCTCTGTCCAAGATTAAAATATACCACCCCTGGACCTGGCCTTGAACAAGCTCTAGATAGTGGCTAAGAAACTGACACTTTGAATAGGACCTCTTGAGGCAGGGACAGCTCTATGGCTAATCTCAGAACAAGGTAATTTTAGAAGATGAGATCTTTGCCCTTTGTCCCAAAGGATTTTGGGTTCCATTTGTGGTGCGGAGAAAATGATGATATACTTGTGCCTAAGCCCCACCCTGAGATATTATATTTTGTGTTTATTTTGTGTTATCCCTTTTATATTGTTATGGAAGTGATATTGATAAAAGCTACCTCTATAGTCCTGTAGGACTATGTAATAGACATGAAAGATCTTCAGGTCACGTGTAATATTAATGGAATAGGAAGAACTTCCCTATTCATTAATATGTTTATGGGACCTGCTCTGAGCTCTGGCTCAACTCACAGCTGTGTCACAGTCAGAGTCACCTTAATGGCACTTTAAATGGGAAAATCTTTCCCGTTCATTAATAGGCCCATGTGACCTGCCTAGGTATCATAGAAGTCTGAGTCACATGAGTCTGAGTCACATGGAGCCTGTGGTGGAACATGTGGAACAGGAAGGGTGGAACTAGAGTAGAACTGAGAGCAAATTGGTCAGAGTCTAAGAGTTAGGAAGAATAGAGGCAAACATGAATGAGAGAGTTTGTGATTTGATTAATGGAGCTGGTTTGTGGGAAGCCTAGCAGGGGGAAGGCTTAAGTACGGTGATGTGCTCTGCATTGCTTTTGTGCATAGAGTTTTGCTACTGTGATGGATTTGGATTTCTGATATCTGAATAAATATTTTGGTTCTATCTTCCATGCTGAGAGTTTGTGGTATTTTGTTATTCAGATATGTGCCATGATATTCATGGCCATGTATGAGCTATGAATATCACATTGGTGCTATAGTCACATGAAACCTGAGACACATGGAACCCATTGTGAGAGGAGCTTGCCTACAGGAATTTTAAATGAAATAGAATGTTGGAGGTAGAAGAGAGTCTTAGTGGGAGAATTTGCCTAGAATGTGTTTGTGAGGAGGCCTCTCAGAAAAAATGCTTAAGATGTCAGAGCTCTCTGGATTGGGGGTGAGCACATTCCTATATCTTACTTCCCGCTATCCTAATAGAGATATTCTAAATAAATATTTTGCTTTTGCCTTTGAAAAAGAGAGTTTATTATATTTTGTGAATCTCCCCTGGAAATATTTATGGATCTTCAAAGCAGTTGCTATGGGTTTCACATTGGCGTTACACATTAGAGCATACAGTATATGTTATAATGGCTCTCTATGTTAGGGGATAATTTTAGGTAAAAATTCAATATGAGTTAAGATGCTATATCAGACAGTTTGGCACAATCTGATTCAGTACTTGTTTCATCACCCTAAAGTATGTTTAAAATATGGTTTAAAATCCCTTGGACATAAGTGCTCCCTTGGAATACTATGAAAAGTCTTTCTTCCACCATTACCCTTGATGATAAGTATATGGTAAGAGGAAGTTATCTCTCAGGAGTTGAAGGATGCCTCCATTGTCCATCTCTACAAAGGTAAAGGAAATAGATTGTCCTGAGACAATCACAGGGGGGTCCCTCTCTTAGTCATTGCTGGCAAAACGCTTGATAGAGTCCTCCTTAACAGGCCAATCTTTCACCTGGAAGATAGGCATATACCTGAGAGTCAGTGTGGCATCAGAAATGGCCGAGGAACACTCAATATGGTGTTTGCTCCTCGACAACTCCAGGAGAAATGCCAGGAACAGAACAGAGGTCCATACACAACATTTGTAGATCTGACCAAAGTCTTTGACACTGTTAGTCATGAGGGATTATGGAAAATTGCATCAAAATTTGGTTGCCCAGAGAAGTTGATCTGTATTGAATGTCAATTTCATTATGGCATGTTTGCCTGGGTTTTGGATAGTGGACAATGCTCTCAAGCCTTGCCATTCATTAATGGAGTGAAGCAGGTCTGTGTGCTTGCTCCCATGCTTTTTCCATGATATTTTCAGCCACATTGTAAAATGCTTTCAATGAGGATGAACATGGCATCAAGGTTAACTATTCTATTGATGGTAAGTTCTTCAATTTGAAAAGGCTACAAGCCAAGACCAAAGAGGAAGTAGTGTTGGTGCATAATTTTCTATTTGGAGATGATTGTGCACTCAGTGCAGCCTCTGAAGCTCAGATGCAACAAAGTGGATCAATTCTCTGCTGCCTGTGCTAATTTTGGTCTAATAATCAACACCAAGAAAACACAGGTGCCCCATCAGCCACCACCACACCATCCATATGGATGGAACCATTGATTACAACAAAGGGAGAAGTTTTGAATACTGTGGATAAGTTCACTTACGTTGGTAGTGTACTTTCCAGGGATGTACACATTGACAATGAAGTAGATACATGCATTGCCCGAGCTAGCTCAGGGTTTGGGAGGCTCCGAAGAAAAGTTTTGGAGAGAAGTGATATTAGACTGACTACCAAACTGAAGGTCTACAGAGTCGTTGTGTTGACCTCATTGTTAAATGCTTGTGAAACATGGACAGTCTATCAGTGCCATGCCAGGAAACTGAATTGCTTCCCTTTGAGCTGTCTTAGGAAGATTCTGAGGATCACCTAGCAGGATATGGTACCAGACACTTAAGTCCTTGCTAGAGTTGAGCTGCCAAGCATTCAAGCTATGCTTCAGAGAGCACAACTCCAATAGGCTGGCCATGTGCCATGCAAAATTTGTGCTTGTCAAAAAGACTATTTTATAGAGAACTCTCAGAGTGCATGCGATCACATGGTGGTCGGAAGAAATAATACAAGGACACTCTCAAAGTTTCTCTCAAGAACTTTGAATTTGACTTTGCAACATGGGAGACACTGGCATAAGACTGCTCAGCATGTCATGCCCATATTAGAAAGGGTGTTGTGCTCTATGACAAAGCAGAATTGAGATAGCACAAAGTAAATGTAGGATGCGCAAATTTGGAGTACCCACCCCCAAAATTCATATGGACTATCTGTGCCCAACCTGTGGTAGAGAATTCCGAGCTCATAATGGTCTGACCAGCCATAATCAGACACATTGAAACTCCACTTGGTCCTCTGAAAACAAAGGACAGCAATCAACCAACCAACCAACCAACCCTTGATGATGACTTGGTAGTATGTGATTCACAAGCACAGAAACCAAGCACAGGAACAGCAGTTCATAACTAAGAGATGAGCTTCTTAGCAAGATAAACCTATTCATGTGATGCCTGTTGTACCTTCCATACCTTTCCCTATTCATCCTAACTCTAAACTCAATGTAATAATGCACACGTGCACACACACGCACACACACACACACACACATCTTTAAAGGGCAACAGAAATAGATACTGACTTCTTTTGATGAATGTAATACAGTATTTAAAATGTAGGCTCTCATTTATGCTGCTTCTCAAGTATAGGTATCCCTTGTGATAGCGAATTAAGAAATATCTTGGAAAGGAAGAAATGGAAGAGGAAGAAAGGAAAGGGTCTGTTGCTTTAATATTAGCCAGAGTTTAAGGCAGGGAGATTTGTTAGGATTCCTAATAGGATGTGGTTATAGTCATTCTGGAAAAAGAATATCAAAGAAATTCATAGTTAAATTGTGCAACTGACTTTGCCAGCTGAAACCCATATTGGTCCATGGAGGTAGTATTGATATAATTATTTTCAGGGACTATATGAGGAATTGGGGAATTACTCTACATGTACACTGTAAATGCAGATTTAATCATCTTCATTGACATGAAGAAACATGTCAATGACTGCCTAGAGCAATGGTCTCCACAATTTTTAATCTTTCAACCTTAACAGTAAGTTTGTTGTTACTTACTTAACAGTAAGTTTATTGATCCAGTACCCTTACTATAACTATAACTGACCTTCTCTACTAATATATATTTGAATTAACAAGCAAATCAACAAGGATTTATTAGTGCTTTTTTCTGCTAGGCAGAATGCTCTGGGAATACAAAGAAAGACAAAAAAGGTCTCTGCTCTCAAGGAGCTCACCATTTAATGGGAAAAGACAACCTGTAAACAACTATTCACCAAAAAGATAAATACAAAATAAATTGGAAGAAATCAATGGGGAGGGGGTATAAGGAGTACTTTCACTAAGAAGAATCAGGAAAGATGTTTTACAAGGTAAGAACCATGCATAAAATGTGAACTATATCTTAATCTTGAAGGAAAACCAAGGAAGTCAGCAGCTGGCAATAAGGAGGGAGAGAATTACAGGCATGCAGAAAGTCAGTAAAAACACATGAAGTCAGGATATAGAATACGATGTATAAGAAGAAGAAAGGAAGTTGAAGTCATTGAATCATAAAGTACATGGAAACAAAGTAGGAAAAATTGTGAGAAGGTTGGTAAGGTAGGGGACAGGTTATGAAGGGATTTCAATGCAAATAGATGATTTTTATCTGATCTTGAAAGTAATAGGAAATCACTCAGCTTCATTGATTGGAAGAGAGTTATATGTTTAGACCTGAACTCTTTAAAGATCATTAGGAAATTGAGTGGGATGTGAATTGGAGTGGGAAAGACTTGAATCAGGGAGACCAACCAACAGGTTATTTCAATAGTCTAGGCATAAGGTAATGAGGACCAACTCCAAGACTGCTATGGTGTCAGAAGAGAGGAGGTGTATATGTGAGATACTATGAAGGTAACATCAATAGGACATAGCAAGAGATTGTATATAAAGAGTTGGGATGATAAAAAGAAATTGAGGATGACACTTAAGTTACAGGCTTTGATGACTGGGAGGGTGGTAGTAGCCTCACATATAGTAAGAAAATTAGGAAGAAGGGATGGTATGGGGGAAATGCAATGCGTTCAGTTTTGGACGTTTCATTTAAGATGTCTGTGGGACATCCATTTTGAAATGTGCAATGGAAAGCTGAAGATGTAAGATCTGGATCAGGAGAAAGGTTAGGACTAGTTAAATAGAATTGAGATTCATCAGCATAGAGATAATAACTGAATCTATTGAAGCTCACGGACTCACCAAATGAAATAACAGAGAGGAGAAACGTGCCTAGAACATTATAAGATACACTTGAAATTGAAGTTAAAAAAATGAGATAAAGATGAAATAAACAACATGTAAGAATACCCTATCTTCATTGATGTACAAAATCTTTTTTGTTCTTAAGATATTAGAATTACATTCAATAAACTAGTATTTGTATAAGAATAACAATTGAATATGTTTTATCATCTTCTGAAATCTTCCACTTTGTGATAAAGTAATGTAAAAGGCTGGTTCTAAATTCAATTAATTTCAACTCTAGGCTTCAGTGGATGCCAAAACTGGGGGAAACCCTCAAGAACTTCAGAAAGATAGAGTTTCAAATAGAAGAAGTTCATCATTGGATGCATTTACTAAATAATAAAACTAACTTTTAATCCCATCCATGAATCATTGAAAAGTTTTTTTTATTGAGTTTTGACTAGCAAGTTTCCTTTGTCCTGATGCCAATCAGTTGTTATTGAATATTAATCAGTTGGTGTTGTATTATGTATATTATATGTATTATTTGTGTGTGTATCCCTTGGCTACAAGGGCCAATTGTATGGGATTATTCTCATTGATAGAGTCTATTTACTTAGTGCTGCACTCTTGTGTGAGGGATGGAGTTAGTGGGATCTGGAGAAGGGAGAGATCCTTGCCTTCTGACTTCCAGCTTCATAAGGGAAGGCATGACCTTCCAGACTCTCTTCATGGCCCTGAAGGGAAAGAAAGACTAGAAAGAAACAGACATTTAGAGGATCTGGAAGCTTCTATTATATTCCTATCCCAGCTTGAAGCTTACACTAGAGAATGGGGAATTTTTTCTTAGGTAAGATTTGAGATTTTATCTCTTGGTTGAGGTGAGACATATCAGTTTAAGTGATGTGAATACCAAAAAATTCAAAAGACAGTCTGTTGCCCTTGAAGAGCTCACAATCTAATGGGGGAGACAATAAGCAAACCAATATACACAAGCAAGGTATATACGGTAGAAATAGGAAATAATTAAGAAAAGAAAGGCAATCAGATTAAGAGGGGTTGGGAAAGTTTTATTGTAGAAGGTGGAATTTTAGTTCAGATTGAAGGAAGACAGGGAAATCAGGAAACAGAAAAGAGAAGAGAGAAGATTCCAGTCATGGGGCACAGCTACAGAAAGTACCCAGAGCCAAGAGACAAAGTGTTTTGGTCATGGAACATCAAGGAAACTAGTGTCATTGAATCCAAGGGTATGTGGTGGAGAAGATTGGAAAGGTGAAGAGGGAGGTGACTAGTTTATTAAGAACCTTGAATACCAAAGATTTTTTATTTGCTCTTGGAGGTGATAGGAAACTTTTGAATTCATTCAGTAGAGGGGTGACATGTTTGGATCTGTGATTTAGGACAATCACGTTAGTGACTGAAGGATGGATTGAAATGGAGAGATACTTGTAGCAGACAGACCTACCAGCATGCTGTTACAACAGTCCAAGCATGATGTGATGAGGGCCTATACCAAAGTGGTGGCAGTAACAGAGGAGAGAAGGGAGAATATTTGAAAAATGTGGCAAAAAATGGACAGGACTTTACAATGGATGAGATGTGAGAGGTGAGAGAAAGTGGAGTTGAGGCTGATATCTAGATGGCAAGCCTAGGTAATTAAGAAAGTGCCTTCAGTAGTAATGGGAAAAGTAGGAGCAAGGAGAATTTAAGAAGCAAGATAATGAGTTCACTTTTGGACAGATTGAGTTCAAGAAGTCTATGAAACATCCAGCTCTGGAGAGATTAGGGCAGGATAGATGGATTGGAGAATCACCTGCATGGAAATGATAATTAAATCCGTGGGAGCTAATGAGCTCACTAAAAGAAATAGCAGCAAGGGAAAAAGGGAGAGTACACCCCGAGGTTAGTAGACATGACCTGGATGAGACTTGCAAGGGAACTGAGGAGTGGTCTCATAGGTAGGAGGCAAACCAGAAGGGAGTGGAGTACTGAAAACACAGAAAAAGAGAGAAAGATAAAGTGCTAGAGGTTTCAGAGAGGTCCAGAAAAATGAGGATTGAGAAAAGATCATTGAATCTGGCAATGAGGCAATACACATTTTTTTTTTTTTTTTGGCAATGTACACTTAGGTCAAGGTCCAACATTAAGGAAAATGGATACATAGTCATAATGCAAATGATATTGATAAATTTGCATATTTTGACTTTTTAGATAGCTATTATAAGATTTCCATTGTTTTTCTCATGTTGTGGTTAATAAAGAGATCTTTCTTAGGACTTGAAATGTCAGCTTTGCCACTCTTTTGTTCACTTATGTCCCCATTAGAAGTATTATCTTTCACCAGCAGTCTCTTTATAGGAATCCTTTGTCAGTTACTTGTTCATTTCTTAAAACAAACTCATATAATTAATTCACAGTGAAGGATGGATTGAAATACACATAGCCCAGCAAATTTTGAATCTATGCCTTGGCTACTTCCATGTGATTCAGCGGTTTATTGTCATTTAAATCCACTTAAATGCAGATATATAAAATATGATGAAAAAGAGTGAATGAGGTTATCTTCAATTTTCAATCCCTCTACAATGTGGAGTTCTCACTCTTCTTAAGGATACTACATATACCAGCTTGACATATTGACTGAGTGAAAGTGCCACTGTCAAACCACCTTCAAAATAATAGTAAAGTCTACTTTCTTTCTGACATTTAGATAAGATAAATGTAAATGCAATATCAGTTTCATCCTTACATACCAATGGATCATCTTGCACCATCTAGGTGTCATCTTAAAATCTTCACCTCTCCACATCCAATCTGTTGTTAACACCTGTCAATTTTACCTTTGTAATATTTCTCAAATATTCCCTTTCTTCTTTGATACTGCCACTACCCTCACACAATCCCTCATGACCTTCTGCTTATAATGTTATAAGAGCCCACTGGTGGGTCTGTTTGCCACAAGTCTCTCCTCACTCCAGTGCAATCTTCACTCCAATCTCCACTCAGTTACTGATGTAAATTTCATAAAGCACACATTTGACCATGTCATTCAGTAAACTCCAGTAACTCCCTATCACTTTTAGAATTAAGTATAAAATCCTGTGTTTGGTTTTCAAACCCTCTGTAACATAGTCCCTCTATCCTCTACCAACCCACACTCACCGATCCAGTCATCTTACACCTCACATCCTCTGAACCCAGAACATTCTCTTGAATCCTGGCCAAAACACTGGGCAGGACACTAGCCTTCTTGCTATTCCATGAATAAGACACTCACACCTCTTGACTCGAGGCAGTTACTCTGCCTCTCCCCTTTGTCTAGAATGTTCTCCTTTCTCATGTCTACCTACATCATTTTCTGTCTTCCTTCAAGTCCCAACTAAAGTCCCTCCTTCAACAGTAAGACTTTTTCCAAACCCCCTTTAAGTACAGTGCCTCCATTTAAAAAAAAATTTCAAACTTATTGTTTATATAGCTTGTTTGAATGCATTTGTTTGCTAATTGTGTCCCCTATTAGACTGTATGCTCCTTGAGGGCAAGGGACTGTCTTTTGCCTCTGTTGGATATCCACAGTACCTGGCATGTAGTCCTTAGTAAATGTTTATTGTCTATCTGATCAAAATGGCAGTAATGCCCGAGGCAACATCAATTCCAGGTCTTCTGACTAAAAGAATTAGGTTCAATATACTACAATACATTGCTTCCTAAAAAGAATATATCATCAAATCATTTGATTATCAGAAGCATCCCCTACTCATGCATTTGTGGATGGAATACTTAAAAGGTATTGATTGCAGTTCAGGACTTGTTATATACTATTTTCTCAGTGTAGTGTTGTTCTTGATCATCCCTCCTCATTGCACCAGGATCTCTGGGGTGTGCAACAAAAAAGACTGATTAAAAGCATGAGAGTATTTTGACTGCCTTGTTCTAGTGTCATAGGAAATTAGATTGCCCATAGTTTACCTATGAAATAGAATGAATGTGTCTCAATGAGTGGTCACAGCTAATGGGAAAAGGTTGTAAATTGGGCTGATAGGGCAGAAATCACTTATCAGTACCTACTAGTTACATTTTACCTTGATGATATTGTTATCTGCTTCTGTGAATTATTCCAACTTTTTGGGACAACAATTTGTATTTATGCTAAGAAAATGACCAAAATATCCACATTCTCAGGACCAGAGACAGAGTTGTAATGTATTTAAAATAAGAAATTCAAACATGGCAAGAAAATTCCTTTAAGACCCTAATAAAGTTATAGTGAAGATTTCTTTAGTGTCAAAAAACCTAAAAAGAGTAGGTATACATCTGTCAGTTAGAAGTCAAGCCAACTATAGTATATAAATAATTGAATATAATTTTGCCATAATAAATGAAAATGAAGAATTCAGAGAAACACGGATGGATGAACTGATGCAAAGAGAAGTAATTAGAAACAGAGAAGATATATTTAAAGTAATGACTATAAATATAAAGAACAATTAAACAGACAGTAGGGAGCACTCCATAATTATACTGACTAAGTTTAGATCTGAAAAAGAGAATTGAAAAGGCACTTTCTTCCCTTCTTTTGCAGTGACAGGAGACGATTGGTATCTCTACAAATATTACATATGCCACTACATTTGGTTCATTATTTCTTATAGTTTTTGTTTGTTTTTTATCTTTTTTTTTATTGTGGATGGCTTTATGAATGTGAGGAACATTCTTATAAATGTGATAAATGAAGATAATGTAAAAACATATCAATAAATATATATTTTTTTTAAAGTATAGGGGACAAGCTTCTGAAAGAGTCCAAGAATAAGTTCTACCTGCTGCCTAGATCAGGAGTTTGTTTCCCACATGGGACCAATATATCTTCCATTGCAGTCAGTCGCAATAAGAATTACTCCAATTGTTAAGATAAGCTCTTTGAGCTTTACCAGTGTTGGTTTTAGGCAATCTGGTCAAGGAGTCAGGGAATAATGTTAAATTTCCATCAGTGGGTTAATAGAAATTATAGTCAGCAGCAGTACTCTAGAAATCTCAGTGAAAGAAGCTCATAGGATTGTAGGATTTAGAGCAATATTGAAGTCCAAATTTGTATCTAATGTAATAGATTCAAATATTCAGGCAGATGGAAAGGTTGACTTTCCTTGGAACACTGAAGATCCAGGAACCAGATGCAATATTAAAATTGGAGTTACCAATGTCTCATCTAAACGTAGAATTTAAAGTAGCATTGATTCGACACTTCTTCCTCAAACCTTCAGACTTTCAGTGTATCTGTCTGTTCTTTGCCCTTGACTCTGGCTTGCACATTTCAACATGATCAACATGTCAATATGTCAACATGATCTTAGCTTTGGTAATTGGTACTTTGTTATTAATTAGTCATGCAGTGAAAGGCTAATGACATAGCAACAGAAATATAAGAGCGAAGGGTAGAAAATTGTTTCAAAGTTTCCCAAAATGTGTTTTAGGCGAAGAGTCGCATCTAATTTCTATTTCTAGTTCAAACTTTACCAGGCTGCCACTAGTTACCACTCTAAGCCCCAATTTACTTCTCTGTACCCCTATCAATTCTTGTGCCCATCATTATAAAGTGCACCAACAGCTTGAATAACCACAAGGACCCTTGGAAAGAAGAAGACTGGCACAAAGGTAGGTCCTTGTATGGCATACACTTTATTTTTTCAAACATATTTTTTTCACCTTTTGTCCAAGGTCAGAATCTTTATTGGCTGCCTGTCCATAGAACGAGGAATTTTCCAACACACGTAGCTAAGATATCTCTGAGGACACTTTTAAGTGCCAGTTCCTTCCCCATTGACCCTGAAAATCATTCACCTGGGTGAAACAGGGAATGTGAGAAATGATACAAAATGGTTCTCTCTTATCTACAGTCAGCAATAAAGATTCACCAGTACCAAGAGAGGTTTGAATTCTCTGGGCTTTAATGTTCTTTGTTATAAATGCAAAAACTGGTCTCTACAAATATAAGTGGTTCATTAATATTCACCACATTCAAAAATATTTTAAATGAGACTGCCTTTAAGTGGATTTTCTAGATCTAGTAAAAGAGACACTAGAGACAGTTGTGATGCATAATGTACACACCCAAGTATAGTTTGCACTCCACGTATAATTTTGCATTTTGAGATTCTTTCCTTAGAGAGTTACATAAATCACTTAGGATGTTTCTAAAGTAAACTCACAGGAACTTTTCCCAAATATTGTTCCAATCAAGTTCCTCTAAGGATCCTAGAGAAAGTTAACTTTTAAATTAATCACTGAGGTCTTCTTGTCCTCAGTACAATAAAATTTTGCCTTGTGGGATTAATTTGAATGTTGGTTTTAACAATGAGTTACTGGTCCCTGTACACAGGGACATAGGCCAACAGACTAGAGATTGGGAATTTTAATGACTTCCTGCAGTAGTGGAATTTTACAGATTCTAAATACTGGAATTTTAAAGAAAAGAAACAGTTCAAGAATTTATCTAATTTAACTCTCAGACATGGAATTGAATTCTATCATTTGAAACTGTTTCCTAGTCAAGCCATTCCACACGTGCCCTAATCCAGTGTCTAAGAATATTCAGAGGAAGACTCAAGTCCTTCATGCTATACTTTAGTCTTATTTCCACTTTGTCTTACTGCTTAACAAGAAGGGGAAAAAAACAGGCAAGAACCACAACAAAGAAACTGGTGTTACATATCAATAATATTGACTGAAAAGCAACAAAATGTAACAAAAAATAACAAAATGATAAATGTATTTACATATATGCATAAATATACATTCTTAACTGAATGAAAAAGCAACACATAAAAATTTACTATATGGAAGACACTGTATTACACCCAAGAATACAAAGACAAAAAATAGTCCATTATTTTAAAGATTTCACATTGTATCATGAGTTAAAGTATGTTCTATTCTAATTATGCACATACATTTGTACATTTGGATCCAAGTATACATGAAAACCTCCCCATTCATTTGGATGTCCTTGGAATCCGAAGATTCAGCCTTATAAATTAAAATAAAGAATAACTAACAGGGAGGGAAATTTTAATTCTTAATTATTTATTTGCCCATTCCCCCTCTTCTTCCTCCCTTCGTGGAAATGCTTTCTTTCTGAATATCAAAATTTTTCATGTTTCAGGAACCACCACAGCTTTTGTTCTGTCAATGAAATTTTCTCTGAATATTCAATCCTTACCAAATGTGGTTTTCCCCATCAATGTAACACTTATTTGTGGATTTTATATGATGTTTATTATTCCCATGGGTATTAATATTTTCTCCCTAAATCTACTGTGATCTCGTTCAGTCTTTTATCTTCTTCTCTACCTCATTTTCTATATTTTCTACCTATCCTTTAAAAATGTGTTGATTTATTCACTTATGAACATAAGGTAAATGCGGAGGTAGGAGGGCTGAATAATCCTTGAAGTGTTCACACTGAGAATTCACAGGAGCAAAATTTTCTACATCTATCCTGGCATGTAAATTTTCTCAGGATAACTCCATTTCTTCCCTCTTTATATGAGGTCAGATAATTCAAGTTTTCAAACTTTAAAACTGGTAGAGCATAGGAAATTCTTATAACAGATTTTTCCTTGGAGCATTGAACAGAATGCTTTAAATTATATTTTAACTTTTCATTCTAATTCTCAGTTCTTCTTTGTCTTTTCATTCGTTTTTAAAATGAGCCTTTTATGTATTTGCTTGACACTGTGGGGAACAAAAAAATGTTGTTTTTTCGTTTTACTATGCTGTCTTCCTGCTTTTACAAATAGAACAAAACTCAAAACTTTCCACATTGCTTAGAAGTGAACATTTCATGAATAGCTCCATTCTAAGGTGATCTTTTCTCAGTTTTCCTCAGTTTTGACATCTTACATTTGACATTTATAAATAACAATTTTCTCCTGTATATTTTCCCCTCCCTGGGTTTTCATCTTACCTATTAAACCACTTGTCAGTCTCTCCTTTGCTGGTTTATCATCTATATTCCGTCCCCTAACTACAAGACTCTGACCTAGGCCCTTTAATTTTCTTTCAAATTAGCTTCTCATCCTCTATTCTAGTGATCACATTGACTCTCATGGATTCAATTATCATCTCTACATGGTTCATTTTCAGTTATGTCCATCACTAGTCTCTCTCATGTACTATTCTCCCCCATCACTTTAGGACATACATAAGTGAAAGTTCTGTAGATATTCCAGAATTAATGCATATAAAAAAGTACATTTTCTTTCCCCCCCAAAAAAATTATACCCCTCTCCTTGACATCTTTAATCCTTTTGAGGGCACCCAAAGCTTTCTAGTCTTCTAATTTTATGATTGTGGACTGACCCTCTCTCCTTCAGCCCCTAAAAGCAATCACCAAATAATTTTTCTTTTATATATTTTATTGAAATTTTCTGTTTCTTATATCACCATAGTATACTGTGGATCCCTTTCTCTCTTCCTCTGTGGCAACCATGCCAAATGATAACTAGTCTTTTAAAAAGTGAAAGAAACTGTCAGGAAAACAGGTAGATTCATTTTTTAAAATCTGAATATCTGTACAATATGTGTAATACCTGTATCCTTTCTACGTAAACAAAAGAATAGCTTGAGAGTGTCTACTTACATTTCTTTATTTAAATCCTACTTAATCTTTAAAATTTTTTCATTTTTTGTGTGTCATTACTTTTTTAAAATAGTTTTATTTATTTATTTTTAGATTTTGACATTCATTTCCACAAAATTTTGAGTTCCAATTTTCTCCCCCTCTCTCCCCTCCCCCTACCCATAACACCTTGCATTCTGATTACCTCTTCCCTCTCCCTTCTATCACACCCCACTCTTCCCTTATCCCCATCTTCTCCCTTTTCTTAGAGGGCAAAATAAATTTCTATACTCCATTATCTGTATTTTTTATTTCCCAGTTATATGCAATAACATTTCTCAACAGTCATTTCTAATACTTTGAATTCCAACTTCTTTCACTCCCTCCCTCCCCACTCATCCTCACTGAGAAGACAAGCAATTCAATACAGGCTATATATGTGTCATTTTGCAAAAGACTTGCATAACCGTCATGTTGTGTAAGACTAACCATATTGCCCTTTACTAACTATATTGCCCTTATACCACCATGTCCTCCCCTTTTTTTTACTCTCTCATTTGACCTTGTCCCTTCCCAAAAGTGTTTACTTCTAGTTACTCCCTTCTCCCACTTGCCTTCCCTTCTATCATTCCCCTCACCCCACTTATCCCCTTCTCCCTACCTTTCCTGTAGTGTAGAATTTACCTGAGAATTCATCAGGCCCAGGACACTTTTTCTTGTTTAATTCTTTATTCTTAGCTTTATTTCCTTTTCTGAAATCAGATTATTTTAGATCTCTACTGATCTTCCGATAATTGAGGTGTTTTATATTTTTACAGGTATTCTATTTATTCTGTGTTTATAGTTTTGTTATATAATGGCATGATATATTCTGACTATTCTTTTTAATTCAGCTTTTGCTGTGATTTTAATTTACTTATTTAATACTTTATTTTATATTATTGATTTTGCTTTTCAATCACATTTGCTAATGGCCTCTCAATTTCATTTGTTTTTTCAAAGAGGCAGATTTTAACTTTACCTGTTATTTCTAAGGTTATTTTTTTCTTTTTTAAAATGGTATTTCATTTCCCTCCAATTATAGGTCAACATCATTTTTACCACTTATTTTTATAAAATTTTGAGTTCCAAATTTTTCTTTCTCCCTCCTTTCTCTACCTTCTCCCACAAATAATAGGGAAGTTGATATAGATTATACATGTGCTATCATGTAAAACATATTTCCACATTAGTCGCAGTTATGAAAGATGAAACAGATAAAAAGGGAAAGAGAATAAAGTAAGTGGGAAAAAAACATGTTGATCTGTATTCAGAGTCTATCAGTTCTTTATCTGGATGTTCATAGTGTTTTCCTTTGTGAGTCCTTTGTACTTATCTTGGATGGTTGAGTGTTGCTGATATTATGCGCAAGGTATTTGTGGTTCTGCTTATTTCATTTTGCATTATTTCATACAAATCTTTCCAGGTTTTTCTGAAATCTGCCTGTTCATCATTTCTCATTGCACAATAGTATTCCACTACATTCATATATCACAACTTTTTCAACCATTCCCCAATTGATGGACATTCCTCTCAATTTCCGACATTTTGTCATCACAAAAATGGTTGTTATTAATAATCTTGTCCATGTGCGTACTTTCCCCTTTTTTGTGATCTCTTTGGGATACAAACCTGGAAATGGTATTTCTGGATCAAAAGGTTGCACAGTTTTAGAGCCCTTTGGTCATAGTTCTAAATTGCTCTCCAGAATGGTTGGATCAGTTCACAGATCAATCAACAATGCATTCGTGTCCCAATTTCACCACATCCTCGCCAACATTTATCACTTCCCTTTTTGGTAATATTAGCCAATCTGATAAGTTTAAGGTGGTACTTCAGAATTCTTTTAATTTGCATTTCCCTAACCAGTAATGCTTTAGTGTACTTCTTCCTGTGCCTATACATAGCTTTGATGTTTTTCAGCTGAAAACTGCCTGTTCATTATCTTTTGATATGATATCTTTGGAGAATGGCTTGTATTCTTGTAAATTTCTCAGCTCTCAATATTTGAGAACTAAGGTCTTTCTCAGAGATATTTGCTATAAATATTGTTTCCCAGCTTTATACTTTCCTTCTAATCTTGATTCACTGGTTTTGTTTGTGCAAAAGATTTTTATTTTAATGTAATCAGAACTATCGATTTTACATTTCATAATGCTGTCTCTTATTTGGAAATGAATTCTTCCCTCCCACATAGATCTGACAGGTAGAGTATTCCTTGCTTTTCTACTTTGCTTATGGTATTATTCTTTATATCTAAATCATGCCTGCATTTTGACCTTATTTTTCCATATATAGTATGAAATATTGGTCTATACCTAGTTTTGTCTGATTATTTTCCAGTTTTCTCAGCAGTTTTTGTCAAATACTGAGGTCTTGTCCCAAAGAAACGGGGTCTTTTGGGTTTATCAAACAGTAGATTATTATGGTCATTGGTGACTGTGTCTTGTATATTTAATCTGTTCCACTGATCCAACACCGTATTTTTTAGCCAGTAGCAGATAGTTTTGATGATTACTGCTTTATAATGTAATTTAAGATCCGATATGGCTAGGTTACCTTCCTTTGCATCATTTTTTCATTAATTCCCTTGATACTCTTGACCTTTTGTTCTTCCAAATGAATTCTGTTATTTTTTTCTAGCTCTATAAAATAAATTTTTGGTAGTTTGATAGGTGTGGTACTGCATAAGTAAATTAGTTTAAGTGGTATCATAATTTTTGTTATATTGGTATGACCTACCCATGAACAGTTTATATTTTTCCAGTTATTTAGAGTTGTTGGTCTTTGTGTGAAAAATGTTTTGTAATGTGTTCATTTAGTTCCCAGGTTTGCTTTGGCAGGTGGGCTCCAAAGTGTTTTATATTGTTTACAGTATTTTACATGCAGTTTTTCTTTTTATATCTTGCTTCTGGGTGATTTATACATGGGAGTTATATTAAAGAGACTGAATTAGTTTTTGAGGTATGCTTACTTATACAAAAACTCGTGCCATAGTGAGCCAAATATACTTCACTTTCATTCCCTAAATTTTTCAAAATTTCTATCATGTTTTTTCTCTTTCAAATTTGAGTACACAACCCTTGGTATAGAATCTCAGCATTTTAGAGAAGATTTTTATTCTTTTACACTTCATTTTTTATATTCACTTTTATAACATCATTTTTTCTTCTAGGGGATAGAAGTCTACTTTTCAGACTGGCTCTATAAAAGATAATATTCTTATTGTGACTACGTAGTCCTACAAAAACATCAGCAGAATGTACTGATTCACTGCTAAAATCCATTGTCAAAAATATTAGCACAACATGATTAAAGAAATGTTATCAGAAGATTTTCTATAGCATTTTTCCAGGAAATGGAATCTATCAAAACATTAATTACAAAATCATAGATTTAGAGCTAAAGGCACCATTGAAGTCCAACTCTTTTAATTTTGTAGGTAAGAAAAATAAGACATCAGGAAGATTTAGATATTTTCCCGATATGATACAGATATTATGCTGCAAATGATTTCTCACAAAGTTTTATAATGCATTAAAGCAGGAGTTATTAGCCTCTGGTGAAGTCAAGGAACTACTCTGTTAGAGAAATATTAATGTTATTTATTTATTCATTCAGTCAGTCAGTCATCTATCTATTCATCTATTTATTTATTTTTAGTTGTCAACATTCACTTCCATGAAATTTTGAATTGTGGATTTTCTCCTCATCTCCCCCCTCTCCATCCCAGGACAACTTATATCCTGATTACCCTTCCCTCCAATCTTCCTTTGCTTCTATCATACCCCTTTTCCTTATGCTCTTCTATTCTATTTTTCTGTAAGGTAAAATAGATTTCTATAGCCCATTGCCTATATATCTTATTTCCTAGTAGCATGTAAAAACAATTTTCAACATTCATTTTTAAAGGTTTGAGTTCCACATTCTCTCCCTTACCCCTCTTAATCTGCCTTTATTGAGAAGGCAAGAAACTTAATATTGGTTATAAATGTGTGGTCTGGTAGAACACTCCCATAACAGTCATGATGTGAAAGGCTATATTTCCCTCTATCCTGTCCTATTCTCCATTTATTCTATTCTCTTCTTTGACCTGTCCCTCTACAAAAGGGTTACTTTATGATTACCCCTTCCCACAATCTAATGTCCCTTCTATTACCACCTCCCCCTTATATCCCCTTTGCTCCTACTTTCCTGTGGGGTAAGACAAACTTCCATACTCAGTTGAGTGTGTATGATATTCCCAACTGAAGCCAAATATGATGAAAGTAAGGCTCACTTATTCCCTCTCATCTTCCCCTTCCTCTCCTGCATTGTAAAAGCTCTTTATTGCCTATATGTGCATACACATATGTGAAGAGCTCCAGAAAAAGCCTTTCCTTTAGCAGTATCTGCTGCCACCCTGGGACTGGGTAGGACCTTAGACTGCGGCTGAACCAGGCTATCCTCTTAGCCAAGTGAAAGGCCCTTCTCACTGACCTTTGAAGCTGTCTTAACATTTGTGAGTTAAGAAGATTGGAAACCACAGTAGCCACCAATGATTCAGTCCTCTAAGATCTGTTCCAACTCTCTCTCTTCTGGCACAGCTCATACAGAACTGTGTTCCACTCTCAGTCCAGTGTGATAG
Organism: Potorous gilbertii; assembly: GCA_028658325.1. Taxonomy (NCBI): domain Eukaryota; kingdom Metazoa; phylum Chordata; class Mammalia; order Diprotodontia; family Potoroidae; genus Potorous; species Potorous gilbertii. The sequence goes on along the minus strand of CM053771.1, from coordinate 136,889,045 downwards.
ACCCTTCCTGTTGATCTTCCAGATTATCTTGGACCAGAAATTTGCTTTAATCTGTTATTTTGTGGCTTCTCTAGTTCTAGAATTTGTTTAGAGTCATTTTTATAGGTTTTTGATGGATGTAGGAGGAGCTCTCTAGTAGGTCCCTGCTTCTACTCTGGCATCTTGGCTCTCTCACAACTGTGATGTTTTTAAATGCACAAAATAGAAATAAATAGGACAAGGCCATTAAGGTTTACATAGTTCCACTTCCACATTTTAGATGAGGAAACTGCAACCCAGGGAGAGTAAACAACTTGCTCAATATCACCTACATAATAAACGTCAGAGGCAGGATGTGAATCCACATCCTAAGACTTCATACTCAGTATTCTTTCCCTTGTTCCATCAAATATTCTTAAATTTAGTAGGTACTATAAGACTTTATGCATTTTTTTAAATACCAAGAGCTGGAATTCAAATTTACTTATTCTGTCTCTAATCCAATTTTCTTCCATTGGAAGGCCTAGGGGAGCTCCTATTATGCTACATTTTGGGGGTTTTTTGGTTCAGCTACTTTAGTTGTGTCTGATTCTTCACAACACCATGGGGGTTTTCTTGGCAAAGATCCTAGAAAGATTTGTCATTTCTTTCTCAAGCTCATTTATAGATAAGGAAACTGATAAAAACAGAATTAAGTAGTTTGAGCAGTGTCACACAGTTAGCAAGTGTCTGAGTCAGGATTTGAACTCAGGAAGATGAATCTTCCTGACTCTAGGCCTGGCATTTCTCATTGTACCATCTAGTTGCCCACTCTGTATTTACTGGAAACTAAATACAAAGCTTCAAAACTTTTGCTTTAATTTAAAGATGACTACCGTGATAGACTAGGAAAATGACAAATATTGGAGGAGATGTGGAAAAATGAGGATATGTAGGTACTGTTGGTGATTTGTGAACTGGTTCAACCATTCTAGAGAACAATTTAAAGAATAATAACAAAAGATCTACAAAATTGTGCACACACTTTGGCCCAGAAATAATTATATTTCAAAGGAATCAAAGAAAGATGAAAACACAATTTTATACAAATATATTTATAGCATATCTTTTTGCAGTGGCAAAAAATTTGAAATTTAGGGTCCAATAAACTGGGAAGTAGCTGAAAAATTGTAGTTTATGACTGTGATGGAATGTTATTGTGCTAAAAGAAATGATGAGCAGGGTGGTTTCAGAAAAACCTAGGAAGTCTTATATGAACCAATGCAAAGCGAAATGAACAGAATCAAAGGGACATTGTATAGCAACAACAAAAATTGTAACAGTGATCAACTGTGAAAGACTTAGCAACTTGTATCAAGACTGATCCAAGACACTTCCAAAAGACCCATGGTGAAAAATGCTATCCACCTCCAGAGAGAGACAACAGGTGCACTCTGAGGGTAGAATGGAACGTACTTTTTTTCCAAATGATTTTTCCTGGGTTTTTTTTTGTGTGTGTATTTTATTGTGCAACATGGCTAATGGGGAAATGTTTCTCATGACTTCACATATATAATCAATATCATGTTGCTTGAATTCTCAAGAGGTGTGGGAACGAAGCAAATTTTATACAAATGACAAACATTTTTGAAATGTAATTAGGAAATACCTAATGAAATAATATACATTAAAAAAGCAAAGATTCTAGTATATCTCTACCACATATAATGCTTTTGGATTTAAATAGTTTTTTTTATGAAATTCTGTCTGTATACCTTTCAGGAGTTAGCATAACTTTGCTGTGTTAGTATAAAGTAGTGTGTGTTATCAAAGGATCACTAGTGGAGACGATCATGTGGCTTTGGATTATTTGAAATTTAATATAATTATGCTGACTGCTTTCCAAATATTAATTTATCCTTACCTCCCTAGTATAAACCTTACTTGATCATAATTACATGTTATTTTGGGGAAAAAAGCATTATAATCTGTTTGATAAAATTTTGATTGAAATTTTTGAGCCAATGTTAATTAATGATATTGACTCATAGCTTTTTGTCTGTTTTATTGTCCCTTGGTTAAACTATTAGATCTATATTTGTCTCATAAAAGAATCCTGAGAGGGGTTTTTTATTCATATTTTAAAAAGTAAAGTATGAAGTATGAGTACTAAATTCTTTAAAAGTTTGATATAATTCTCTTTTAAATCCCTCAGGAGAAGGTGGGTTTTTTGGATAGTTCCTTTACAGCTAGAACTACTTCCTTTCATGAGATTGAGTTATTTATAGTCCCTATCTACACATCTGATTGTTTGGGTATTTTACATTTTTGAACATATTCCTCTATTTCCTTTTTATTTTTAGCTTTGATAACATGTAACTCCATATAGTGTGTTGATTATTCTTTTTATTTCTTGTGATTTTGCTATGAATTTCCTGGATCTTTTGATATTTTGTTGATATGATTTTTCTGTTCTTTTTGTTTTCATCATATTAACTGAGGGTTTGTCACTTTACTATTTTTCTCAATGAATCAACTTTTTTTTCTTGTTTATATCTTTTTTTTAAATTTCAGGTTATCTATATACCCCATAATTCTTAATATCTATTCTTTGTTATTATTTTAAAGTTGTGTTTGTTGGCTTTCTAATACTTAAAAATGTATAGTCAGCTCATAAATGCTCTCTTTTTCTGTTTTATCACTTAATTCATAAGGGTATGATTCCCCCTTGAGGATTGTTTTAGATGCATCCTAGGAATTTTGTTATTTTTAAATCATTGTCATTTTCTTTTTTTTTTTATTTAAATAAATTTATTTAACTTTTTACATTCATTTTCACAAGATTTTGGGTTCCAAAATTTTCTCCCCATTTGTCCCCTCCCACCTCCCCAATACACTGGACATTC
>CM053771.1:136842384-136885681 GCA_028658325.1 Potorous gilbertii | reverse complement strand
GCCGAGCTGCCTCCGCCTCTGCCGCAGCGGCAGCTTCCCAGGGGGTCCGAGTCCCGGAGATCCCCCGCTCCCCTCTCAGCCCGTCCCTCTCACTGACCTGTGCGTCTGTGGATGGAGGGACCTTCGTGGTCGCCGGAGATTCAGGTCCCTGCCGCCTGCTGGGCTCTGCTCGCTCCTCTCAGTGCCGCGTGGCCGGGGCGGGGGAGGGGAGCGCTCGGCCGGGCAGGGCTCCGCTCCCTTGCGGGGTACCTTTGCGGTCGGTTTCTCAGGGCTCTCTGCAACGGAAATCTCCTTCACTGTGTTGCTGCGCGGCTTCCACTGTTCCAGAATTTGTCAGGAGTTCTTTTTACAGGAAATCTATGGGCTGTGGGTTCGGACCTAGCATAGGTGAGTCTTTCTACTCCGCCATCTTGGCTCCGCCCATCCATTGTCATTTTCTTTTACACAGTTAAATCTTCAATTCAATTTGTAGCCTTTGTGGTCACAGAACCAATTACTACTTTGATTATATATGATCTATAAAAGATGTAATAACTCTTTCTCCCTGTTTATATTTGTCTGCAATATTCTTATTCCCTTCTAAACGGTCAACTTTTATAAAACTTCCTCATCATGCTGAGAATGTGCATACTGCTTTCCTGTTCCTTTATAACATCAGTCTCTTACGTCTAGTTTCTATAACATTTTGTTCAGTTCCTTGTTTTTCCTTCTGTTTATCTTTCTGTTAGATTTACTAAAAAATGAGAGGCATTGAAGTCTCTTGTCACTTTTATTTTACTTTTGCTCAAGTAATGCTCCCTTTATCAATGTGGAAACTAAGTCATTTGGGGCATATAAGTTTATCAGTAATATTCATTTGCTCTTTCTGTTCCATTAGCATAATGTACTTTCTTTATTTATCCCTTTTTGGTTCTTTTGAATGTTGGTGCTTTGTCAGATAACTTGTCTGCCATTGTGTAATTTTTGGATTCATGATGCACAATATTTTGCCTTTCCCACATCTTTGTTTTTATATTTCGTTGTTTTTGTAAACATGTTACTTCTAAGCAATAGATTGCAGAGGTTTTTTTGTATTCAATTGGCACTTCTTTTTATGTTATTGGATTGCTTTATCCATTAACATTTAAGGTTATAAGAGTGAGGCTTATGTTTTCCTTCTGTTTCTAATATTTTTTAAATTAAGTTTATGTCTCTCTTCTGCTATAAATTCAGTGTTATTGGATACCACATGTACTCTAATAGCATGAAATAGGTTGAAAGAACAAGAAAACAAAAAGTCCCACCATAAAGACTTGTTTTAGTGACAGAGTTACTGAAGATGCAAATCCCTAAGCAGAGAATGACTCCAAAAACATCTACATGCAGAGACTCTAAAAAAAATATAGCTTTGTAAAAAGTATAACCAGAATTCCTGGAAGAAATAAAGTAAGAATTCAAAAAGAGCTAAAATTTTAGAACAAATACAAAAAGCAAGAAAAAATTTCATGAAAATTAGAATTTTCTAAATATTAATGACTCCATGAGAAATTAAGAAATTTTAAAACAAGGTGAAAAGATTGAAAAAAAATAGACCAAAAATTAAGGTACCTCATATCAAAACAGCTTACCTCAGAAATATATTGAGAATTTAAGAATTCTTAGACCTTCTAAAAATCATAACCATAAAAGAACCTTTCCATCATTCATAAAAGAAACTTGCCCACATTTCTTAGAGTCAAAGGGAAAAGGGCAAATCAACTGTTTACATTCTGAAAGACACTCATAAATGAAAACTCTCAGGAACAGAATCCCAACCAGAATCCAAGTGAAAGGAAACAACACTGAAAGTAGCCAGAAAGAATTCAAGTACTAATGAGCCATAGCCAGTATCACACAAGACTTTTCAGTGACAACACTAGAGGAGAAAAGAAATTGTAATACTATATTCAAGATGACAAAAGATAAAGCCTTACATCCAAAAGCAACCTACCCAGCAAGACCAAGTATAATTCTATGTGGGAAAATTGACATTTGCTTAGAGGAGCTTACAAATATTCTTGATGAAAAGCCTGAAGACTGGCAGAAAAATATTATGCTGGAGTCAAAAGAAACACTAAAAAATATTGAAAAGTCATAAGAGTCAAAACAAGGATTGACTCTTTACATTCTAACATGGGGAATAACATCTATTGGGATAAAATAATGTATGCCCAGGTAAGTAAATACAAAACATGTACAACAAATACAAAGTGGTTTCAAGGGTGGAGTGACCAGTGGGAGTGGGAGTGACCAGGAAGAATATTTTGCAGGAAGAAGCACTTTAACTAAGCTTTGAAAAAAAACAGAGAATTTCAAAAGGTAAAGGTAAAGAAGGGGTAGATTCTAGGAATAGAGATAAGTGCTCTGGGAAAAATTGAGAAAGCAGGAATAGTTTTAGAAGGGAAAGAAACTTTAGCCTAGCTCATCATGAGCACTTTAAAAATGAACTTTAAACAATCAACTCCAATCACATCAAATTAATTCATTAAATTTTATATACTTCAACTATGAATATATATTCTAATTAATATTCATGCAACTAAATATGACCATGTTTTCTAAGATTTGAATCTATCAGAATATGCTGGACTGTATCCTACTCTGATATATGATATTCTTAAAAAATATGTTTGACCACGAAAAGTTTCAAGGAAAAGTTCTTTAAGCAGAGTTTGGAGGAATTGCACACCTTGGTCAGGGTGAACTCCACCCGTCTTCAAAAAAGGGGAGAGAGAGAGATAAGGAAGTGAGGACATTTTTATAAAGTTGGTAGAAGATAGATCCTCCCATCAGAGGATGAAACGATCTGTTCTCTTTTGGGTCACAGTCTTTTGACACGACCAGTGTATGTCATTAAGCAAGTGCAGTTGGATTTTTAGGTGGCTGTGGCAGTGACTTCATGTTCTCCTTTCTGATAGGCTTTCCCTCAAACAGCTAGTTGGTCAAGCCTGCTCACAAGTTTATGACTGTGCTAGGTCACAACTCTTATTAACTATCACCACTTGAGAGTTTTGACCCCACAGAAATGGAATTGTTTATTTTATTTCTCATAATATGGTATATTTATGTCATATATGATATGATATATTTATCAAACTCCAATTACCATAAAGAATGAGGCAGTCTTTCATTTTTGCTTTTAAATTAGGTCCCTGGGAGACAATTTTTCCTATAAGCATATTCTACCGAAGAATAATTTGTAAATAGACAAATCATTAAAACACTCTCAAAACTTCAGTTTGACCTATTAATTAAATTTAAATAGGTAAAACACATATTATCAATGTTTAAAATGGAATAAGTACCATACTAAATGGATCCAAAAAATAATTCACAACAAATGAAATAGAATAAAATAACTTTAGATATATTTTTTTTTGTGTGTAGAACATTTTATCTACTTAGTTTATAGTAGAGACAAATCTGAAATTCTAACTTGAACAAAATAGAAAATGTATGTGAGTGGATGGCAAGAGAGAAGAGTTAGTATTCTATTATAGAATTTGTAATAAGCACAGGGTAATCATAAAGTCCTATAATGTACTCTATATCCCAAGAATAGAATTCAAAGGCTATAGAAAAAAGTAAGGAGGAGTCAATGGCTTAATGTTCCGGAGAACCTCAAACAAAAACTTTCAAAAATAAAATTAACGAGCTAACTTCTATAAAGTATAGGGATAGAGGAACATTTCAAAAAGATTTCAATAAAAGCATCTATTTAAATCAAAAAGTGAGCTTCACATGCAATGGGGACACTCTAGAACCCTTTCCAATATATATGGGAGTGGAGCAAGTATCTATCCTCACTACTATTTGATGTAGTTCTTGAAACTCATTAAGCAATGAGTAAAGAGAAAGAAAAGCAAAGAATAAAGGTAAGTAAAGAGGAGATGAGTGTTTTTAATATGTCAGAAACATGGAAATTTACTTGGAAAATCTTAGGGAATCAGCAAAGATACTAATTGAGATAATTTATTGCTTCAGCAAAGTTGCAGTTTACTAATTAAAACTTCAAAAGTCAATAGCATTGCTTTACAATCATCACGAAAGAAGCAATAAAACAAAGGGAAATCCCTTTCCATATAACTACAAAATACATGAAAAATCTAGGGTTCAACCTCTCAGAGCACACAAAAGTTTCTATAGATTCAGTTCCAAAGTGTTCCTTAAAGAAATAAAGAAAGACTTAAATAACTGAAACAATATAGTCAGTGCTCCCTTTCATGGAGATAGGAAGTCCACAGGATTTATATATTGTATGTTTGGGGGCTTTTTTATTGTACCTGTAAGTTATGATGACTTTTTTCTCTCTAAGAAATGTTATTTATGATATAGGATGGCTTTAAGGTAGAGGCAGGGGAAAGGATACTTGGGATAACTATGATGATTTAAGAAACAGAAAATGTCAGTAAAAACTTATATTTAGAAAAAGAAAAATACATGTTAAAGGCATAGGCAGATTATAGTATTTGTGAGTAAATGGACTTCCTCATGTAAAAAAAACCTGTGTGTGTACGTAGATTTCACAGTATTAGGTTGTGTCTGCTGTTTCAGCCTGTCCAGATAATTTGGGCTGCAAATTGTCATCTTTCCTGTTAGCTATGCAGCCCAGTCTTATGTGAAGTTAATATTTCATAAGAATGATATCTATGCTTTTGTATTGGTTATTGATGTTAAAGAACACAACCAAAGACAGATTTCTGTAGAACTTCACTAAAGTCTTATAATTGTAACTCCATTAATAATCATATTGTAGTAGTTATTATACCAAGTTTGGACATATCTACTTTGCTATCTTTGAATCCATATTTTTTGTTCCTTTTCCACATGCAGACCACTAGGAATGTCAAATGATTCACTTAAATGAAAATATTCTATATTTGTGAAAATACTCCTATTTATCCATCTAAAAATATTTCTAAAGAAAAAAGTTTATCTCACAAGTATTTTTCTTTAAAAATCAATACATTTTGGATCATTGTGACCATGACTTTATTTTTTAAAGTATTTTGAGAGCATGTTTTTGAATAATGTGCTGTACAATTTTGCCAGGAATTGATGTCAAATTCTCTGAATTACAATTTGAAGAAATCATTTACTTAAGAATTCAATTAAAATAAATTTATTTCACTTCTAGAAGAAATGAATTCTTCCGTAAAAGGACCAGCCTTATGCACAGATAACATACAGACATCTCCCCTGAAAAAATATTGGCTAAGGAGTTCTTGATCACAGACCATGTTTCTTTGCTTTGCCAAGTGGTCTAATGTCCCCTATATGCTACATTGGCTTAAGTCCTTGAGGAATCTCCGAGTTCAGAGCTGTATCTGGGCATTTCTTAACTTTCACTTACCACATTTTGTCATCTTTCCTCACAGAGAGGAACATGCAATACCTAAATATTTGTTGCATGAAGATTCTTTTTGTTTTTAAATTTTGTCGATGATAAAGTTTTATATGATGATAAGTTTTATTGATTTTGTTTTTACATTTTTAACATTTACAGATTATCTTCATTCCATGAGAGGTCTCTGTAACAAATTAAAACTATTAAGCAAAATTACCAATATATTGATCTCCTCTGAAAATGCATGCAGCATTATTACATTTCTAGTATCTCCATCTCTGCATTGGATCAGTTTTAATTATATAAATCTATTTTTCTTTCTCTCACATCTACCTCACTGGAAAAAAAAGAAAAAATCAAAAGAAAATTTCCTGCCTAAAAAAAGCATTGCCCAGCAAAACAAAACCAAAAACAAATTGGCTATAGATAAGTATATGTGCATGTATGCGTATTTATTTGTGTTTTTCTCTCTCTCTCTCTCTCGCTCTCTCTCTGTATAGAGAGAGTATATATACTCCCACTCTCTCTCTCTGTGTATATATATATATATATATATATATATATATATATATATATCTACACACATATAAAGCATGTGATTTATATATATATATATGTGTGTATGTGTATATATGTACATATGAAATATGTTTATGTGAAGTGCATAGATATGTATTATGAAAATTTTGCACTTTAAGTTTATCCTTTCTCTGTCAGTAGATGGTATGTCCTCTCATCAGTCTTCTGGAATCACAGATGGTCATTGGATCAGAGTTCTTATAGCTCAAAAATTGTTTCTTTTTACACTGTTATTACTATTGATACACTGTTCTTTTGGTTTTCCACATTTTAATTCTTATTCTATTTTAAAAAGTGTTCAAAAATGTTAATTTTGTAAAATTGATGTTATAATGCAAATATTTCATATGGTTCTGTTCACATCACTCTGCACCGTTTCCTTTAAGACTTTCTATATCTCTTTGAAATCATCTATTTCCTAATTTCTTACAACAGAATAATATTCCATTGTTTACATGTATCATAACTTATTTAACCATTTCCCAGTTGATAGGCATTTGTTTAGTTTATAGTTTTTGCCATCATGAAAAGAGATATAAAATATATGTTAAATATGTCAATATATGTTAAATATGTTAATATATGTTAAAATATATTTTAACATATAAAACCTTTTTTCTCTCTCTTTGATTTTTTTTGGTTATAGACCTACTAATGACATATTGAAAGGTGACATAGATATAAAAAGTCACATTATAAACAAATTAGGGAAATATGAAGAATATTACTCATTAGGTCTAAGAAAAATTCTTGAACAACCAAGATTTACAGAGGATCAAAGAAGAAAAATGGATGTTTAACTATTTGGAATTAAAAAGGTTTTGTACAACCAAATTCAGTAAAGCTAATTACTGTGTGAAAAAACATCTTTGTATCACTTTTCTCTAGTGAAGTTCCCATTTTTAAGATATTTAAATATCTATATGCACATAGATACAAGAATATACATATATTTCAAACATATGAGACTAAAAACCATTCTCCAATTGATAAATGATATGAAGCTGTCAAGAGAAGAAGTCAAGGATCTCTATAATTATATGACAAATACTCCAAATTACTACTAACTAGAAAAATGCAAAATAAAGCAATGTCAAGCTTCTATTTCATACTTATCATATTTGTAAAAATGACATAAAAGTAAAATAATTAACGCTGGAAAAACTGTGGGAAAACAGGCACCTTGCTGCTCTGTTGATAGTCCTGTGCATAGGTGTGACCAACCTGGAAAGTAGTTTGAATTATATATCAAAAATTGCAAAACAGTATATTCCATTTAACTGAACTTTACCACTGCTAGGTCTACAGACATACAGACTCAAAGCCATATGATGGTTTGAAGATTAAGGTCTCTACATTCCTGAATTCTTTGCAAGCACTTATCTAACACAACTACATCCAATTTTGCTTTTGTCAGTTCAGGTCCATTGATTGCTTCTTCCTTTCACTCAAGGCATGTCCAGGTATGAGATATCAGAAAGGAAGGTTCATGTGGTAGTGCAGGACATTAGCGTCAGTAATAGTGGTACCAGAAGCAGTAATTGGTCAAGCTGAGTAATAGTAAGGACAATGGACAATGTTTGTGGGGAAAAGAAAACTCTTTATCCTTACAAAACTGCATTTGATCTACAAGGGCTACAATGAAGGTCTCAAAGTGGTTTTATTTCACTTAAACTGAAATAGCAAATTGTGCAATGCACGACTATAGAAGGTTTGAGACAGGAGAGTCATGGAGTTGGTAGAAAGGGAACAGCTAAAAGAACTCAAAAACACTGGGAATCCATAGTCTGGAAAAATAGTAAGGTGTAGCTAGATTTCACTACTGGGCCTGGAAAAAGTCTACCTCCATAGTCACTGAAGATAGAAGAGATACTTTTCTTTTTCTGTCCTTTAGATTTTTCAAAACAGTGGAGCTCATTTTTGGCAATCCCAGAAAGTTATCTGCTTGTTTGTTTTTTAAAGTCTTAGGATGGTCAGAATTTAAAATAAAGGTGTTTGAATTACCGTGTCTGAGGTTTTTTTTTTTAAAATAATGTTTATGCTACCATTCTGTTCAACATTTTCTAATAATTTCTACAAAAAGTGATAATGGAGATTCCAACATTAGGATGCCCTCTGTGAGACAGCCAGAAACAATCCTTCTCAGTACAGATTTTCTACAATGGGAAGCCAGCTCTGGTGGCCATACTTCATAAGCCGCAGTAATGCATAGTTCTCCCCACAACATTTCTTAGCTAGAAAGCCAGACACATAAGAGGACAGATGTTACAGGCAAAGAACCCTTTCCAATGCTGAGAAATATTCTTAGAAGAGCTATTCTGTCAGGAATCTCTTCTGTACACACACACACACACTATATAGGAGATAATTGCATGTGTCATCTGTACAAACAAATGCACTCGTCACTATAACATTAGAGCTTGAGGTATCAGAAGCTGTCAGCAATCCTGGGGTTTAGCATTTCCTGATCTTGCATGACCATCTAGGATACTCTTTTTAACAGAGAATCTCTGATTTGAAGCAAATCTGCAGTTTGTTCCGAGACTTTCAAAGGTGACCTTTGTCTACACACTTCAATATGCTTTGTGCTTATAGGTAGGACCTGAGGACCCTAGGACAGTTGGGAGAGATACTACTCTGTAAGTACAATAAATCTATCAGTTATTTCTTCCAGCTAAAAGTCTTCTCAACCCCATTAATTTTTCTGGAGCATTTTGCCTAATCAGTGGCATCAAAATCAAATAGATGTGGAGCCATTAATTAATACAGAGGGGTCCATGTGGGCTATGTATTGACTTGGTACCAAATTATAATGCAATCTGCTTTAATGCATTTTTAATTATTTTGTAAAATATTTCTCATCTACATTTTAATCTAGTTCCTGCCATATGGAAGTGTTACAGATCACATGTGGTATGTTTGACACCTCTGGTCTCCATCTCCCCTTTGCTCCTGTAATATTCTGCTTTGTATTTTGCCAAACTGTGTAAATGTGATATTCTTCCTCCTCATTACTCTCTCATCCTCACAAGTAGACAAGGTCCTTAAGAGCTAAGGCTGAGTTACTTGTGATTTTTTTATCCTAGAACAATATCTCATATATATTAAGGGCTAAATATTTTTGTTTAGATTGAGTTGAAAAGCAGTTGAAGAAAATAAGGGGACCAAAAAGTCTGACCAGAAAATGAACGAATAGAGAGCTTCAATGTACATCAGAAATTAACCAACAACAATAGTAGCATTTATACATTCCTCGTTTAGTCACTGCACTAAACACTTCACAAACATTATCTCATTTTATCATTACAGCAAACCTGAGAATGTGCCATTATTCTTATCCCTTTTTTACACTTGAGAAAACTGAGGCAAGCAGGTTAAGTTAGTTACCCAAAGCACACAGCTCATGAGTGTGTAAGGCTCAACTTGAATTCAGATCTTTCTGACTCCATGGCAAGCACTCTATACCCTACATCCCTTGGCTGCCACAATGAATCATATATCTTGCCTATGGGCACATTTTAAAATAAAACATGCGATGGGTAAATAGGGAGAGAGAAAGGGACTCAGCCTGTGATTTCACTGATATAAATAATTTCCAGTTGAGGAAATTTCCTCTCTCAATGCAGGTCAACATCTTCCAAGCAACTTAGAGCCTTGCCTACTTAAGATATTATCCAGAGTTGCACAGCCAGGATGGATCAGAAGTGGAACCAGATATTCCTGGTTTCTAAAACAACCAACAGGCCAAAGAGAGACAAGACTCTGGTCAGCAGTGTGGTATAAGAAAAAGAACTACCTCAAGAATCAGAGTCTGATTGTAAAATGAGGGGTTTCGATTAGGAGAAAGGTTGATGGCATATCAGATAGAACGCTGGTCCTTGAGTCAGAAAGATGAGTTCAAATCCAGCTCAATACTTCAAAGTTCGGTCACTTTTAGCAAGTCATAACTTCTGTGTGCCTTCCTTCCATCATTTGGAAAATGGAGAAATAATAGTGTCTCCTCCCCAGAGTTGCTGACAGAATAAAATGAGACATTTGCAAAACTATTGTAACTTTTAAAGTTCTATCCTTTCCTCCCATATGGCTTTCATTCTCCTCAAAATCCAGAAAAGCAACTCGTTACCATACCAAAGGAAAATTGTATACTTCATGGTCACCCTAATCTTTGACCCTAAAGCGTCATCAGTTCATCTCTTTAACAACTAACACTGCTATTTATTGTTTGTAGAGCTTCAAAATGTGATTCAACCAAAAAAGATTGCATGCATAAGAAGGGAAACGAAGTCAGGCAGATAGAGGAGAGAGGTAGGGAGAAGGGGCTTATGAGGACATCCTACCACTTGAGAAGGCAATATGACTCATTCCTTTAAAAGGAAAACATATCCAGTAAAGCCTCTGAGCCCATCACCAATGACTTTACTCCTCTTCATAAGAACACTCTTTTCTCTAGAATTTTCTTCAGTGCAATCTTGACATCTTTATTCCTGAGACTGTAGATCAATGGGTTTAGCATGGGGATCACTATGGAATAAAATACTGAGGACACTTTCCGCTGGTCCATGGAGTTTGTGGAAGGCTGCAGATACATGAATGCAGTGGAGCCAAAGAATAGGGAAACAGCCATGATATGGGAGCTGCAAGTACTGAAGGCTTTAGACCTTCCCGCAGTGGACTGGATGCGAAGGATGCTTATGAGGATGAAAATATAAGAGCTAAGAATAATTAGGGTTGGGACAAAAAGGTTAAATGAGCTAAAAGCCACAAGCACTATTTCATTGATGTAGGTACTGGAGCATGAGAGCTTCAAGAGGGGAAGAACATCACAAAAGAAATTATTGAGAATATTGTCTTTGCAAAAATAAACTCTAAGCATGCAACCTGTGTGAACTGTGGAGCCAACCACAGCCATTGTACCCACCCCACATACCAACCAGGAGCACAATTGATAAGACATGATGACATTATATATTAGAGGGCTACAGATGGCAACATAGCGGTCATATGCCATCACTGCCAACATATGACATTCAGCAATTATAAAAATAATGAAAAAATAGAGCTGAGTCATGCATTCAGGGTAAGAGATGACATTTTTCTCTGAAATAAAGTTCACAAGCATTTTAGGGGTGATGACAGTGGAATGACAGAAGTCAATGAAGGATAGACAGCTGAGGAAATAGTACATGGGGGTGTGAAGGTGAGAACTGAGCCCAATTAAGATGATCATTCCCAGATTCCCTACCATGGTGGCCACATAGATCCCTAGGAACAGGAAGAGAAGTGGAACCTGGAGATCTGGTCGGTCTGTTAAGCCTGCAATGATAAACTCAGTCACTGCAGAGTAATTTCCATTCTCTGGATTGTGAACCTGTGGGATCAAAAGAGAAGTGGGACATTAAGAAGGATTTCTACCCTTCTTCCCACCACACAGAAAGGAGGTTTAAACAGAATGGACAACTCTAAACCATGGAATCCTGGACTTTTTGGTCCTGGGGGCCTATGGCCTCTGTCCTTGGTCACTGTGCAAGAGTATTAGTATTTACAGTATTAAAGTATTTTGGCATTAAAGTATGGACCAAGTGAACAGAACTGCTGGGAAAGACTCAAAACCAAATCTCCCTTATTCTATACAATGAATAAATATATCATTGATACAGACTGTTGAATTTACTGACAACAATGAGATCTCAGGGACAAAAGAAACGGATGATTTCCTGCTCTGTATTTGTTGACTCATTGAGGTCTTCATCTGTCTAGCTTTTGCTCACATGTCTGAAACTCTTCACAGCAGCAACTTCTGCTGAACATTAAAGATGACTTGTCTCCATTGGGATGGGAACACTTTATTCAGTCAGTTTTTTCAAAGAAAACAGATTCATGAGGATAGAAAATTACTGTCCAAAGTCATTCAATGAAAACACAAAAGCCTTCTCTATTGAAGCATTTATCCAGTGAACTGGGGGATTGAAGCCTCTATGATTCCCAGTATCTCTGTATATTTCTCTCTTCCCCACAGATGCATTTCTAGATCTATGCTACTTGGGGTAAGCAATGGGATGATAAAGATAAGGAAGTGAGAGTTCATGTCCCATAGAGGTGAGTTTGGAAGAAATGATCAAGACAGCTGAATTAAGGTACTCACGCTCCACTGCTGGATCTTCATTGAAAGTGTCTTTGGAATATGAAGCTATAAAGTTAGGAATGATAATCTTCATAAACCCTTTTGCTTCCTTTTGTTCTGTTGAAATTCAAGCATGATCTTTGATTTTTTTTAGCTGCCCTAGGATTTCCAAGAGATAGTATTTTTTATTATTACTTTACCTCACTGGTTCTTTCTAACTTTAGAATAGAAAGCATCATCTCCCAATCTCACTGTAACTGTTGGTTGATGGAAAATTAGAGTTTTATGATTAATGGATAGTTTCTAGGGACATTATTAGAAAGTCATAGAGTTTGCTTAATCAGGGATACAGGCTCTTCTGGGAATAAAGCATTGTTATTTTCCATCATGTTCCATAGTCACCCTTTTTCCCAGCTCTCAACAGCTCATCCCTAGCCAGGGAGTTCTACTAGCAACTTGACTATTTAGTAATTTTCTTTATGGAATAAAATTACTTTTTATCCTACTCTCTTAAGTTTTGGAGGTGAGAAACAAATAGATCAGATAACAGTTTAGTTCCTCTAAGTACAACATTACTGTAGATTTATAAACAATAATTTTTTAAAAAATACTACTTTTCATTGTTGGGGAAAATGAAATAAGGAAAATGAAAACATTTTCTATATTATTTTGTTTAAGATATTTTGCAAATTTAAAGTCAGTGTTAATTTCAGTAAAGAAACCATTCATTTATATCTTGGTTCTCTCACAACGTGTTCACAATTTTCTTTACTATGTCTTTGATCTCATTGACATAAGGTGCTCCAAGAGCCTTTATCATATAGCAAAGAACTTTTTCTGCAACCTTCATAACTGGACCTCCAGTTCATGACATTGTACTTCACTAAATAGAGAGCCCACTACACAGAACCAGCTTTAAACACTTAACTTCTCATTTTCTTGCTATGCTGCAGAGCAGAAGTGACAAATATAAAACAATGACCTTCTCTAGTACACTGGAACGAGATTATAATGTAGCTGGGAAATATCTTACAAAATCAACACAAAATGCGATAGAAAAAAAAATGCTACCATGGGATTTTCTAAGTAAATATGGAGCCCACAGGGATCCTTTTATATAGTTTAGTGGTCCTTATTTCAATTTGAATTTGACACCACTGCTACAGAGGGCTACCACTCTTGACATGGCTCCTCCTAGCTGGACTTCCAGATCTCATCTTGAGTCCATGATGATTTATGACTGCTCACTACATATAGCTGACTCCCAATGTCAAATAATATCATCTTCCTACCATGCCATTGTGCCCATGAACATTTCCCTAAACCATGCTTTCTACATCTTACTCTGAGAATAGAAATCAAATAAAAGTTGCCATTGCTTCTGGAAAGAGCGAATCATTTGAGCTCTCTGACTCCACTCACCATTCCTGTTATTTCCCAGAACAAAATTCCCTTCCCTGGGTATTACTCCCCCATATGTATTAAATCTCTGATTTGAATGTAACTTCTTTGAGGATAAGAAATATTACACATACACACACACTTGCACACACACATGTACACACATATATATTGTATGTATGTAGATGTATGTAAACACATATGTGTATATAATATGTATGTGATATATATATGTATATACATATATATACACATTCATTCTAAACTTAGAGAATTTCTGATACACTGAGAGGCTAAGTATTTGCCCAAGAACACACAGTCCAATACAAATGGCCCTGCAACTTTAAGGAAACTGGCTCTGTCAACTGCTCACTGAAGTCTTCTTCAACCAGGGTTCTTCTTGCATACCTGACAGTTAATGCATTCATAACTTTGGGCATCACCTAACCCCTCTGGACCTCCTGTTACTTATCTGCAATAAAAAGGAAGTTGGTGTAGAGAATAATGAAGAATTTTCTTCTACTTCTATAGCCATGACTCTAAAATTCTCTGATCTTGGAAACTTTATTCCTAATTACTTGGGAGAAGCAAACAAACACTTGAGAAGACATTACTATGAAGATAAAAGAAAAAATCAAGTTATTGAACTTCAGCTTGTCTTCTATATTATCAAGTGGCTACAGAAAAAAAGCTGAGGGAAAATATCTGAAAAAAGAAATTAAAGACATTTTTTATGGCCAAAGAAGATACCCTTTCTAAGTATGTGACTTGATAGGAGAGAAAGAGTAGAATTAAGCTTTATATTTTACATGTGTAGTAGGGACAAGGAGCATGCTGCATACTTAAATTGATCATTTCTTGTGGGTTGTACAGAGCAGGTCTGTACAGGTTGTACAACTTGTAACTACTTGCTTCTAGATACTTTATTGAAGATAAGAGTTGTTTAATTCTGGTCATATGTATGGCCCTACAAAAGCGGTGACAAAGAACCCCCTACATGGCTGCTGAGCAGGAAGGGCTGATGACTTTTTAAAAAAAAGAGAAAACTTTGTTCTGAGGTTTCTTAACTGTATCTATCTAGGTAATGAGATTCCAATAAGGGATGAGGAAGGATGGTCCTTCTTTACCCTAAGGTCATGATGACTCTGCTGCCACACCCCATGTGAAGTGTGGACTCAAGACTGGCTTGTGCAGAGGGTCCATGGTGGCCTTTGAACTTTTGTCTTTGTGTTTGTTTTCTCCTGATCTTAGAAGTATGAGTACTCTGAGATAGATTTTCCCTGAAGTCCTGGTGAGTTCAACAAATCTGCAGGTGCCATTAAATGTTTCACTGACAGAGTCAAATGGCTGTTAAAATAATGCTCACCATAGCAACAGTGACTGATTGCAAGGGTAGCAACTGCTTTGGAAAGAGAAACTAATAGCTTAGCTCGTTGATCAGAGTGCCAAATGTACAGGTGAAATTGAAATACCTAATAAGCAGTATTTTATAATTGTTGTTTGCTAGCTGCATTAATTATGGGGAAGAAGTATATGCCATAGTTTGCAGTAAAATGAGGTATGCTGCTCAGGAAGGCTAAAGAAGGTTTAGTTTCCTGAGCTTGAGCATAGGCAAACTCAGCAGTTGGTGAACCCTGTCTGTGCCAGTGTCTTCCCAATATCCCTGACTGTGCTGAAGCACATCTGGGGTTCTGGTGTTGATGATTGTCAGGGAGGCTTCACCTCCCTGGAGCTCAGGATCTCCTCCCCATTTGCTGATGTGGGTTTGTGTGGGAGAGCTCTGGTCTTTCACTGGTCCCCTTCAGCCATGGCAAGAGTAATCCCTTTTTGTGATTTTCTTAGCCTCACAGACTAAAAAATCCCCTTTGACTGATCCCACTCTTGTAGGATATTTCCTGGGGAAATATTCTCTGGGTTTTTCAAATCAACAAGGGGAGGGAGATAGCATTTACTGATCATTCCCTCATCTTGGCTCCCAGAAGTTCAAGTAGATGACTTACAGACCTTTAATCTGCAAGCTGTTAGTCTCAGGAATGGCTCCTGCAGTTACTTGGAGTTCTGTGGTTCTCTCTTGCTCACTTCCACTGGACTCCCATCCTGGGTTGATATGTTTGAGAATCTGCCATACTGCTTCTGCTTCAGACAGTCGAGGGTTTCCTACTTGACTATACTATGGTTGGATCCATGCTGGTATAGTCTGTGCACTGTGCATTCCTCCAGCCTGAGACAACACATCCTACCCTTTGACCTTCCAAGCTGTCTTGGGTTGGAAATCTGCCACACTCTGACTCCTGTTGTATTCTGCCACTCTAAATTTGTTCAGATTCTCTTTGTAGGGGTATCTGAAGGATTCTGTTTTAGAGCTTAGGTGAGTATTTTCTCTCACTCCACCATCTTGGCTCCATGCCCTCCCTCCATTCTAATTTTTGAGGAATTGTTTTCTTCAGTGAGCTTTGTATCTCTTTTCTCATTTAGCCAATTCTAGTTTTTAAGTAGTTCTTCTCTTCTGTGAATTTCTGAGTATCTTTTGCTAATTGACCAATTCTGTTTTTAAAGGCACTTTCTTTACTACTTTTTGTGTCTTCTTTACCAAAATGTTGACTCTTTTTTCATGTTTTTCTTGTGTCACTGTCATTTCTGTTCCCATTTTTCCTCTACTTCTTTTACTTAGCTGTTGAAAATTTTTTTACCTCTTTCTTGACCTGGGATCATATTTTTCTTGGAGGCTTTGGATATAGTAATTCTATCTTTGTTGTCTTCTCCTGGCTGTTTCTTTGGTCTTCCTTATCACAATAATAACTTTCTGTAGTCAAATTTTTTTTGTTATTTACTCATATTCCCAACCTCTTTCTTAACTATGAACTCTTTGCTAAAGTGGGGCTCTGTTTTCAGTATGAAGCAAGCTTCAGGGATTTTGTGTAGCTGTTTTCAAAGATAGTTTTGGGGATCTGTAAGCTTTCAGTTTTTCCAAGGTGGTATGATCCAATGACAGGTGTTTTTACTACTCTCCTGGATTGTTCTTCTGTCTGTGAGTGTTCATGAACACTCTTTTCTGCTGTGGAATTGTAATGGGAATCCTTGCTCCCCTGCTACTGTTACTCTTGTCTAGTGTCTCCTTTCAAATATCAACATTTACTTTGGAATGATCTTCTTCCTGAGCAGCATACCTCATTTTACTGCAAACTATCGGCATAATTAATTTCTAAATCTCCATAACAGGTAGTGGCTTATACCTACTTGCCAGTGTTTATTCGGTTCATATATACCAAGATTATTCTTTCTGATTTCTGAATGTCCACATTTTGACTAATTTTTGAAGCACAGTTCAAATTCAATCTTCTCTATGAAGTTTTCTTTGGATTCTCCAAACTATGTTAAGGTTCTTACACTTTCTAACACTTAAACTAGGACATAATTTTGTGACATTTTTCTATTTCCCAGCTATTTCTTGATTATTTATTAGTTTTATTTCTTTAACGGATTTCATTCTTATCTTGGACAGATACAAGATTGTATGTCTTAATTCTTTTTTGAGCACATAATTCCATCTGAATGAATAAATATTTCTTTATTCATTACTTAATGATCATAAAGTGACAAATGGGGGATATAGGAGTAGATGAAATTACATGGAAAGGTCATTTTAATTCATAGGAAGTTCCTGAACACATGATTTTCTTTTCATCAACATGGAAACATCACTGTTGTGAATATAGGACTCAGATATTTGCCCCTCACTGTCCTTAACCAAGTCATATAGTTTTGAATAAATTAATTACTAGTGGAACCTTCCTCTAAGTAAAGGAATTAAGTTTCCTTTTTTTGCTCATTGTCTCATTAAACTCCATCCCTGAAGAAAAATGATAATTACAGAAAAGGCTATGACTCAGAACATTAATGGATTCCTCAAAAAGAATAAGTAAAAGGGATATTCAATATATGATATAAATTATATATAGGAAGGTTGTTTATTCTATACAGAGAGAAAAGATTCAAACGATAGAAAAATCGCAGTGATAATTAATACGCTTTACGATATCAGTGTTGAATCAGTAAGAATTTATAACTTGCTTCAATAAATTGGGATGATGATATTTAAAGTGTCATTAGGTATTTCAGTTTCACCTCTGCATTGGGCATGCTCTGATCAAACAGCTAAGATTTTGGCTTCTATTTCCAAAGGTGATGCTTCCCATGCATTTAGTTACTGTTGCTATATGGGACTTTCAGATTTTTTTAACTCATCAGGGCTTCCAGGGAAGTCCATCTCAGAGTACTCATACATCTAAGATCAGGAAAAAACAAACATAAAAGGTCAAAGGCCACCATGGATCCTGTATACAAGCCAGTCTAATTGAATCCACACATCACATGGGGTGTGGCAACAGAGTCAACATGATATTAGCATAGAGAAGAGCCATCCCTCTGGATCCCTCATTGTAATCTCATTACCTAGAGAGATAAAATCAAGAAGCCTCAGAACAAAGTTGCTTCTTCTTTTAAAAGGTCAGCAGCCCTTCCAGGTCAGCAGCCATTTAGGTGGTTCTTTGTCACCTCTTATTATAAGGCTATGTGAATGTCCA
Organism: Potorous gilbertii; assembly: GCA_028658325.1. Taxonomy (NCBI): domain Eukaryota; kingdom Metazoa; phylum Chordata; class Mammalia; order Diprotodontia; family Potoroidae; genus Potorous; species Potorous gilbertii. The sequence goes on along the minus strand of CM053771.1, from coordinate 136,867,632 downwards.
GAATTAAACATCTCTTATCTTCAGTGTAATATCTAGGAACAAGCAGTTACAACCTGCTCATGCTCTGAACAACCCAGCAGAAATGGTCGATGAGTGTACAGAACAGTCCTTGTTCCTGCTACAAATACAAAATTTAAAGCTTACTCCTAGTATTTCTCTCCATATCTCTGCCTATAACCAGGTCACATGCTTAGAAAGGGTGTGTTCTTCGATAATTATAAAAAAATGTCTTTAAAGTTTTTTTTCAGATTTTTCCCTTAACTTTTTTTCTGTAGCTACTTGATGATATGGAGGACAGTCCAAAGTTCCATAACTTTTTCTTCTTTTATCTTCATAGTAGTATTTTCTATTCTCAAGTGTTTGTTTCTTTCTTTCAAGTAGTTAGGAATACAGATTACCAGATCAGAAGATTTTAGGATCATGGCTATGGAAGTGAAAGAAAGTTTTTCAGAGCTCTCTAATCCAACTTCTATTTTATCGCATATGAGTAATAGGCGGTCCAGAGGGGTTAAAGGACTTGTCCAAAGTTACAAATGCATTGTCAGGTATGCAGCTGGAACCCAGGTCTTCTGAAGGCTTCACTGAGCACTTGAAAGAGCCAAATTTCCTTGAATTTACAGGGTCACTTGTTTAAAAAAAATTATACATTTCTATATCATTCAATCACAGAATTTTAACTTTTAATTATCATTTGATTTAAGTACTTTAAAAATTAATATACCAAACACAATTGATAGCATAATGTAATGGATACAGTGCTGGTCTCAGAGTCTGGAATCTTGGGTTCAAGTTATGCCTCCAACATATATATTGAGCTGTGTGTTCTTGGGCAAATTACTTAACCTCTCAGTATATCAGAAATTCCATAAATTTAGAATGAGTGAGTACACATACATATCTCTGTGTGTGTGTATGTGTGTGTATAGTAATAGTCCTTATTCTTGAAGAAGTTACATTCAAATCAGAGAGACAAGAGATATGGGGGAGTTGTACTCAGGGAGGAGAATTTTGTCTTGGGAAATAATAGGGATGGTGAGTGGAGTTAGAGAGTTGAAATGATCTATCCTTTACTGAAACAATGATAACATCTATTTGATTTATTTTTCCAGAGTAAGATGTAGAAAGCAGGCTTTAGGGAAATGCCCAAGGGCCCAATGGCATGGTAGGAAGATGGTACTGTTTGATATTGGGAATCTGCTAAGTGTAGTGAACTGTCATCAATCAGCATAGACCCAAGGTTAGAGCTGAAAGTCCAGTTAGAAGGAGCCATGTCAAGAGGGGTAGCCCTCTATGGCAGAGGCATTATAATCAAATTGAAATTAGGATCACTAAAATATTCAAAAAGATCTCTTTGGGCTTCAAAAACTACACGGTAGCATTTTAATGTTCCATTGTATGTTTTCTTGATTTTGAAAAATATTTTCCGATTACATTTAATCTGGTTCCTCTGCTCTAGGAAGTGTTGCCGTTTTATATATGGCACTTCTGCTCTATGGCATAGCAAGAAAATGGGAAGCTGAGTGCTTAAAGTTGGTTCTGTATAGTGGGCTCTCCATTTAGTGAGGCATAAGGTCATAAACTGGAGGTCCAGTTGGGAATGTTGCAGAGAAGTTCTTTGTTGTAAGATAAAGCTATTATCCTACTTGGAAATTCTCATGCCAATGAAATCATAGATATAGTAAAGGAAATTCTGAACACTGTGATCAAATGAGGATATAAATGAATGCTTTATTTATTGAAATGAAAACTGACTTTAAATTTGTAAAAAGAGCTTAATTAAAATTGTATTGAAAAGGTTTTCATTTTCTTTAGTTTCATTTTCCCTCAAAAAAATAAAATTAAGATTTTTAAAATTATCATCATTTGAAAATCTGCAAAAGTGTTATATATCTGGGAGTCAGATAGTTATGAACGCAGTTTGGTATCTGATCTATGTGGTTCTCACTTCCAGAACTTAGAGATTATGAGAAAAGGACTAATCCATAAAGAAAACCATTAATAGCCAAGTTGCTAATAGAGGTCCCTGTTTAGGGGTGAGCTGTTGGGTGTTGGGAGGAAGGTTGACTGTGGAACAAAATGAAAAACAACAATGATTTATTCCCTGAAGAGCCTGCATCCCTGAGGTCCCTAGAAAAAATCTACAAATCAGAAAACTCTAATATCTCATCAACCCACAGTTCCAGTGAGGTTGAGGGACGATATGTTGTATCCTAAAGTTAGAGAAAGCCATTGAGTTAAAGTAAAACTAAAAATTTCATTTCTTGGAAGTCCTAGGGCAGCTAAGAAATTGAGAACTATACCTGTATTATAACAGAACAAAAGGAAGCAAAAGGGTGTATGAAGATTATCATTACCAACTTCATTGCCACATATTAGAAAGATTCTTCCAATGAAGTTCCAGCAGTGGAGGGTGAGTGTCTTAACTTGATTGCCCTTAGCCCTGACCAAACTCTCCTATAGGGAGTCCCAGTTCTTGATGAAATATCACTTGCTTATCTTTATTGGTTCATTACTAAACTAAGTAGCATAGATCTAGAATTGCATCTGTGGTGAAGAAAGAAATATCAGGGAAAGTGGGAATCATAGAGGCTTCAATCCCCAAGGCCACTAGATAACAGCTTCAACAGAGGCTTTTGTGTTTTCACTGAATAACTTTGGACATGAATTGACTCTCTTTAAGAACCTGTTTTCTTTTCTTTGAAAAAGTAACTGAAGCCATGGTTCCCATCCTAATAGAAAACAGTCATCTTTAATATTTAGCGGAGGTTGCTTCTGTATAGTTTCAGAAATGTGAACAATAAGTTTTATTGCCCCATTGTCCCAATGAGTGGACAAATAGAGAGGTAGAAGTCATTCCTTTCTTTTGTCCCTGAGCTCTCATTGTTGTCAGTGGATTCAACTGTCTATCAATAATATGTGTTTTTTCCTTTGGCTTGAACAATGAAGATTTGGGTATGTCTCTTTTCCAGTACTTCTGTTCACATATCCAATCACAGCAATAATAAGACATGCTCATACTGATACTGAAACTCTCACATGGTGACCAGTGATAGGGGCCATAGGCCCCCCCAAGACCCAAACAGTTCAGATTCCAGGATTTCAAGCGATTCATTCTGTGTAAATTTTCTTTATGTATGGGGGAAGGAAGGGGTAAAATCCTCTTCAATGGGCTACTTCTTTTTCAATCCCGCAGGTCCAACATCAAGAGAAGGAAAATCACTCTGAAGTGACTGAGTTTATTATTGAAGGCTTAACAGACCAACCAGAGCTCCAGATTCCACTTTTCTTCCTGTTCCTAGGGATCTATGTGGTCACCATGGTAGGAAACCTGGGAATGATCATCTTGATTGGGTTCAGTTCCCAACTACACACTCCCATGTACTATTTCCTCAGCTGTCTATCCTTCATTGACGTCTGTCAATCCACTGTCATCACCCCCAAAATGCTTGTGAATTTTGTGTCAGAAAAGAACATCATCTCTTACCCTGAGTGCATTGCTCAGCTCTATTTTTTCATCATTTTTATAATTGCTGAATGCTATATGTTGGCAGTGATGGCATATGACCGCTATGTTGCCATCTGTAGCCCTCTACTATATAATGTCATCATGTCTCATCAATTGTGCTCTTGGTTGGTATGTGGGGTAGGTATAATGGCTGTGGTTGGTTCCACAGTTCACACAGGCTCCATGCTTAGAGTTTATTTTTGCAAAGACAATATTGTCAATAATTTCTTTTGTGAGATTCTTCCCCTCTTGGAGCTTTCCTGCTCCAGTACTTACATCAATGAAGTATTGCTTCTGGTTTTTACTTCTTTTAACCTGTTTGTACCAACCCTAATTATTCTTAGTTCTTATATTTTCATCCTTGTAAGCATTCTTCGCATCCAATCCACCACAGGCAGGTCTAAAACTTTCAGCACTTGCAGTTCCCATATCATGGCTGTTTCCCTATTCTTTGGATCAACAGCGTTCATGTATCTGCAGCCTTCTACCAGCTCCATGGACCAACGGAAAGTGTCCTCTGTGTTTTATACCATAGTGATCCCCATGCTGAACCCTCTGATCTACAGCCTCAGGAATAAAGATGTCAAGATTGCACTGAAGAAAATTCTGGAGAAAAGAGTATTGTCATGAATAGTGGGTCACTAGTAATTGGCTCATAGACTTTGCTGGTGCTGTTTTCCTTTTAACAGGCTGGGTCATATTGCCTTTTCAAGTGACAGGATCTACTCACATGCCCCTCCTCACAATTCCTCTCCTCTGTCTACCTAACCTCTTGTTTCCCTTCTTATGCAAGCAAACTTTGTGGCTGAATCACAGTTAGAAGCTCTATGAATGATAAATAGTAATGTCATATATTAAAGAGATGCATTACTGGAACTTTAGGATCAAAGAACAAGGTAGCTGTGAAGCCACCTCATCAGTAGATAATTTTCCTTTGCTTTAAGCAGTTGCTTTTCTGGATTTTTATGATAGCTATATGGCAGGAATGGATAACATTTTAGTTTATAATAAATTTACAAATATCTCATTTTATTCTGTCAGCAACTTTGGAGGTAGATATTATTACTATTTCCATTTGACAAATGAGGCAACTGAGGCACACAGTGGTTATGACTTCCTAAGGGTGACAGAACCTGTAAATGTTGGGTTCGACTTGAGCTCATCCTCCTGACTCAATGACTAGTTTCTATTGGCTCTACCACTAATCTGTCTCCAAATCCAAACCCCTCCTTTTACAGATGAAGAAGTTTAGGATCTGATTCTTGAGCTGCTTCTTTCTCTTATACCACAATGCTGACCAGGGTCTTGTTGTGTGGAGAGTTGCATGTTGTGGTGGCTTATGAAATGTGACCACTAGAGTTGGCTCCCCATTGGAGAAATTCTGTGCTGAGAAAGGATTGTTTCTGGCTGTCACACAGAGGGCACCCTAATATTGGAATCTCCATTAGCATTTTTTTTAAGTATTAGAGAATTATGGACAGAATAGTAGCATAAATTTTATTTTTTATTAAATTATTTTGTTTTCAGTGTTCTACAATCACTTCCTTATATCTTAGTTTTTTTATCTCAATCCCTGTCCTTCCCCCCTCCCTCCCCAATCCCTCCCAGAGATGACATACAATTTTATATAGATTCTAAACATACATTCCTATTAAATACATTTTCACCTTGGTCATGTTACATAGAAGAATTAAAATGAATGGGAGAAATCATAAAACAAAACAAAACATTATACAAAAGAAAATAGTCTGCTTCATTCTGCAAACAAATTCCATAATTCTTTCTCTGGATTTGGAAGGCATTTTGCCTCAAGAGTCCACTGGGAATTTTTTAAATCCTTGCATTGCAATGAAGCACAATGTTTACCAGAAAATTTCCTCACTCACTGTATTGTTGTTGTGTACAAAGTTCTCCTGATTCTGCTCTTTTCACTCAGCATCAGTTCATGTAAGTTTTTCCAGGCCTCTCTGAAGTTTTCCTGTTCATCTTTCCTTAGAGCACAACAGTATTCCATAACATTCATATACCACAATTTATTCAGCCATTCCCCAGTTGATGGGTATCCCCTTGATTTCCAGTTTCTGGCCACCACAAAGAGAGCTGCCATAAATATTTTTATACATAGAGGACCCTTTCCCATTTCTATGATTTCTTGGGGATACAACCCTAGAAGTGGTATTCATAAACTTTATTTTTAAAAAAGCCTCAGAAGAATTCAAAAAAGCTTTACTTTAAATTCTGGTCATATTAAGACAAAAAAAACCCAGCAGCTGACTCTCTGGGATTGCCAAAAAATGAGCTCCACTATTTTGGAAAATCTAAAGGATAGAAAAGGAAAAGCATCTCTTCTCTCTACATGCAGCAACTATGGAGGCAGATTTTTTCCAGGCCCAATAGTGAAATCTATTTTCACTAAACTGTACTGTTTTCTAAGATTATTGATTCTTAATATTCCTAATTTTTTTGAGTTCTGCTAGATTATCCCTTTCTATATACTCCCTAACTGTACTGTCTCAAACCTCTTATAATTGTGCGTTACACAATTTGTTGTTTCAGTTAAGGTGAAATAGTACAACTTATTTTGAGATCTTCGTTGTATATGGATACAGTGGACTATTCTTTTGCTGCAAGAAATGAGGAAATAGATGATTTCAAGGAGACATAGAAAAACTTAAGTGAACTGATACAGAGTGATACGAGCAGGATCATATGAAAAATTTGCATTATATCATAAATTTTGTAAGAGGAATAATTTTGAAAATGTTTTGAACAGATGAAGAATGATATGGAGAACCAGAAGAACAGTGTATACAATCATAATACCATTGTAAAGAGAAACAATTTTTGAGCTATAAGAACTACTATCCAATGATGCAATGACCATCCATGATTTCAGAAAATGATGAAGAAACATACTATGCATTGCCTGACAGAGAAGATGAACATTCATATAATACATGCATACTCTTACACAAATATATCATATATACATACTATATGAATATATAGTATATGCATATACATATGTGTATATATAAACACACAAATATATACATATGAACACATATATTTATATACAACCAGTTTCTTTTCTGTTTTGTTTTACTTGACAAGACATACGTTTTGCCAGAAATTTGCTTGTCACTTTTCTAGTGAGGTAGATGTGGGAGAAAGATAAATAGAATTATGTTAATTTTAAATGATCTAAAAATGTAAAGATGGAGGTACTACACATGTGAGAATATTGGATGCATTTTCAGGTCTAGTCAATATATTGTTAATTTTGCTTAATAGTTTTACTTTGCTAGAGATTTTCATTGAATTAGTATAACCCATAAATACTAATAATGTAAAAACCCATAAATACTAATAGTGTAAAAACAAAATTCATCAGTAAAACTCTCTGTGAGGAAAGATGACAGAATGTGTTAAGTGGAAGTTAAGAAATGTCAAGACACAGCTCTGAACTTGGGGATTCTTCAGGGACTTAAGATAATGTAGCATTTAGGGAATTTTGCCCACTTGGCAAACAAAGAAACATGGTCAAGAACTCCATGGTAATATAGAACTTTTCATCTGTCTTCACCAGATCTCATGAGAGGATTCTGTAGTGAGACGATCAATAGTTTTTTGATAGTGGAGGAGGTAGCCATGTCTTTCTCCAAGGAGAGTGATTAAGGTATCTTTCTTTTTTACTGGAGTCATCTACATTTCATCTGTGCATAAGGCTTGTATTTTATAGAAGAATTCATTTTTAGAATTGAACTAATTTTATTTAAATTGAATTTTTTAGTAAATGCATCCTTCAAATTATAATACAGGGAGATTAGAATCAATTCTTGGCAAAATTGTACAGCACCTGGTTTGAAAAATACTTAGAAAAGGAAAACATGGTCACTATCATCCAAAATATATTGATTTTTTAAAAAGAAAAATACATGTGAGACACTTTTTTTTTCTTTTGGAAGGAATTTTTAGATGGGTAAATATGGATATTTTCTAAAATATACAATAATTCACTTTAAGTAAATCATTTGACATTCTTAACGGTCTCTATGTGAAAAAAGAAACAAAAATGTGGATTAAATGATAGCACAAATAGATGTGTCCAGACATAGTAAAAATAACTAGTGAAGTATGATAATTAATGGAATTATGATTATAAGGATTTAGTGAAGTTTTGCAGACATCTATCAGTGACCATGTTCCATTTAACATTTTATCAATGACTGACAGGAAACTATAGATGTCATGCTCATGAAATACAAAGTTGACATAGGACTGGGCTGCATATCTAGTAGGAAAGATGACAAAATTTGCAACCAAAATTATCTGGATAGACTACAACAGCAGACAAAATCCAATAAGATGAAATTTACATTTACTTTAGCATAAAAGGTTTGTTTTTTCTTTTTACATGAAGATGAAACTTCATTTACAATATTGTGATCTGTGCTTTTAGTAGCTGTTTTACTTTTTCTAAAAATAAGTATTTATTGCTTTTTTCTGTTTCTTAAATCACCATAGTTATTCCAAGTATTCATCACCGTCTCCCACATAGCCATCTTTTTAATAAATATCACTTTTTTAGAGAGTAAAAAAGACATCATAACAGATTGATAAAATGAAAAAGCCCTGAAACATGCACAGTATATCAACCCCATGGATCTTCTATTTCCATGAAGGGGAGCAATGACAATTCCTCCAGTTATTTAAATTGTTCTTTATTTCTTTAATGAACATTTTGTAATTGAATATATACAAGACTTTAAGATCTTTGTAAGATATGTATTTTTAAAAATTATTTGGAAAGGTATTTCCCTTTGTTTTATTGCTTCTTTTCTTTTGATATCATTGCAAAGGAATGCTATTAATTTTTGAGAATTTATTTTGTACCCTGCAACTTTGCTAAAGCTACAAATTGCCTTGATTAACATCATTGTTGATTCCCCTAAGATTTTCCAAATAAACTTTCATATTGCTGACACACAGAAATACTCTTATCTCCTCTTTACTTACATTTATTTCTTTTACTTTTTTCTCTTGTCTCATTTCTATTGCTAGTTTCCAGAACTATATCAAATGATAGTGGGGATAGATGCTTACTTAACTCCCATATCTGTTGGAAAAGGATTTTAGAGTATACCCACTGTATGTGAGTCTTGCTTTTGGTTTAGATAGATGCTTTTATTGAATTTTTTAAAAGTCCTTCTATCTAGGAGTAAGCTTGCTAGATTGATTTTTTGAGAGTTTTTGTTTGAGGTTCTCCTTCAGAACATTTGGCCATTGATTCCCTCTTATTTTTTTCTATATCCTTCAAAATCAATACTTAGGATCGAGGGTACATTTTAGGATTTTATGACTGTCATCTGCTTGGTATTATGAATTTAATGACAGAATACTCATTCTTCTCTCTTGCTGTCCACTCACGTTTTTTAAAATTTGTTCTACTTAGAATTTGAAATTTGTTTTTATTGTAAATGTCATAGATAAGAGTTCTACACAAAAGTTTATATTTAAAATTATTTTATTCCATTTCATTTGATGTGAATTATTTTGGATCTATTTAATATGGTGCTTACTTCATTTTTAAAAATGACAATATAAATTTTAACAATTTAGATTTAATTAATAGGTCAAATTTTAGCTTTGAAAAGGTTCTAATTATTTGCCTACTTACAAATTGTTCTGGAGTAGAATTTGTTTGTAGGGAAAACTGTCACTCAGGGACCCAATTTAAAAGCAAAAATGAACGACTGACTAATTTTTATGGTAATTGGAGCATAATAAATATATCACATAATACATGACAAACATATTATGTCATATATTAGAGTAGGATAAATATGTTCCATCATATTTTGATAATGAATTAAATCTTAGAAAATATAACAGCACTTAGTTACATGAGTATATATTGGAATATATTGATATTGGAGCTGTATAAAATTTAGTGAATTAATTTCATGTGACTGGAGATTATTATTAAAAGTTCAATATTCAAGTACCCATGATGACCTAGACTAAAGTGTTTTTCTTTTCTGAACCTATTCTGGCTTCCTCAAACTTTCCCAGAACACTCATCTCCCATGCCTAGAATATACTTCCTCTTCACTTCTACCTTTTGAAATCCTTAAGTTTCTTTCAAAGCTTAGTTCAAGTGCTGCCTCCCTCACAATACTCTTCCTGGTCACTCCTACATAACTACTCCTTCTTGAAAAAATTTTGTATTTGTTGTACATGTTTTGTATTTACTTACCTAGGCATACATTATTTTCTCCCAGTAGAATGTAAGTTCCTTAAGAGTAGGGATTATTTTCATATTTGTCTTTGAATGCCCAGTAACCAACCTAATGCATCTAGTACATCATAGGTATTTAATAAATACTTGCTGCATATATTTACATTTTATCTATATTTGCATATATGTATTCCTCCTGGTAGAAAATGTTTCTTAGGTGAGGAACTGAGTCTGTTTTCATCTGTATCCTCAGCCTTATATATCATGTGTTTTGCATTTTCAAGTGGACCAGATCTGTGGTTTCGTTAATACAGGGAACTCTAATGGAGAAACTCCCTCTCTCACTAAAATTGGTACCTGATTTAAAATTTGGAGTTTTAAAGACTTCTCTGGCAACTTTGAAGATTAAGTGATTTGGTCAGGATCGCATAGCTAGAATGTCACGGAGGCTGCCTTAAGTCCAAGTTTTCCTGACTACAGTGATAAATTCTATGGATTACAGCAAAATTCCTCTCATCTTGTTCTTAATATGTGTTTAATATACTCATGTATCTCAAATCAATTGAATTCATTTAAATTGGATCTTTAGGAAGGGGATTGTAAGCATTTGGCCTAGAACTCTGATGTTATTTGAGTCTAATCCACAACATAACATATGAGATATGGTAGAGTTGGGTTACTGCCCCATTTCCCTGTCCCCCAAGGAAATCTGGTAAACAATTGGGTATTAAATGATTTATCAAAGGAAAGGGAGTAGAAAAGTAAATACTTAGGGAGTCTTCCCCACTGAGCTGGATCCCAGATGAAGCCAGTCCCTGGGGAAGTCTCAGTCTTTGTTGTTCCTAATGAAGTGGTCAAAATCTTCAAAATGAGACTAAAACCCATATGTAACAACAGCCAGCCCCCTCTGTTACAAGTAGGAAGCTATGTTTTATCTGTTGCATCTGTGGAGGACTCCATATAAAAGACTACAATGAGGATTAATCATCTCTATCTCAAAATCCTCAGAACTGCTTTTAAATTGATGTCAATGTTTACCTCCACTTAATAAGAAGATACATGCTTGAGGTGATAATCCAGGGCAAAATGGATAAAAAGTATAGAAAATACAGTACTGGATGGTGAGTGTTTGACACAGTTTTCATGATCTATCCTTCCAAACCTCTAGGAATGGTATTTCAAAGTTTGGTCAAAAACACCTTTATATCTTGCTCAATACTTCCTTAATTAAACTGAACTAATTTGAAGCTAGTAAAGCATTTAGGCTGAGAATAATGTATAAAGTTTGAAATTGCAATCGCTCTAATCCCTTAGGATAGTATCATCTATACCAGATGACTCCTTAAAAGGGATGGATGACTTCTTTGCCAACAGCTATTTCCCTAAAATACATTGGAAAGCCACACAACCACACCCCCACCCCAACAATATTTTTCTGTCTCTAAAACAGAGAGAAGAGTTATAGTTCGTACAATGGCAGAATTGACTCTGCCTTTGCAGTCAACAGGATTGTAACTATGAGGTGGTTTGTGCAAAGCTTAATACACATGAACAGGAGCTAGAAAGAGATGAATGACTTTTAAGAATTGCTGGTGATTTTTATTCTCTTTATCTTTAAAATTTTTTTTGTTGTATGACATGATTCTCTGAAAAGGGGAGAAGGGTAGAAAAGAAACCCCTTTCCCTGAGTGATGCATTCACTAACCTAACACCATAGTTTTTATTCTTGTGCTCAGAAGGAAAGGCAGCAATTAGTACTCTCTTGTGTTTAAATGACCCATAGGACTATGGGATAGTAAGAGGCACTAGGTGTAAAAAATAATAGACTGGAAGGAAAAACTAAAGCCTTAATTAATGCGTTTTATCAGTTTTGAGAACTATCTTTGTCTGCAGGTAATCATCACCATATTCTTTAATGTGTTTTTGCCCTTATCCTCAGAAATACCATCCAGAAAATGACCACAGGAAATTATTCCACAGTTACTGACTTTATCCTTGCAGGATTAACAGACCAGCCAAAGCTCAAGCTCCTCCTGTTTATTCTATTCTTGTGCATCTATGTGGCCACTGTTGTGGGAAACTTGGGCATGATCACATTGATTGGGTTCAGTTCCCACCTTCATACCCCCATGTACTATTTACTCAGCTGTTTGTCCTTCATTGATCTTTGTCACTCCACTGTCATAACTCCCAAAATGCTTGTCAACTTTATGTCAGAGAAGAGCAACATTTCCTACAATGAGTGCATGACTCAACTCTATTTCTTTATCATTTTTATTGTTTCTGAGTGTCATTTGTTGACAGTGATGGCATATGACCGTTATGTTGCCATCTGTAGCCCTCTGTTATATAATGTCATCATGTCCTATCAGGTCTGCTCATGGCTATTGGGGGGAGTGAGCACAATAGGCTTGGTTGCTGCCACTGCTCAGACAGGCTGCATACTCAGATCATTTTTCTGCAAAGACAACATCATCAACCATTACTTTTGTGATCTCAATCCTCTCTTAGAGCTTTCCTGCTATAGTACCTATGCCTGTGAAGTGATCATTCTATGCTTTGGTGTAATTAACATCATCTTCCCAATTCTATACATCCTTAGCTCTTACTTCTTTATCATTGCCAGCATCCTACGTATCCAGTCAACTGAAGGAAGATTTAAAGCCTTCAGCACCTGCAGTTCCCACATCATTGCTGTTTCCATCTTCTATGGTTCTGCAGCATTCATGTACCTACAACCCTCTTCAGTTAGTTCCATGGACCAGGGGAAAGTATCCTCTGTGTTTTATACCATTCTTGTGCCCATGCTGAACCCTTTAATCTATAGCTTGAGGAACAAAGATGTCAAAGTAGCATTAATGAAAATCTTGGAGAAAAAAAAATTCTGATGAAGATTAGAAACATGAGGGTAACGGTATTGGAGATTAGAGAATGCAATGATAATTTCTGGAGAGTTTGTCCATTGTGAGCATAGTCCTTTCTTTTTAATTGTTATTCCCCTCATATCTTTGACTACTCTTTCTATCAGCACTTCAATGCATATTCTGAAGAGGAACAATAATGCCTGGTCCTAGTCATGAGGTAATATCTACATTCTGTCCATTGGAGCTGATAGGCTTTTGATATTTTAAGAATAAAATTATTGTGTAGCTATACGGGCGCAATATGCAATCAAAATCACTTTGTAATCCTATTTTATCAGTTCTAGGCTTGTTACAATTTCCAGACTTTACTTTTACTTTTGGTCCCCAGTTCCCTCTTTCATACAATGTTGACCAGGAATTTCAATCACCTTGCTATTCTCTTGAGCAGGAATACCTAGCTAATGTTAAGAATATTTATAGCCCTCTATTCCCCCAATCTTACTGAATGTACTTGTGCCCCAGAAGTGGGCATTGAGACTATGTCTGTCAAGTGTTACATTCTACCATTCGTGTTTTTGCTCTTAATCAGGATAAAAAAATCCAAATAATTGTTGATAAGGTTTATTACATCAGGTTTTTTACTACAAATTTACAAGAGCTAAATACAGATCACAATATGGAGAAATATAGTACTCCAACCTACAGTATGTGCAGTACAAAACAATCATATAGTTCCACTAATTATCTTTCTAGCTTTATGAAGGGTGGTGGGGACACACACATACACATATACACACACACACATCTTCTCAGTCACCAGACTGCTCTCTCAGTAAGCAAGAAAATAGCAGGGGGAAATATTCTCAGGCACTTGTAACACGAATATAGCCAGTTGTAGCTCCTAAAATTACCTTAACACAGCTCCCTTATTGCACAAAATTTGGACAGAAAGAGGAAATAGTGCTGGATTTGGAGTCACAGTAACTGGACTGAATGCCAGCTTGGCCATTTTCTACCTACCAGTATCACTGTGGACAAGTAACCTCTGATCCTGTTTCCTCATCTGTGAGATCAGGTAGTCAACATTTAAATTACATTCCACCACCAAATATGATCCTACATTGTGGGAAGTTTTCTTGGTTGCTATACAGAGTGGAGATAGTTATTGAAATGAGCAGGTTGTCCTGTGAGATACCCAAATATCTATGTCTCTCTCTCTCTCTCTCTCTCTCTCTCTCTCTCTCTCTCTCTCAAAGACTTCTTGCTATACTCATGGGATAAAGAGGCAATAACAATCTTTAAAAATGAAGAAACAAGCACATCAATTTCATTTTCCTGTTTTCTGAAACTACTCATTACAAACATTGCTTGAATTCTGCCAGTGTGTTGTTTTTTTAATGGAATCCTGGCCTCTCCCTTTATCTTACTGGAAAGGTCTCTAGTTTATATCCATGGCAGAAAATACTGCCCTTTGATGTTATATAGACATTACTCATTATATTAATGAAATATCTATTTTATTCATATATTTTCTAACATTTTAAAAATGCATAAACTGTATCTTGTCAAAACCTTTTTCTGCATCTTTTGATATTAACTTATGATTTGTTCTTATTAATATGGTCAATTATGTTCATTGAACCAAACCTGATTTCTGGTACAAACTGGTACAAATCTGACTACACCATAGTGTATAATCTTTGTGTTGAATTGCAATACTCTCCTATTTAAAATTTAATATGTTTGCTTTTCAATTATTAGGAATATTTACCCATTGTTCTCCCCGCTCCTTTCCTTCATATTGATATTAAATGATATATAAATTTTATTTGTAAATTCATTTAGTCTTAGAGGTTTTCCTTTTTCACACTGGGAGTTTATTTGTCATACAACTGGATGTATTTTCCACTAAAATTGGGTTTTCTTTTATTTCATTTTTTTTTTGGTTGAACTGGGCATTTTGACTTTTGTAATTTTTTTAATTTAAATTGTCAATTTTACTGCTTATAATTGGGCAAAATATGTTCTAATTTAAAAAATTTCTGCATTGATGTGAATTAACCTTTCTCAATTTGATATCAGTAATTCAGTTTTCTCTTTTATAAAAAATAAGCTACATAACGGTTTGTCTATTTTATTGTTTTTAAGCTTTTAGTTTTACTTATTAATCTAAAGAATTATTTGCAATAAGTAGATATTTTAATAAATAAATTTTCAATTTAAATATTCATTATTTCATGTTTAAGATTTCTATTTTCATATTTAATCTGAGAGGGAGATAATTCATTGGCTTCCCAGTTTTTTTAGTTGCATGCTCTTTTTCTTGTGTATTTCCCAGAGTTGCTATGAAGGCAAAATGAGATATTACTTCTAAAGTTCTTATCACTCTGCCTTGTACATAGTAGGTTCTATATAACTTGTTGTTGTTTTTGTTTTTCCTGATGAAAGTATTTAGAAGTCTAAATTCCCCCCTAAGAAGTACTTCGGCTGTGTAATAAAAATTTTGGCAAGATGTGTCATTTTTGTAAATATCTCTAATTAAGTTCTTTATTGTTTCTATAATTCATTTTTGAGCAAACCATTTTTAGTATAACAGTATATAGTTAACTTAATTTTATTTTTTCTTCAAAAGCCCTTTATTTAATACATTTATTACATTATGGTCTATGAAAGTAATGCTTAATATTTTGAGTTTTCAGCTTTTATAAAGCTTTTATGCCCTAATGTATGTGTGTGGTTAATATTTATAAAGGTGCCATGTACATCTGAGAAATATACACATACACATTTGTATGTATATACACACAAATATGTATATGCATGTATATATGTAGAAACAGACATATTTTTATATATAAAATATCTATCTTGGTCAAGTCTATGAAGATAATTAATGAAAAACTGCTAAGGAGGGTGGCCTAGCCGTACCAGATCTAAAGCAATATTATAAAGTTGCAATCATTGAAAGTTTTTTGAAGAAGTAGAATGCTGGATCAGTAGAATATGCTAGGTACACAGGACAGAGAAGAAAATGGCTGTAGTAATCTACCATTTGATAAATCCAAAGAGTCCAGTGTTTGGATTAGGAACTCACTATTTGACAGAAACTGCTAGGAAAACTGAAAAATAATATGACAGAAATGAGGCATAGACCAACATCTCCTACCACATATGGTACATTATTTAGACATAAAAAGTCTTAAAAAAATTGGAAAGGAAGGAATAGTTTACTTGTAAGATCTATGGAGAAGGAAAGAACTTATGATAAAGTAAGAGATAGAAAACAGTATGAAATGCAAATGAGTAATTTTGATTACAATAATTTAAAAGATTTTGCACAGACAAAACTAATGCAACCAAGATTAGAAGGAAAGCAGAAAGTTGGGGAAAAAAATCTTTATAGTCAGTGTTTCTGATAAAGGACTCACTTCTTAAATATTTAGAGAAATGACTCAATTAATAGAATACATGTCTTTCCATAACTAATAAATGGTCAAAGGATATTAACATGCAGTTTTCAATGAAGAAATTAAAGGCATACATACACATATGAAAACATGTTCTAAATCACTATTGATTAGAGAAATGCAAGTGAAAACAACTCTGAATTACCACCTCACATCTATCAGATTGACTAATGTGAAAGCAAAGGAAAATGATTTGGGAAAATTGAAACACTACATTTTTGGTGGAATTTGAACTGACCCACCATTCTGAAGAAAAATTTGGAACTCTGCCCAAAGGATTAATCATCTATACCCTTTGATCCTGCAATATCACTACTAGGTCTACATTCCAAAGAGATGATAAAACATGGAAAAGAACCTTCATGTAAAAAAAAATATTTATGGCAATTGTTTTATGGTGAAAAGAATTGGAAACCGAGGGAATCCTCATCAATTAGGGAATGCATGAACAACTTGTGGTATATGAATGTAATGGAATACTATTGTTCTATGAGAAATAATGGGCTAATGAGGTTCAGAAAAGCCTGGAAAATCTTACATCAACTGATGCTCAGTGAATTGAATAGAACCAGGAGAACACTGTATACAGTAACAGCAACATTGTGTGATGTTCAACTATGATAGACTTATCTCTTTTCAGTAATAAAATGATCCAAGACAGTTCCAAAAGCCTCATAATAGAAAATGCTGTCCACATCCAGAGAAAGAACTATGGAGTCTTAATGGAGTTCAAAGCATACTATTTTCACTTTGTTCTTTTCTTTCTCTTGTTTTTTTCCCTTTTGTTCCAATTCTTCTTTCACAACATGGTTAATGTGGAAATATGTTTACCATGATTGTACATGCATAACCTATCACAGATTGCTTGCTGTCATGGGTGTATGGAAATTTAGATCTCAAAAATTTACAAAAATGAATGTTAAAACTATCTTTATATGCAATAGGAAAAAATAAAATACTGTAATAATATTTTAAATGGGAAGATCTTTTCCATTCATTAATAAACCCATATGACCTGCTCAAACTGCAAGGAAGTCTAAGTCACATGAGTTTGAGTCACATAAAGCCTGTGGTGGGAAGAGTTTGCTGAAGTTGTGGAGCAGGAAGCATAGAACAGGAAGAGGTGGAGCAAGAACAGAGCTGAGAGGAAGTGAGTCATGAGAGCAGTCAGAGCAAGGAAGGATACAGGTAAGCAGGTAGCTGGCTAGCATGAGTGAAAGAACTTGTTTGTAATTTTGTGTAAGAGAGCCTGCTGGTGATTTGTTTAAGGGACCTGGTTTGTGGGAAGCCATGCAGGGAAATGTCTTGGGGAAAATGCTATCCTCTGCATTGTTATTGTTTATAGATTTTGGTTACTGTGATGAATTTGGTTTTCTGGTATCAGAATAAATGCTTTGGTTCTGTCTTCCATATGGAGAGTCTGTTGTATTTCATGATTCAGAAATGTGCTAAAATATTCATGTCCACTGTAGATGCTGTGAATATCACATTGGTGCTACAAATGCGAAAGTACAATCACACATAGATGTATTCATGCATACATTCTATTTTCCTTCAGTATTCTCCAGAGATCAATCACATCTAGGTCTTCTAAAATTCTACAGTGGTTCTTCCCTTTTTTTTTATTTTGGTTAGATTTATCTAGGTCTGGAAAGAGTAAATTGAGGTATGACTATTTTCATGGTGCTTTTTCTTCCTATCATACATTTAGCTTTTGCTTTAAGTACCTAAATTTCCTTTAAGTATCTCAATGCTATATATTTAGTTTTATATATATTTAGCATAGGGATTGGTTTATTGTCTATGTTACCTTTCAGCAAAGTGTAGTTCCTTGTTTATGTCTTTTAATTATCTTCCTTTTGCTGTTTATTTATCTGGTATCATGATTGCTGTCCTCTGCCCTTTTACGTTATCTGAAGCAGAATAGATTTTACACCAGCATCTTATTTTAATTGTGTGAACCATTCTGTTTAAAGTGTGTTTTTCTTGACACATTTGACAAACAAAGTATTTTAAATTCTATTTCCTAATTCATTCCTCTGTTCACTTTTTTCTTAAAATTAGTTAATCCCATTCATTTTCATAGATAGGTTTTTTATTGTCGTTCTTCCCTCCTTCCCATTCTGCTGTACTTTTTTTCATTTGTTCTCTATTTTCTGTATCCTATTTATAGAGAAAAGGTTAATGAAAGATGAGTGAGCACAGTATGAGTCCTTTGTTTGGTGTGATATAATTCTGTTCCTTATCTTTCCTTTGCTTAGGAGCAAATCACAGGTTCTCAGTATTTATTTATTTTCTTTTAAGTCCCCTTCAGAACTTATCCTTCTTAGAATTTATTTTGCCTTATACTAATCTCTTTTTTCTTGTTACACCCTTTCATTAATCACTTCTTCTCTTCCTTCCTTGTAAATTGAAATATATTTCTGTCCCCAGCTATTGATGTGCAGTCTTCTTCTGTTGACCAGTCCAGATGAGGATGAGGTTCTTGTGTCACCTACTCCCCTACTACTCTTCTTCATTTGAATGAAGTCCTACTGTCATACCAAAATATGGGAAAAAATCTTCCCCTCCCCTTTTCCTCTAGTATACTACTTTTTTCTTCCTTTTCTATTATTTTTAGAGATCCTAGACACTGAGTCTAATTATGCTTCTTCTATGACCTCTGAAGATCATAATGTTCTGAGGGGATAGATGTTATATTCCCCATGTTAGAATGAAAACAGTCAATCCTTGTTTTGACTCTTATGCTTTTTCATTAATTTTTAGTGTTTATTTTGACTCCAGTATATATACATGTATATATACTGGATATATACACACATATACACATATGAATACATACATATATATATATATATATATATATATATATATATATATATATATATATATATATATATATATATACATAGATATAGATATGGATATAGATAGAGATATATAGTAAAGGTCAATTTTCCCACATAAAATTATACTCAGTTTTGCTGGGTAGGTTATTTTTGGATGTTAGGCTTTATCTGTTGCCTTCTTGAATATATTATTGCAATTTCTTTTCTCCTATAGTGTTGTCACTGAAAAGTCTTGTGTGATACTGACTATGGCTCATTAGTACTTGAATTCTTTCTGGCTACTGTTGCAGAATACAAAAAGCAAACAGGAAAGAGAAACCACAGGGGACTTATTAAAGTTGAACTGTTTATGTTACTACATAGAAAGATGATATTTGTAACTCATGAGACCTTTCTCAATATTAGGATAGAGGAAATACGCACATACATCTGCACACACTCATACGCATATATGTACATATATGTATATAAAAATGTATGTGGATGTATATATGTATGTATATGTGTATATATATTATATATATTTATGCAAGAGAGTGAAAGAAAGGGGGGCAAAGGATGCAAGATAAGGTGAATATGAAGGAATGATATCTAAAAAAGCAAATTAAGTGTTGAAAGGAATGTACTAGGAGAAAGAGAAAGGGAGAAGTAGAATGTACTAAATCATCTCAAATAAAAGAGGCGAGAAAGAGCTTTTTCAATGTCAGGGAAGAAGGGGAAAATGAGAGGGATAAATGAGCCTTAATTTCATCAGATTTGGCTTCAGGAGGGAATAACGCACATACTCAATTGGGCATGGAAGTTTGTCTTAACCTACAGGAAAGTAGAGGGGAGTAGACAGAAGAGGAGGGATAAGAAGAGATCACAGATTGGGGGAAGAGGAAAACACTTTTGTAGCGGGACAGGACAAAGGAGAGAATAGAATAAATGGAGGACAACACAGGATAGAGGGAAATATAGTCTTTCACAACATGACTGTTATGGAAGTGCCTTACATGACTACACATGTATAATGTACATTGCTTGCTTTCTCAAGGAGAGTAGATGGGAGTGGGAAAGAAAATGTAGAACTCAAGGCATTAAAAAGGAATGTTAAAAATTGTTTTTACATGCTACTAGGAAATAAGGTATATAGGCAATGGTACATAGAAATCCATCTTATACTACAGGAAAATAAAAGGGAAGGAGGTAAGAGAGTGGAAAAGGGTAATAGAAAGGAGGGTGGATTGGAGGAAAGGATAATCAGAATACATGCTATCCTGGGGTTGGGGGAGGGGGAAGATAGTGAGAAAAACTGAAATTCAAAATTTTATGGAAGTGAATATTGAAAACTGAAAATAAATTAAATAAATAAAACATTATCATTTCTCTAACAGAGAAGTTTCTAGGTTTCACTAGACTGCTAAAAGAATCTATGAGACAAAAGAAGCTAATAAATTCTGCTTTAATGCAACATTTGTGAGAAATCATTTCCTACATATAACCTATGTTACATTGTGAAAATATCTAAAGCTTCCTTAGGTCTTATTTTCCTTACCTATAAAATTAAGGACTTCAATAGTGCCTTTTAGTCTTAAATCTGTGAATTCTATAATTAATGTATTGATAGATCCTATTTCCAGGAAGAATACCCTAGATAATATTCTGATGCATTTCTTTAGCCATGCCGTGCTAATATCTTTGACAATGAGTTCTAGTAGTGAACCACCAAAATTTCATCAGAACATAGTGGTTCACTACTTTGGACAATGGACTTTGAGCCCATAGCCAAGACCTGTGGAAAGGAACCAAGAAGTAGCTGTGCTGTGGGGCTTCGTGGCATCCAAAGCACATAGTACAGCACCTGGTCAACCCAGGCCCTGAGGTGAAGTAGGAGAAACTGCTGCCCCTTGCCTCAGACTCATCCAGCCAAAAAGGGAAGAAGGGACATGGCCTCTTTCCACTGTGAAGGCAGAAGTGATTAGTGCAAATAGGGGTGGGAATGCAGAAGAGAAATCACAAGGGCCTCCACTTGGGCTCAAAAACTGAGCACTTTTAGACAATGGAATCCAGTTTCTAGCCTTGTAGCTCAAAGCAAGCACCCAGCACCCCTGGGTGCAGCCTCTACCCTGGGTCTCCTCCCAAATCAGTCTCTCTGTCTGTGAAGCCCAGACTGAAAAGGGATCTAGCCAAACATTCCCTCTGGTCTCAAGGATATCAAGTCTGACCAAAGGCACACATCCCAGACTTACTAGGCCTTGAGACCCTCTAACCTTCCCTTTCTCAAGGCAGGGGAGCCAGGGAGGAGAATGGAGGTCAGCCCAGTTCTGGGAGACACTAAGAGAATTCTCTCCCTCTCCAGCACAGCAGGTCATGGGGGAGCAGCAGCTGGGATGAAGGGAGGGAGAGAAAGAAGGAAGGGGTCATGGACCTAGTACCAAGGAGGTGAGGGTTTGAAAGAAAAGGGCTAGGGGTTGAGGGGGCAGGAAAGGAGAAGGGGGCTGGTGTTTGACCGTTCCTTTCACCCGGCATTCCCAAGACCACCCCACTGACACTGGCAAGAATACACAAATACGCACATGCACCACACATACACACACACACACACACACACACACACACACACACATCCCCCACTACTACCATGGGGCTAGCATCCCTGCTCAAAGGAATACAGGTTTCTCTTGCTGCTGCCACTGTCACCACCACTGCCACCACCGCTGCCACCACCACTGCCATCACAAGCCACCATGGGCCCTGGATCAGAAGGAGCCATAATGATGCTGGAGAGAGTTCATCATCCTGTTAGCCAGAACAGCCATCTTTCCAGTCACAGATTTCACTCTTTGTTTGAATTGGGCAATCCCTGCTGCAGGGAGCACGTTTCCCAGAGACACTCCTGCTGTTCCAGGGGCTCCGTCTGCCTCCCCAAAGAGGGCTGTAGAACTGATGGCACTGCTACTTGAAAGATACTGGAGCAGAGCCCAGGCTTCATATTCAGCATCCATTTCCCTCGCAAGGAACACATCTGATGGATTTTGGCTCCCACAAACTTCTGACCTGCTTCCTTAAATTCTGCA
The DNA here is from genome assembly GCA_028658325.1 of Potorous gilbertii. NCBI lineage: Eukaryota > Metazoa > Chordata > Mammalia > Diprotodontia > Potoroidae > Potorous > Potorous gilbertii. The sequence goes on along the minus strand of CM053771.1, from coordinate 136,845,647 downwards.
GTTGATGGCTGGCTTCCAACCTCTCTCTGGTTTCTGAGTCTTTCTGCAATAGGCCAGATACTAGAGATTGTCACCTTGGGCTCCTTCTCCTCCATCCTGTCCATACTCCAGGAAGCATCAGTGTCTCAGTGGGAAGCAAAGTCATTTCCTAGAGAAAAGGGGTTATCCTTATACTTAGTGGGTCTGGAAGCAAAGCTCCCAGTGTCATCGAACAGGTCCAACTGGGACGGGGAGGACTTGGCATTCACTGGTGCTCTTGCTCCATCACTTGCATCTCTGATAGCACTTGAGTGAGAGATGGAACTTTAGGAAACCAAGCCCATGCTCAGGCGCTCTGCCAGTTCTCATTTCTGCCCCTCCAGGCTCTGTAACTTTTTTTCTTTCTTTCAGTCAGTCTGCAGCTCCTGGTAGGCCAGGCAGCTGGTCCTAGACCTTCTCCACTGCCTGGGTCTGTCATTCAATCTTACTGAAGCTCTGGCTGCTCATCTTCTGGGCACCCAGTCCCTTCTTGGCACTCAACCCTTTCTTAGCTGTTGCTGGCTTCTTCTTGCCAATAATTGAAGATTTTTAATTCCAGGGAAGTTTTGGGAGAAGTTCTAAGCAGGTTGGCTGTGGGACCTTTCTTATGTTGTGTGGGGACACTGCTCTCCAAAGGCTGGGATGGTGGTTGTTCAGGCACTTGAGGCTGGGAGGATGGCACATCCCAGGCAGAAGGCTGAGTATGTTCTGTGAAGAAATCAGAGTCCTTCCTTTCTGGGGAATGGCCAGGAGCAGTTTCATGTTCTTTATCCAAAGATCAGCGCCATACTTGGCAAGGGCAGCACTCCCAGCTGAAGGATCATCTCCCAATAAGTCTGGGCCTCAAGGCTGTTATATTCGCTGTTGGCATCATTGATGGTGCAGCTGTGCTGGTAGAAGAATGTTGTTGGTATTGCCCCTGACCTGCATGCGTTGCAGCTGGAACCAATTCCAGCTGGAATGCAACTCTGTGGACCTGATGGAGCTCAGGTAGATGCCCAGCAATCAGTGCACCCTGAGCAGTCAATGCACTGAAAGACACTGTAGGTGATGCTAGCCCAGCCCTGGTTCTTGGAGCCCAGTTGGAGTAAGCTTTGTTGGTCCTACCTCATTAAGCCTTTTGAAAAGAGAATGAATCTCAGTCTTTCTTGGCTCCACCACCATTTTCTCTCCTTTCTAGATGCAACTGGAGCTTACAATCTAAATAGAGAGATAATACATGAAAGGAGGCTGCAACTGTTTCTGGAGCTTTAGGTCCACAGATTGTGGGTGGATAGAGCAGCTGACATATATCCCCAACCCTCCCTGGAAGCAGAGAACAACGTTGACAAACAACTAAAAAATCAAGTAAATGGATGAGGAAATAAGCAAAAACCTGAAAAAGAATTAAACTATAGAATTTTACTTTAGTGACAAGGAAGACTAAAATATACAAACAGAAGAAAACAAGTCAAAGCTTCTACATCTAAAGCCTCCAAAAAATATAAATTTGTCTCAAGCCATGGAAGAGCTCAAATAGGATTTTGAAAACCAAGTATGAGAAGTAGAGCCAAAAATGGGAAGAGAAATGAGAGTGATGTAAGAAAATCATGAAAAACAAGTCAACTGCTTGCTAGAGGGGACCCAAAAAAATACTGACAAAAATAACATCTTAAAAAATAAACTAGCACAAATGCAAAAGAGATCCAAAAAGTCAACGAGGAAAATGCCTTAAAAAGCAAAATTGGCCAGAGAGAAAAGGAGGTCCAAAAGCTCACTGAAGAAAATAATTCCTTGAAGATTAGAATGGAATAGATGGAAGTTAATGATTTTATGAAAAATCATGAAACTATAAAAACAAAACCAAAGGGATGAAAAAAAACAGACAATGTGAAATGTCTTAATTGAAAAGACTGACCAGGAAAATATATCCAGGAGAGACAGTTTAAAAATGATTGGATCACCTGAAAGTCATGATCAAAAAAAGAGTCTAGACATCATCTTTCAACAAATTACCATGGACAACTGCCTTGATATTCCAGAGCCAAGGATAAAATTGATACTGAAAGCCTCCACTAATCATCTCCTAAAAGAGATCCCAAAAGGAAAACTCCCAGGAATATTGTAATCAAATTCCAGAGCTCCCAGGTCAAGGAGAAAATATGACAAGCAACCAGAAAGAAATCAAATATTATGGAAACATAATCATGATAACACAAGATCTAACAGTTTCTACATTAAAGGATCACAGGACCTGGAATGTGATATTCCAGAGATAAAAGGGGCTAGGAGTAAAAAGAAGAAACACCTACCAAGAAAAACTGAATATGATACTTCAGGGGAAAAAATAGTCATTCAATGAAATGGAGGACTTTCAAGCATTCTTGATGAAAATATCAGAGTTGAATAGAAAATTTGACTTTCAGACATAAGGAATCAAGAGGAGCATGAAAAGGTAAACAGGAAGGAGAAATCATAAGGAACTTACTGAAGTTTAACTGCTTACATTCGTACATGAAATGATAATATTTGTAACTCTTGAGATTGTTGTCAGTATTAGGGTAGTTGGAAAGATTATGTACATATAAACAGAGGGCACAGAGGGAGTTGATTATGAAAGAGTGATATCTAAAAACAAAATTAAAGGGAGAGAGAGAAATATATAGGAAAAAGGAGAAAGGAAGAAATGCAAAAGGGGTAAAGTATCTCTCACATGAAAGAGGCCAGAAACAACTTTTCAAAGGAGGGGAAGAGTGAACCTTATTCTTATTGGATTTGACTTAACAAAGGAATAACACGCACACGGGGGGGGCGGAGCCAAGATGGCAGAGTAGAAAGACTCACCTATGCTAGGTCCGAACCCACAGCCCATAGATTTCCTGTAAAAAGAACTCCTGACAAATTCTGGAGCAGTGGAAGCCACGCAGCAACACAGTGAAGGAGATTTCCGTTGCAGAGAGCCTGGAAGAACCAACTGCAGGGGTGCCCCAGACGGGAGCAAAGCCCTGCCCGGCCGAGCACTCCCCTCCCCCGCCCCGGCCACGAGGCACTGAGAGGAGCGAGCAGAGCCCAGCAGGCATCTGGGACCTGAATCTCCGGGCGGCCACGAAGGTCCCTCCACCCACAGACGCACAGGTCAGTGAGAGAGACGGGCTGAGAGGGGAGCGGAGGATCTCCGGGACTCGGACGCCCTGGGAAGCGGCCACTGCGGCAGTGGCAGAGGCAGCTCGGCCAGAGACTCCCAGAGTGGGCTGGAGCTCCACCCC
>CM053771.1:136818007-136841884 GCA_028658325.1 Potorous gilbertii | reverse complement strand
CTTGATAATTTCATGAAGGATGATGTCTAGGCTCTTTTTTGATCATGGCTTTCAGGTAGTCCCATAATTTTTAAATTGTCTCTCCTGGATCTATTTTCAAATTGTTTTTCCAATGAGATATTTCACATTATCTTCCATTTTTTTCATTCTTTTGGTTTTGTTTTGTGGTTTCTTGGTTTCCCCCGAAAGTCATTAGCCTCCATCTGTTCCATTCTAATTTTGAGAGAACTATTTTCTTCAGTGAGCTTTTGCACCTCTTTTTCCACTTGGCTAATTCAGCTTTTGAAAGCATTCTTCTCCTCACTGGCTTTTTGAACCTCTTTTGCCAATTGAGTTTGCCTATTTTTCAAGGTGTTATTTTCTTCAGCATCTTTTTGGGTCTCCTTTATCAAGGTATTGACCCGTTTTTCATGCTTTTCTTGCATTTCTATCATTTCTCTTCCCAGTTTTTCCTCCACCTATCTAACTTGATTTTCAAAATCCTTTTTGAGCTCTTCTATGGCCTGAGCCCATTGGATGTTTATTTCAGATGTTTGGGATACAGAGGTCTTGACTCCTATGTCTTTGTCTGATGGTAAGCATTGTTCTTCCTCATCAGAAAGGAATGGCAGAAACATCTTCTATACCAAGAAAGTAACCTTCTATGGTCTTATTTTTTTTCCCCTTTCTGGGCATTTTCCAACCAGATACTTGACTTCTGAGATTCCTCTCCACCCCGACTAGATCTGCCCAGCTAGTGCTTGGGGTCTGAGATTCAAATTCAGCTCCCCAGCCTCAGGGCTTTCAGCAGCTGGCCTGGCTGCTATTCAGGGTAGGATTAAATCAGGTTCTCTGGTGGGGACAGGGCCGCCTCCCTGGCTCAGTTCCCTCAGGGGGTTTATGTAGAGACCTTCAGTAACGGACCCGAGGTCCTGACTGCTCTGGGAGCCTCTGGCTGCCCGCTGCCTCTGCTGCTGCCTCCCGAGGGGGCCTGTGTTATGGAGACCCCCACTCTCCTCTCAGCCAGCCCAGAAGTGTCTCTCACTGACCTGTAGAGCCTGTGAGTGGAGGGACCTTTGCAGCCACCAGAGATTCCGTCCCTGAATCCTGCTCGGATCTGCTGGAACTGCTCTTCTCCATGCCACATGGCCAGGGAAGGGCTGGGCTCCGCTCCTGTCCAGTGTGATGGACCTTTGGGATTGGTTTTTCAGGGCTCTCTGGAATGGAAATCTCCTTCTCTGTGTTGCTGCATGGCTTCCTCTGCTCCAGAATTTTTTGGAAGTTCTTTTTAGGGAAAATCCATGGGCTGTGGGTTCACAGCTAAAATATGTGAATCTTTCTACTCTGCCATCTTCCCAAATCAGATTTCTAATTTGAAATGTCCAATAGGGAATTGGACTAAGAGCAGGGGGAAGCATCAACTTTTGGGTTTTAGCCAGGACACTCTTTAGCAGCTTCCAGAGTGAATCTCTCTGGCCAAAGAAATACTTCCATTTAGTAAGACCCCTGTTCTTCCTTTCTTAAGCCAAATGGGAAGACTAAGCTTCGCTTTTTCCCTCTGACTTCCTCCCTTTTCTCTTCCATTGAAAAAGGCTTTTCTTGCCTCTTTGATGGGAAATAATTTGTCGCATTTCATTTCTTCCTTTCTCCTCCCAATATGTTTCTCTCTCACCCCTTAATTTAATTATTTTAGTTATCATTCTTTCTTATTCAGTTCACTCTGTTGCTGGGTGTGTGTGTGTGTGTGTGTGTGTGTAATCCCTCATATTGAGGATGTTGAGAAATCTCAAGAGTTACAAATATTATATTTCCATGTAGGAATGTAAACAGTTCAGCTTCAGAAAGTCCCTTATGAATTCTCTTTCCTGTTTACCTTTTCGTGCTTCTCTTTATTCCTGTGTTTAAAAGTCAAGTTTTCTATTCAACTCTGATCTTTTCATCAAGAATGCTTGAAAGTCCTCTATTTCAATGAATGACCATTTTCTCCCCTGATGCATTATATTCAATTTTTTGGGGTAGGTGATTTTTGGTTTTAATCCTAGTTCCTTTGATTTCTGGAATATCATATTCTAAGCCCTTTGATCCCTTAATATAGAAGTTGCTAGAGCTAGAGTTATCCTGACTATATTTCCACAATACTCAAATTGCTTCTTTCCAGTTGCTTGTAATTTTTTCTCCTTGACCTGGGAACTCTGGAATTGACTATAATATTCCTAGGAGTTTTACTTTTTGGATCTCTTTCAGAAGGTGATCATTTGATTCTTTCAATATTTATTTTGCCCTCTGGTTCTAGAATATCAGGGCAGTTTTCCTTGATAATTTCATGGAAGACGATATCTAGGTGTTTTGTTTTGTTTTTGATCATGGCTTTCAGGTAGTCCCATAATTTTTAAATTGTCTCTCATAGATCTATTTTCCAGTTGTTTTTCCAATGAGATATTGCACTTTAGCTTCTATTGTTTCATTCTTTTGGTTTTGTTTTATAATTTCTTGGTTTCTCATAAAGTCATTAGCTTACATCTGCTCCATTCTAATTAAAAAAAAACAGCTATTTTCTTTAGTGAGCTTTTGAATCTTCTTTTCCATTTGGTTAATTCTGCTTTTTAAAGCATTCTTCTCCTCGTTGGTTATTTGTACCTCTTTTGCCAATTGAGTTAGTTTATTTTTAAAGGTGTTATTTTCTTCAACATTTTTTGGATCTCCATTAGCAAGCTATTGACTTACTTTTCATGATTTTCTTGTATCACTCTCATTTCTCTTCCCAATTTTTCCTCCACTTCTCTTACTTGATTTTTCAAATCCCTTTTGAACTCTTCCATTGCCTGAGACCGTTGAATATTTATTGAAGGTATTGGCTGCAAAAGCCTTGACTTCCTCTGACAATATGGATTGTTCTTCCTCATCTGAAAGGATGGAAGAAAATACCTGTTCACCCAAGAAAGTAACCTTCTGTAGTCTTACCTTTTTCCATTTTTGGAGCATTTTCCTAGCTAGTTACTTGACTTTTGAGTCCTTTGTCAAGAGGAGTGCATACTCTGGGTCCTGTACATTCTCAGTTCCTCCATGGTGGTACAATCAAGGACGAGGAGTTTGCTCCTCTTCTGGCCTGTGTACTGGTATGGGAGCAACTAAAAACTTTTCTTTCCAGAATCTGTGACCAGTAGAATTCCCTCTCCATGACTGCATCTAACTCTGCCAATGCTCTGCCTCCTCACTGCAGGGCCAGTTCAGGGCTCAGATTTCAATCAGCTCTTCAGTTCCCCCAGGGGCTTTAGGCAAAAGGCTCCAAAAATGAACACTGCTGCTGTTGGGTGAAGCTGGACCACATTTTCTTTCCTAGATGAGAAAGCTTTCTCACTGACTTTTGAAGCTTTCTTTGGCATTTGTGGGTTGAGGGACCTGAGAACCATACTAAGGATTCCACCCCCGAGGCCTGTACAGATCCTGTTCTTGCTGGTATCAAGCAGCTAGGCTTGGGCTGGGCTCTGTGGACTACACTCTGCTCTATCATGCAATAGACCTTTCCTGTTGGCCTTCTAGTTACCTTGGGGTGGAAATCACTTTCACTCTGTCATTTTGTGACTTCTGCTGCTCTAGAATTTGTTTAGAGTCATTTTTTACAGGTGTTTATGTGCTGTGTGGGAAGAGGTAGAGTATGTGCATCTTTCTACTCTGTTCCCAGGGGAAAATTTTTCAAATTTGTAAAACAGAGTTAATACTCATACTACACAAATTATTCTCAAAAATTAAGCAGAACCCTTTTGTAAGGTAAATATAGTCCTAATACATAAACTAGAGAAACATTAAAAACAGACAGAAAACTGTAGGCCTGTATTATTAATGAACATGAATGAAGAGATTGAGAGAAATCCTTTTTGAAAGGGATGCAAAATGAAATTTCAGAAATCAAAATTCAAAATCTCTTGATTAAAATCAGAGATTAATGCATGTAGGAGAAAAAGGAAGGTAGTGATGTGGAATTTTTTTTTAATCAGATTTCTCTGATGTGGATAAGGATATACACATGAATAAACAATTTTTATTTTAAAAATTATTTATTTATTTTTACATTTTCAGTTCCAAATGGTTTTCTTCTCTCCCCACCATGCACTAGAGAAGGCATTTCACACACACACACACACACACACACACATACACACACACACAAACACACATACCACATATCTGTATGTATGTATGTGTATATATGTATGTGTGTGTGTGTATATATGTAAATACACATATACATATACACACACATAAACAAAACCATATTACACATAATTCTTTTTTAAGTTCTTTCTCTGGAGATAGATCATTTTTCACAGGTTATTTATAGTTAATTTGAATATTTATAATACTCAGGATAGGTTAGTAGTTTGTACTCATTCTTCAAATAATATTGTTATGACTGTATCCATTGTTCTCTTGGTTCTGCTTGTTTCTCTCTTTTCATGCAAGTGTCTCCATGTTTTTCTAAAATCCCACTGCTTAACATTTCTTACAGCAGGATAATATTTCATCCCAATCACATACCACAACCTCTTTATCCATGCCCCAGTTGATGGGCATTCCTTCAACTTCCAGTTTTTTGCCACCACAAAGCTCTGCTATAAATATTTTAGAACATGTAGATTCTTTTCCTTTTCCCTTCATCTCCTAAGAAAACCAATGTAATAATAGTAGTACTGCTAGGACAAAGCATGTATACAGTTTTATACTTCCTGGGGCATAATTCCAGATTACTCTCCAAGAGGACTGGATCTGTTCATAGTTCCACCAACAGTGTATTACATCCCAATTTTTCCATATCCCTTTGGAAATTTCTTGTTAAGTTTTGTGATTTTAGTCCATTTGATAGGTATAAATGACACGTCAAGTTGTTTCAATGTGCGCTTCTCTAAACAATAGTGATTTAGAATATTTTTCATGTGACCATGTATAGCTTTGATTGGACTTTTTTTTTAAAATTGCCTGTTCATATCCTTTGGCCATTTATTATTTGAGCATTGACTCATTATTATAAACTTGACAAAATTATCTATTTAATACGAGACTTGTATCTGAGAAACTGTTTATAAAATGGTTTTTTTTCCAATTTTCTACTTTTCTTCTAATATTGATTATATTGATTTTATTTATACAAAACCTTTTAAATTCAATATCATTAGAATGATCCACTTTATATCCTTTAATGCTATTTATCTCCTGTTTATTTATAAATTCTTCTCCTATTCATAAATCTGGTAGATAATATGCCCCAAGCTCTTCTAACTTATTTATGGTTTCTCAGTCTAGCTCATGAATCCATTTTGACCTTATCTTGGCAAGTGAAATAAGACACTGATCTGTACTAGTTTCTGCCAGACTGCTTTCCAGTTGTCCCAAAACATTTGAATGAACTTGTTCAGCCATTCCCTAATTGATGGGCATTCCCTCAATTTATATTTCTTGATCATCACAAAAAGAGCTGCTGTAAATATTTTTGTACATGTAGAACTTTTGGTATATGATCTCTTAGTGATACAGACCTAGAAGTGATATTGCTGGGTCAAAGGGTATGCACATTTTATAAAAACTCACTGTTTGACAAAATCTGCTGGGAAAACTGGATAACGGTGTGGCATAAACTGGGCATAGACCAATACCTGACATCATATATAAGAATAAAGTCCAAATGAATACATGATCTAAGTATAAAAGATGATACTATAAACAAATTAGGGGAACAAGGAATAGTGTATTTGACAGACTCATGAAGAATGGAGGAATTTATGACCAAACCAGAGATAAGAGAATATTATGAAGTACAAAATGGATAATTTTAATTATATTAAGTGAAAAAGTTTCTGCACAACCAAACGCAATGCAACCAAGATTAGGAGGGAAGCAGAAAACTGGGAAAGAGTTTTTATAACTGGTGTCTGTGATGAAGGCCTCACTTCTAAAATATATAGGAACTAGGTCAAATTTACAAAAATACAAGTCATTCTGAAATTGACAAATTCTGAAAGGATATGAACAGGTAGTTTTCAGAGGAAGAAAAGCTATCTATAGTCATATGAAAAAATGCTCTAAATCACTATTTATTAGAGAAATGCAAATCAAAACAATTTTGTGATACCACATCACACTTATCATATTGGCTAACATGATAAAACAAAAAGATGATAAATGAGAAGATGTGGGGCAGTTGGAACACTAATTCATTATTGGTGGAGCTGTAAGCTGATCCAACCATTCTGGAGAGCACTTTGGAACTGTGACCAAATGACTACAAAAATGTGCATGCCCTTTGATGCAGCAATATCATTTTTAGGACTGTATCCCAAAGAGATCATAAAAATGGAAAAATGTCCCACATGGACAAAAATTATTTATAGCAGCTCTCTTTGTGGTGGCCAAGTCCTGGAAATTGTGGGAATGCCCATCAGTTGGGAAAATGGTTGAATAAGTTATGTTATATGAATGTAATGGAATACTATTTTTCTATAAGAAATTATGAATGGCAGGACTTCAAAGAGGCCTGGAAGGACTTATATGAACTGATATTGAGTGAAATGAGCATAACCAGGAGAACACTACACAGTAACAGCCACAGTGTGTGAGGACTGTTTCTGATAGATTTAGCCCTTCCCAATAATTCAAGGACCTAAAATATTCCCAAAGGATTCTTGAGGCAGAATGCCATACATATCCAGAGGAAGAACTATGGAATTGGAACAAATTGTTATGTTTTGGTTTGGTTTGGTTTCTCTTACGGTTTCTCCTACTCATTTTAAATCTTCTATGCAATGTGACTAATGTGAAAATGTAGTGAACAAGAATGTATGTGTAGACCCCTTGTAAGATTGCCTGCTCTCTTCAAGGAAGGAAAGGTGAAGGAGGGGGAGAAAATTTAAGACTTATTGAAGAGATTGTAGAAAACTGAAAACAAATTTATTAATTTTTTTAAAGTGTGTATGCATTCATATATAGGAATACATTTATCATTTTGTTACTTTTCAGTTCATACCAATGATAAGTGACACCACTTTCTTTGTTGCGGTTCTTGCTTGTTTTTTTTTTCTCTTTGTTAAGTACCAAGACAAAGTGTAAATATGCCTAAAGTATAGCATAAAGGACTTTGATCACTCTCCTAAATACTCTTGGACAATGGATCAGTGCACATGTGCAATGGCTTGGCTAGGAAACAGTTTCAAATGATAGGACTCAATTCCATGTCTAAAGGTTAAATAAGATAAACTCTTGATTTTTCTTTGATAACTGTTTCTTTCCTTTTCAAATTTCAATTCTGAACATCTGCACCAACTCATTGCCCCAGGAAATGTCATTAAAATTCCCAATCTCTACTCTGTTATCCTGTGTCCCTGTGTACAGACACCATAGATAAAACCAACATTCAAATTAATCCCACAAGGCAAAATTTTCTTGAACCTCTGGGAAAAAGAACTCAGTGATTGATTTATAAGTTATACTTTCTCTAGAATCCTTGGAGAGGCTTGATTGGAGCAATAGCTGAGAAAAATTCCTCTGAATTTACATTAGAAACACCCTAGGTTATTTCTGTAACTCTCCAAGGAAAGAATCTCTACTGAAAAAAAAATGAAGCTTATACACTGAGTATAAACTGTACTCAGGTGTGTACTTTATATATCACAACTGTCTTAGTGTCTCCTTGCCTAGATCCAGAAAATCCACTTAAAGGCATTCTCATTTAAAATATTTTTGAATGTGGTGAATGTTAATGAAACACATTTGTAGGAGTCATTTCTTGCACTCATGACAAAAGCCACCCATTTAATTAAAGATCAAGGAACTCAAGCCTGTTGCCCCTGGGGAACCTTGATTACTGCCTATAGATAAGAGAGGAGCTTTTTCTATCCTTTCTCACATTCCCTGTTTAACTCAGATGAATAATTTTCAAGGTTAATGGGAAAGGAATTGGAACTTTAAAATATCCTCAGCAATATCTTAGATAAGAGTATTGAAAGGTCCTGAGTTTTACTGAAAGGTATCCACAAGGTCTCTGACATTGGACAAAAGATGAGAGTATGTTTTAAGAAAATAAATTATACATTATATAGATACCTTCCCTTGTGCCAGTATTTCCTACCCCAAAGGTCCTTATGGGTTATTCAGTCTGTAGGTGCGTTTTATAAGACATAAGAATAGATAGGGCTACAGATGAGTAAACTAAGACTTAGAGCAGTGACTAGTGGTAACCTGGTAAAGTTCTGAACTAGAAATAAAAAGTAGATATGACATTACCTCTCCCTTAACAAATAACTTTAGGGAACTTTGAAACGAAACAATTTTCTTCACTTTATTCTTCCATTTCTGTTGCCAAGTCTTTAGCCTTTAGTGGCATGACTAATTAATGACAGAGTACCAAGGATCAAAACTAAGATTATGTTGACATGTTATCATGCTGATCATGTTGACATGGGCAAGCCGGAATGAAGGGCAAAGAATAGAGAGCTTCACTGAAAATCTGAAGGTTTGGAAGGGCAGTGTTAAATTCTGCCTTTAGATGAGACATTGGTAACTCTAATTTCAATATTGCGTCTGGTTCCTGGCTCTTCAGTGTTCCAAGAAAAGCCAACCTTTCCATATGGGCCTGGATACTTGAATCTACTATCTTAGATACAAATTCGGACTTCAATATTGCTCTAAATCCTACAATTATATGAGTTTCTTTCACTGTAATTTCTAGAGTACTGCTGTTGACCATAATCACTATTAGTTCATTGATGATCATTTAACATTATTTACGAGCTCCGTGACCAAATGGACTAAAACCAACACTGAAAAAGACGCAAGAGCTTGTCCTAACAATTGGAGTAAATTTCATTGTTGCATTGGAAGATATATTGGTCCTGTGTGGGAAGCAAACCCCTAATCAAGACAGCAGGTAGAACTATCCGCACTGAGCCATGACAGAAGCTGAAGTCCCTCGTGCTTCTTATTTTGTGGATATTATTGCTATATTTTGCTTTTTACACCATTTTCATTTATAACACAGTCCCTCACCTTCAAAAAGTCATCCATAATAACAAAAAGAAAACAAAAAAGACACTAAGAAATATTCAGCAAAATATAGGGACATGTGCAGTATTTGTGGAGATGCCCATAGTTGCCAGTCACTGCAAAAAGGAAGGAAAGTATCTTTTCCCTTCTCTTCTTCAGCTCTAAACTTGGTCGTTATAATTTTGTATTTTTGTCTTTTTAGTTGTTCTTTACCTTTATATTGCTGTCATTAATTTCAATATTTCATTACTGTTTCTAATTACTTCCCTTTTCATCAGTTCATCTATCTGTGTTTCTCTGCATTCTTCATGTTAATTTATTATGGCAAAATTTTATTCCTTTATTTATGTACTATAGTTTGTTTTTCCTCTGACTAATGTATGCCTACTATTTTCAGTTTTTTGATATTAAAGAAATCTTTAATATAACTTTATTATGGGCATGAGAGTTTTCTTCCTATAATTGAACTTTTTTAATGTTTATTTTTTAATTTATTTTTATTTTCAACCTTCATTTCCACAAGATTTTGAGTTCAAATTTTCTCCCCATCTCTCCTCCCCCTCACCTCAAAACACAGTGCATTCTGATTGCCCCTTCCCCAATCTGCCCTCACTTCTGTCACACCCTTCCCTTCCCTTATCACCATCTTCTCTCTTTTCTTGTAGGGCAAGACAGATTTCTCTACCCCATTAACTTTTCTTATTTCCCAATTGCATGCAAAAACAATTCTCAACATTCATTCCTTAAACTTTGAGTTCCAACTGCTTTCCCTTCCCCCCTCCACACCCATCCCAACTGAGAAAGCCAGAAATTCAATATAGGCTTTTTATGTGTAGTTTTGCTAAAGACTTACATAATAGTTACATTGTAAAAGATAAACTGTATTTCTCTCCATCCTATCTTGCGCCCCCATTTATTCTATTCTCTCTTTAGACCTTGTCTTGCCCCTAAAGTGTTTACTTCTAATTGCTTTCTCCTCCCATTTGCCCTCCTATCATCTTTGCACCCTGCTTTTCCCCTTCTCCCCTACTTTCTTGTAGTGTAAGATAGATTTTCATACCAAATTGAGCATGCATGTCATTCTCTCCTTAAGTCAAATGTGAAGAGAGTAAGCTTCACTTTTTCCCCTCTCACCTCCCTGCTCTTCCCTCCATTGAAAAAGCTTTTTCTTGTCTCTTTGATGGGAAATAATTTGTCGCATTTCATTTCTCCCTTTCTCCTCCCACTATATTCCTCTCCCACCCCTTAATTTTTTTTAGATATCATCCCTTAAAACTCAACTCACTCTGTGCCCTCTGTCTATATGTGTGTGTGTATGTGTGTGTGTGTGTGTGTGTGTGTGTGTGTGTATACAATCCCTCCACCTACCCAAATACTGAGAAAAGTCTCAAGAGTTATAAATATTTTCTTTCCATGTAGGAATGTAAACAGTTCAACTTTAGAAAGTCTTTTATAATTTCTCTTTTCTGTTTACTTTTTCAAGCTTCTCTTGATTCTTGTGCTTGAAAGTCAAATTTCTATCAGTTCTGGTCTTTTCAACACGAATGCTTGAAAGTCCTCTATATCATTGAATGACCATTTATTCCCTTGAAGTATTATACTCAGTTTTGCTGAGTAGGTGATTTTTGGTTTTAATCCCAGTTCCTTTGACTTCTGGAATGTCCTATTCAATTCCTTTGATCCCTTAATACAGAAACTGCTAGATCTTGTGTTATCCTGATTGTACTTCCATAATACTTGAATTGTTTCTTTCAGGTTGCTTGCAATATTTTCTCCTTGACCTGAAAACTCTGGAATTTGGCTACAATATTCCTAGGAGTTGTTCTTTTTTGGATCTCTTTCAGGAAGTGATTGTTTGATTCTTTTAATATTTATTTTACCTTCCACTTCTAGACTATCAGGGCAGTTTTCCTTGACAATTTCTTGAAAGATGATGTCCAGGCTCTTTTTTTGATCATGGCTTTCAGGTGGCCCTATAATTTTTAAATTGTCTCTCTTGGACCGATTTTCCAGGTCAGTTGCTTTTCCAATGAGATATTTCACTTTATCTTCTACTTTTTTTTATTCTTTTGGTTCTGTTTTGTAATTTCTTGGTTTCTCATAGAGTCATTCTGCTCCATTTTAATTTTTAAAGAACTGCTTTCTTCAGTGAGCTTTTGAACCTTCTTTTCCATTTGACTACTTCTGCTTTTTAAAGCATTCTTCTTATCATTGGGCCTCTTTTGCCATTTGAGTTTGTCTATTTTTGAAGGTGTTATTTTCTTTTTTTTTCTTTTTTTTTTTACCCAGCTTGGTCTTTATTAATACCTCGAATTGTTTCTTTTCTTCCAGTGAAAAGGATAGGATAAGTGTGGGTATCAGGTTATTCAGTTGTGTCAGACTCTTCATGACTCAATGGACTGTGGTCTTCAGGTTTTCTTGGCAAAGATATTGGAGTAGTTTGCATTTCTTTTTCCAGGGTTCTCTCTTTTTTTTATTTTTTTTAATTGTTATTTTCTTTAGCCTTTTTTTTGGGGGGGGCGGTCTCCTTTAGCAAGCTGTTGACTTGCTTTTCATAATTTTCTTTCATTGCTTTCATTTCTCTTCCCAGTTTTTATTCCACCTCTCTTACTTGATTTTCAAAGTCTTTTTTGAGTTCTTCCATGGCTGAGACCATCGCATATTTATTTTTGAGATTTTGGATACAGAAACCTTGACTTTGAAGTCTTTCTATTATGGTATGCATTGTTCTTCCTCATCTGAAAGAATGAAAGAAAATACCTTTTCACCAAGAAAGCAAGCTTCCATAGTCTAATTTTTTTCCCCTTTTTGGGCATTTTCTCAGCCAGTTACTTGACTTTTCAGTCCTTTGTCAAGAGAAGGGTGTACTCTGGGAGCCTGTAAGTTCTCATTTCCTCCCAGATGGCACAATCAAAGGAGAGGAGTTTATTCCTCTCTTGGACTCTGCTCTGGTCTTGGAGTTACCCCAAACTTTTCTGCCTAGTATCTGCAAAAAGAATTCCTTCTTCAGAGGCTCCACCAACTCTACCATGCCAGCACTCCTCTTCACCTCAAGACTGCCACGCAGTGCTGAGATCCAGATCAACACTTTGATTCCCCCAGGATCTTTAGGCCAAGGGCTCCAAAAATGAGCCCTGTCACTGTCTGGAGCCACCTGGGACAACCTAGGGTTGGGACTAGGGCAGGAGGACCCTGTTCCCTTCTCACCCAGGGCAAAGAGCTTTCTCACTAACCTTTGAAATTGTCTGGTATGTGTGGGTTGATGAATCTGGGAACTGCACCTGCTGCAGATAGCACCCTAAAGTCTGCTCCAATCCTGTCCCTGTCACACTGCACGGTCAATGCTGGGCTGTGTTCTGCTCTGGGCCCAGTGTGATAGACCTTTCATGTCCACCTTCCCAGGCTGCTTTGGGATGGAAATCTGTTTCACTCTGTTGTTTTGTGGCTTCTAGTGCTCTAGAATTTGTTTAGAGTCATTTTTTACAGGTATTTTATGGCCTGTGGAAGGAGAGTTCTTACAGGCCATCCTTCTACTCCACCATCTTAGCTCTGCCTATAATTCAACTTCTTAATTTGAATACATTATAACTAGATTTCTGGTCCTGAGAATGTGAACATTTTGGTCATTTTCTTAACATAAATCCAAATTGTTGCCCAAAAATTTGAAACAATTCACGGAAGCAGATACTAATATCATCAAGGTAAAATATAAGTAGCATGTACTGATAAGTGATTTCTGCCATATCATCCCTATTTACTGAATTTTTTCTTCAGCTGTGACCAATTACTCTGACACATCCTACTTTATAGGTAAACTATGGGCAATCTAATTTCTTGTGACACTAGAACAAGTCAATCACAGGCCTTTTATGCTTTTAATCAGTCTTTTGTGGTACATACCTCAGATGCACTGCTGTAGTGGGGAAGGATGATCAGAAATACTACACTGAGAAAATATTAAGTGGTAAGTCCTGAACTTTTAAATACTCCATCCACAGATGTATGAGTTGGGGATGCTTCTGCTAACCAAATGATTTGATGGTATGTATTTTTTTTAGGAAGCAATGCATTATAGTAGATTGAACCCAATACTTACAATCAGAAGACCTAGGAGGAGAAAACTGTGGTAGACAGACCTACCAGAGGACTCTTACAACAGTATAAGTACAAGGTCATGAAGGATTGTATCAGGGTAGTGGTAGTATCAGAGAAGAAGGGGAGTATTTAATACATATTGTAAAAGTAAAATTGACTGATCTTTGCAACACATTGGATTCAGAGGAGTGAGGATTTTAGGATGGCATTTAGATCATTTAAGATGATCCCTTGATATATAGAGATGAAACTTACATTGCATTTACATTCCCTTATCTAAAAGTCAGAAAAAAAATACACTTTAATAATATTTAACAGGTGATTTGACATCGACACTATTATTCAGTCAATATATCAAGCTGGTATACGTTTTATCCTTAGGAAGAGTGGGAATTCCACACTGCAGATATATTGAGAATTGAAGTTAGTCTAACTCATTTTCATCATATACATGTCCCCATTTAAGTGGATCTAAATGACCATAAACCCTTTGGCACTGAACCGCACAAAAGTGGCCAAGGAACAGATTCAAAATTTGCTAGGATATGAATGTTTCAAAATGTTCTTCACTGTGAATTAATCATGTGAATTTGTTACAAAGAATGAACAAGTAACATACAAAGGATTCCTATAAAGGAACTGCTGGTGAAAGATAAAACTACCAATGGGAACACAAGTGAACAAAAGAGTGGCAAAGCTGACACTTCAAGTCCTAAGAAAGATCTCTTTACTAGACACAACAGGAGGAAAAGCAATGGAGATCTTTGAAGAGCCATCAAAAGACTCAAAATATGCAAATTTATCTATATCATTTGCATTATGGTTATGTATCTGTTATCCTTAATGTTGAACATTGACCTCAGTGTACATTGCCAAAAGAAATACATCTTTTCTACTTGCCAGATCCAATGACCTTTTCTCAATCCTCATTTTCATGGACCTCTATAAAGCCCTTAACACTATTAATCACTCTCTTTCTATGCTTTCAGGACACCACTCTCTCCTGGTTTGCCTCCTACCTATTAGACCACTCCTCAGGTGTTTTGCTATTCTCTTACAGGTAGTATCTACAAACCACAGGGGCCACTCTCTTTTTTCTTCCCTTTATACTATTACTTTTAGTGATCTCATTAGCTCCCATTCCTTTAGTTATCATCTCTATGTGGATGACTGTCTAATCTCTCTATCCTGACCTAACTTCTTCAGAGCTAGATGCCCTGTATACTTCTTCAACTCAGTTTGTCCAAAAGTGAATTCATTATCTTTCCTCCTAAACTCTCCTTGCTCCTACTTTCACCATTATTACTGAAGGCACCATCATCCTCCTAGTCACCCAGGTTTCCAATCTAGGTATCAACTTCATTTTCACTATCTCTCTCCTTTCATATCCTATTCATTGCCAGGTTCTCTCCATTTCACCTTTGCAACATTTTTCAACTGTTCTCCCTTCTCTCCTCTTATACTTCCACTACACTCATACATCTCACCTCTACCCCATCATCATCTCATGCTTGGATTATTTCAGTAGGTTGCTGATGGGTATGTCTGCTACAAGTATCTCTCCACTTCAATCCATCCTTCAACCACTAACATGATTTTCCTAAATCACAGGTCTAAACATGTCACCCCTCTATTGAATAAGCTCAAGAGCTTATTTGCTCCAAGAGCAAATAAAAATATTTGGTATTCAAGGTTCTTCATAAACTAATCCCCTCCCTCTTTACCTTTCCTATCTTCTCCTCCACATACTCTTACATCCAATGACACTAACCTCCTTGATGTTCCATGACCAAGACACTCTATCTCTTGGCTCTTGGCATTTTCTGTAGCTGTCTCTCATGCCTGGAATGTTCTCTCTTCTCAATTCTGCTTCCTGGCTTCCCCCTCTTCCTTCAAATCTGAACTAAAATCCCATCACCTACAATAAACCTTTCCCAACCCCTCTTAATCTGACTGCCTTTCTTTTCTTAATTATTTCCTATGCAGTTTGTTTGTGTACATTAGTTTATTTATTGTCTCCCCCATTGTACTGTGAGCAGAGGACTGACTTTTGACCCTTTTGATGTTCATATCACTTAACTGCGATGCCTCACCTCAACCAAGAGACAAAATCTCAAATCTTACCTAAGGAAAAGTTCCCCAATCTCTAGTGTAATTCCAAACTGAATATAGGAATGTAAGAGAGGTTGCCAGCTACTCTAAATGTCTGTTTCTTTCCAGTCTTTCTTTCCCTCCAGGGACCTGAAGAGATTCTGGAAAGTCATGACTTCTCTTATGAAGCTGGAAATCAGAAGGCAAGGATCTCTTTTGTCCAGCTCCCACTAACTCTATCCCTCACACCAGAGTACATCACTGAGTAAACAGTCTTCATCACTGAAAACAGCCCCATACAAATGGCCCTTGTATCCAAGGAATATAGACACACATCATGCATACAATATACATAATGCAACACCAACTGATTAATGTTCAAATACAACTGGTATCAAGAAAAAGGAAACTTACAAGCTGCAACTTAATTAAAAGCTTTTCTATTATTGGTAGATGGTATTAAAATTAGTTTTATGATTCAGTAAATGAAGTCAATGAGTAACTTCCTCCATTTGGAATTCTGTCTTTCTGACAGAATTTTGTTTTGTTTTGTTTTTTTTGTTTTTTTCCCAGCTTTGATATCCATTGAAACTTTGTGTTGAAATAAATTGAATTTAGAACCAGCCTTTCAAATCAATTTATCACAAAGTGTTTAAGTTTTCAAAGATCATAAAACATATTCAATCATGTTGTTCTCATGCAAATATTAATATATTCAACATAATTCTAATATTTTATTTAAGGATAAAAATGTTTTGTCCATCAATGAAAATACAATATTCTTAAATGATTTTATTTCATTTTTATCTCATTCGTTGTAATTTCAATTTCATAATCGTTTTAAAATGTTCTAGAATCTTTTCTCCTGTATTATTTCATTTGATGAGCTCATCTGTTTCAATAGATTAAGTTATTATCTCTATGCTGAAAAATCTCAACTCTATTTTTCAAGTCTAAACCTTTCTCCTGACCCCTGGTCTTATAGCTTCAACTTTCTCTTGGATTTTTCAAAGTTGATATCTCATAGACATCTTAAATGCCACATGCCCCAAACTGAACTCATTGCATTTCCTCCATACCCTCCCTTCTTCCTAACTTTCTTTCTACATTTGAGAATACTACCATCCTCCCCGTCATGCAGGCTTATAATCTAGGTGTTATCCTCCATCTCTCTTTATCAGTTCAACTCCTTATATACAGTCTGTTGCTATGTCCTATTGATGTTACCTTCATAAGAGTTCACATACACACCTCCTCTCTTCTGACACCATTATCATTCTGGTGTTGGCCCTCATTACCTCATGCCTAGACTATTAAAATAACCTTTTGGTTGGTCTCCCTGCCTCAAGTCTCTTCCATTCCAGTTCATATTCCACTCAATTTTATAATGACCTTTGTAAAGTTCAGGTCTGACTATGTCACTCTCTTCCTTTCAATAAATCTGAGTGATTTTCCATTACTCTAGCATCAAATAAAAATCACTTATTTGCATTGAAATTCCTTCATAACCTTCGCCTGCCTTACCAGCCTTCTCACATTTTCCATACTTTGTTTCTATGTACTCTATAATTCAATGATACTGACCTCCTTGCTCCTTCTTGCTCAATACACTCTACAGCTTGACTTCATGTGTTTTTACTGTCTGTCTGCATGCCTGTAATTCTCTCCCTCATTATCACCAGCTCCTGGCTTCCTTGGTTTTCCTTCAATATTAAGATAAAAGCCACCTTGTATGAGAGGCCTTTCCTGTTTCTTCTTAGTGCAAGTACCTCCTCTCTAAGGATTATTCACAATATATTTTACAAATATCCTTTTGGTACATACTTGTTTACAGGTTCTATTTGCCCATTAAATGGTGAGCTCCTTGACAGCAGAGACCTCCTTTGTCTTTCTTTATATTCCCAGTACATAGCACAATGCCTAGCAGGAAACAGGCACTTAATAAATCATTGTTGACTTGCTTGTTAATTTGAATATACATATACATATACATATATATATATATATATAAGTAGAGAAGATCAGTTATCTAATTTATAAATAAATAACTATAGTTATATTAAGGGTACTGGATCAACAAATTTCCTATTGTTACAGTTGCAAGATCAAAAAATGTGGAGATTGCTGCTCTAGACATGTATGTCCATGCCAATGAAGGTAATTAAATCTGCAGTTACAGGACACATGTATAAGAATTCCTCCATTTCCTCAAATAGTTCCTTAAAAGTAATTCCATCAATGCTGCCTCCTTTTACCAACATAGGTTTGTTATCAAAATCATTTACACAGCTCAACAATGAATTTTTTATGCCAATTTTCCACAATGTCTATAAACACATAACCACATATTAATTCCAGCTCTGACTAGACTGTGACCAATCTCCTCTCAGCTCTGCTCTAGCTCCACCTCTTCCAGTTCCACCCCTCCTGTTCCACCTGTTCAGCAAACTCTTTCTGCCACAGGCTCTATGTGACTCACACTCATGTGAATGAGGCTTCTATATGACCCAGGCAGGTCACATGGCCTATTAATGAATGGGAAAGATCTTCCCATTTAAATTACCATTAAAGTGACTCTGGCTGTATCATAGCTATGAGCTGAGCCAGAGCTCAAAGCAGGTCTCATAGACCTATTAATGGATGGGAAAATCTTCCTATTCCATTAACATTTACACATGGCCCCCAAGATCTTTCATGTCCATTATGTAGACCTATGAGACTATAGGGGTAACTCTTATCAACACAATTTCCATAACAATATATAAGGGATAACACAAAATAAATATATGAAACAATATCTTAGAGTGGAGTCTTGGGTGCGAATACCCCATCATTTTCCCCTCAAATAAATGAGACCCAAAATTCCTTGGGGTAAGGGCAAAAGTCTCATTTTGTAAAACTACTTCCTACTGAGACTGGTCATACTTCAAGAGGACCTATTCAAGGGGTCAGTTCCTTAGCCAGTATCTAGAGTTTGGTCTAGGCTAGGTCCAGGGTGATATATCATAATCTTGGACAGAGGGTGACATCTAGCTTAAGAAGTCAGTCATCTACAAGTAGAGGATACTCGGCCTGTAAGAGATAAATCTAGCAAGCAGGTCAAAGACCAAAAAAATACATAAGGAGACTATAGCCAGAAGCAGGGTAAATATAGGATCAGATGTGCTTCTGGAGTTCATGAAGCTACTTTCATAACCTTATTCATGGTAAAATATATGAGGTAAGGGCACAAATTGGTAATTATCTTCTCCTGAATAAACAACAGTTACACTATTATCTTTCTCGTGCTATAATCTCTGAAGTCACTGGAATATTGTCTGGCTTCCATTTTACCCAAACTTTAGCTACCAATTTAATACTATCATGAGAATCCAACTCTCTAGTTCCTCTGCTAGTTATTTTGGAAGGAGGGTCAATTTCACAAGGGGTATTATTTCACAAGGAATAATAATTATTTGAAATAGTCTATCATTTTTTTCAAAACTGTGTAGGTTCTTCAGCTAAATTGTGTAATAGCACAATAATTTCTCCTTAATAATTAGAATCTTTTACTCCAGCCAACACATATATTCCTCGATCTGCTGATTCTGATCTAGGTCATATCCATCCAAAATAATTTTTAAGGATTCTCATGCATATTCCAGTAGGGATTTTCCTTATTTCTTTCTTAACCAACACAAATCTTCCAAACAATGTAAATCATATCCAGCTGAACCAGATGTTCCTGGATGCAGTTCTAGGAAATCCTGTCCTATACTCCAGTACTCAATATTTCAGATTTTATTTGTTTACTCTTTCCTAATTTGCAGATAACCTTGTGGCAATCTGGTGAAAGTATAATGTCTGCCCTGCCAAGTGAAAGCAAACTGATCCCATTGTTTAGAATCTTTTGGGTTAGTAAAGAAAACATTAGCTAAAATAGTAATTGCATACCAAGTCCCATCATATTTCTGGATCCTTTCCATTAAGGAAACAGTATCTGTAACCACAGCATACAAGCGAGAAGTCACTTTATTCAATTATTTATAATCTGCTATCATTCTCCATGTCTCATCTGGCTTTCCAACGGACCAGATAGGATTTTTCCTCGAGTGGTTGTAGGTCCTAACACTTCTGCCTCAACATATTCCTTTATAGTATTGGTAATTCATCTTGCCTACCAGGCATGCGATACTGCTTTAGAGTAATTCAGAAGTTTCAAGTAAAGTGACTGGATCCATTTGCATTTTATCCACTGGAAATGCATTAATTCCTATCTTCCTTACTACAAATTGGTATCTCCCTTCAAGCAAATTTAAAATCATACCTCTCAGTGTAGCTATCCCAAAGATGTATTCAGAAACAGGTACAATTAACACTGTGTATTCTTTCTGAGGTAATTGTCCAATTTTCATCAGTTTAAATTGTTTGGTATTTCAGTCCCTCCTAGTCCTGTGATGATAATAGGCCTTCCATGTTTAAATTTGTCAGAGTTTCCATACATATATATATACATATATATGTGTATGTATATATATATATATATATATATATATATATATATATATACATATATGAGAGGCTTCTGTCCCAGTATCTATTAGTGCCCTAGCTACAGTAGTTGATCCATTTTTCCAGTATAAAAACTATATGGGGTTGTAATGGTTATTTAAATGGGAAGATCTTTCCCTTTCATTAATTGGCCCATGTGACCTCTTTGAGTCACATGAAAGTGGCCTCTTTGAGTCACATGGGATCCTGAGTGACATAAGTCTGAGTTGCATGGAGCCTGTGGTGGGAGGAGTGTGCTGAATGGGTGGAACAGGAAAACTGGAATAGGAGAAGGGGGAGCTAGAACAGAGTTGAGAGGAAAACTGTCAGAGTCTAGGCAGAGCTAGGAAGGATGACGGCATGCAGGCAGCTGGCTAGTATGAGTGGAAGAGCTTGTTTGAGATTTTGTTTAAGGGGACCTGCTTATGATTTATGCAATGGAACTGGATTGCGGGATGCCTAGCAGGGGAAAGGCTTAGGGAGGGTGATATCAGTTCCCTGCATTGTTATTGTGTATAGATTTTTATTACTATGATGGATTTGGCTTTCTGATGTCTGAATAAATATTTTGTTTCTGCCTTCCATATGGAGAATCTATTGTATTTCACTATTCAGAATTGTGCCAGAATATTCATGGCCATTGTAGGTGCTGTGAATATCACATTGGCACCAATGGGGTGTGTAATTCTGTGTACTTATTTAGTCTGAACTGGGACTTGGCTAATTTCCTAGTCTCCTTGTAGGTGACAAAATTGGATGCAATGATTCAGGAGGATTTATAAGGATAGTTTTTACTTTCCTATCCCATCTAATAATTCCCAATACCTCTTCTACAATTCATTAGTTAGAATACCATCTATCCTTCAATAATCTATTCTTGCTCTCATTAAAGCAGCAAACGTTTCTCTCCTTGTTAATCTATTCTGACTTTGAATCTGCTGACAATTTCTTCTTCTGCCCTGAGGAAATTTATGTTTTCCCCATTCTCCTACATCATCTAACTGTGAAATCTTGTCCAGCACCTCCAAAAGAGGGTACCCTATTTCCCCACTTAACAGAGTCAAAATTATATGTTTACAAGCAAGAGGAGCAGTTTTCACTATTATATTTCTATGAGGAACTATTTAGGGAGTGCTGTGATACAGGTCTACATCTCCCAACATTATTGCCATTTTCATTACCTCTTCCTTTCAGTTACTTATATAGTCTTTATAACAGGGTCTATCTCCACCAGACCACACAGAGTCAGTTGGATACTGTTTACTGCATCCCTCTGGAGCTACAGTTAACATATTAGTTCCATTGTTACTTCTTTGAATATGGTAATCTCTAAAAGTTTGTTGTATAAAAGGATTCTGACTAATACCCATGAATTTCAAACAATTTATCAAACAATCTGTTATCTACCTTTACTCCTCTGGTCCTTTTGTCACTGAGTCTCATCATCCAAGATACTAGCAATTCTCCCATTTTTTAGGTGAATCAACTTAATATGTATATAACCTCATTCTGATTAAAATCCCCAGTTACTTTCATAAACACTCCATGACCCCCCCTGGTTTTCCTGCTTCCTTTGTAATATTGGATGTGTGTCCACATTTCTAGAGGCCTCTTCATCTGTATTTGCTTCATCTTTTTCCTTGTTCTTCTTCCCGAGTGTCTGGGTCCCTATCAAGCCCCACAGATGTGAGGGTTGCATCACCATCCTCTTGTTATCTTTTCTTTTTCTGAGCCATTCTCACAACTGTCTTTTCTGTTACTACCTAATACTTTCTAGCTTGCTCTTCTGAAAGAAAATTCTGACACTAGCTTAGAAAGTTTGTCATGCAACTAATTCCTTTCTCATGTCAGCTAACTCCTTTTCCAGCTGACCCTTTTCCTCCAGAAATTTGTTCCTAATTTTCCATATATTATGATATCTTGTTAACAATGCCCATCTTCTACATATCCCTGTGTAATGCCAATAGGATACCCACAGTAGCTGCTATGTATATGCATGTGTATTTCTAGGGTAAATTTCTCATAATATAAACTTTCTTTCTCAAAGATGAAACTGAGTTATTTATTCAGATACCCAAAAGCCAATTCCACAGTGGTAACAAGGAAGTTTGTACACATTGCCAGCCAAGGGAGTGCTGCCATTTCCAGGCCTTCCCTCTATTAGACCTCTCTACAAACAACTCTTTTAGGCAAAATCACTCCTTCTCGCTCAAGGTAGTTGCTCTGCTCTGCTCTTCATGTTCTCTCTCTCAGTTCTGCCTCACTCTCCCAGCTCTTCCTCACTCTCTCTCAGAAGCACCCTTCTTGATCCACCCATTTGGCAAGCTCCTCCCACCACTGGCTCCATGGTACTCAAGCCGTGGGCTGGGTCAGAATTCAAAGCAGGTGATGGGAGCCTATTAAAGGACAGGGAAGATCTTCAAATTCTCTTAACATTAAACCTTGCCTTTTCTTTCATCAGTTCTATTGGTATTCTTGACAAACATCTTTCTAAATTTTTAGCTTCTCCCTTCTGAAGACTCAGCTTCTAGTTTTCACAAACTCCTGTGCTTTTAGCCCATTCTCTCACCAGGGAAGTATAAGGTAAATCCTTCCATCCCAGGATACCCATTTCCTTCCCTGGAACCTTCCTGTCTCTAAGTAGAGGTTTTACATTTTGCAATCCATCTTCCTCCCAAAATATAAAGCCAATGTGATACCCATACCAGCTACTATGAATATGCATATGTATTTCCAGGGTAGATTCATAAAATGTAATTAACTCTCTTTCTAAAAGGCATAACCAAACTGTTTATTTAGAATACCAGGATATAACATTTACAAGGTACTTATCACCAATCCAGAGAAAGCTGACATCTTAAGCATTCTTTCTGTTAGGGTTCCCCACAAACAAATTCCCCTGGGCAAAATTTCTCCTTCCACCCACTGATGCTTGCTTCACTCTCCCCAACATTCTATTTCAGTTAAAATTTTGGTGAGCAAGCTCCTCCCACAATGGGCTCCATGTGACCCAAGCTCCATATGACCCTGGCTGTATCATAGCTGTAAGTTGGGCCAGAGCTAAAAGCAGGTCACATATGCTTATTAATGAAGATGGAAGATCTTCCTATTCCATTAACATTACATGTGGCCCCAAATGGCTTGTCTTTGTGCGTGCGCGCGTGTGTGTGTGTGTGTGTGTGTGTGTGTGTGTGGTGGAAATATCCAGTATAAGTTTTGGCTGCTTACACAACTCACACTGAATAGCAGCTCTGCCCCCACTGAAAGCCCTGAGGCTGGGAAGCAGAAACCAAGCACTAGCTGGGCAGATCTGGAGGCAAAGTGGGTGCGGAAAGGAATCTCAGAAGTCAAGTAACTGGGTGGGAAAATGCCCAGAAAAGGAAAAAAAAATAAAACCATAGAGGATTAGTTTCTTGGTTACCAGATGATTCCCCCCTTCCTTTCTGATGAAGAACAATGCTTACCATCAGGAAAAGAAATAGGAGTCAAGGCCTCTATATCCCAAACATCCGAAACAGATATCCAATGAGCTCAGACCATGGAAGAGCTCAAAAAGGATTTTGAAAATCAAGTTGGACAGGTGGAGGAAAAACTGGGAAGAGAAATGATAGAGATGCAAGAAAAGCATGAAAAAGAGGTCAATACCTTGTTAAAGGAGACCCCAAAAAATGCTGAAGAAAAAATACCTTGAAAAGTAGGCTAACTCAATTGGCAAAAAAGGTTCAAAAAGCCAATGAGGAGAAAAATGCTTTCAAAAGCAGAGTTAGCCAAATAGAAAAAGAGGTTCAAAAGCTCACTGAAGAAAATAGTTCTCTCAAAATTAGAATGAAACAGATGGAGGCTAATGCCTTTCTGAGAAATCAAGAAATCACAAAACAAAATCAAAAGAATGAAAAAATGGAAGAGAATGTGAAATATATCTCATTGGAAAAACAACTGACCTGGAAAATAGATCCAGGAGAGACAATTTAAAAATTATGGGACTACCTGAAAGCCATGATCAAAAAAAGAGCCTAGACATCATCCTTCATGAAATTATCAAGGGAAACTGCCCTGATATTCTAGAACCAGAGGGCAAAATAAGTATTCAAGGAATCCAACGATCACCACCTGAAAGAGATCCAAAAAAGAGAAACTCCTAGGAACATTGTG